>BMAW01128705.1:847363-946825 GCA_019974015.1 Nephila pilipes | reverse complement strand
GAAAATTATTTGTATCGTGTCTTCAAAATAAATTCCTTTCTACTCATAGAAACAGACTTTAAGCATAGAATTTGAGACTTTTTGTAAATTTTGAAACTTTTTGCATTTACTAATAATTTTAAAGATACCAATTTTATATTGCAAAATGACACAAGTATAATAATCTACACTATAAAATAAATATTGTAAATATCATTCACACTGTTATTATTGATAATTTTCTCGAGTTTGTTAGAATTATTGGAAAATATTCTGATTTCTAGGAGACGTTAAACTTTTTAGTAAATTATATATTCTGTTTTAAAATTAAATGTAGTTTTATATTTTTTTCAATCCAGATAAAAAAGTTTAACAGATAAATTAGATCCTGAGTAAAGGTGAAGAAAAAGTTAGTGAGGGAATTAATTTTTAACAGATATTTCCTTCTAAATATGGAGTTAAATTCTGTAAAATAGTAAAAATGCTAAATTTCAAACCTAACCTTAACTAATCAAAGCTGACAAAATATTAAGATTTTAGAGACCACAGAAATGCACCAATTTGTTATGCATTACAGAAAAATATTTTATATATATGATCTGTATCACTATATATATTTTTTTAAAATAAAATGTAGGATTAAAATTTCTAGTTGCAGATAAAGCTAATAATTTTATGAGTTTTCTACGTTAGAGCTCTTTTCAGTGCAGAAAATTTATTTGAAATTGATTTGATAATCAAATTAAAAAAGTTCCTGTTTGGATTTGTTCGGAGAAATTTAAGTAAAAATTCAATTTACACTCATTCATCTTTTGAAAAGTTGACTGAAAAAAATTTAATCATTTCTTAGCTGATAATCATTTAATAAAACTCTAATTAAATTTTATTTCTGTTACTGCATTAGATTGAACTTTAGTAATTTTTAACCAAATTATGTTGATATTAATTACCATTTAATATTGATAAAAAGATACAAAGTTAACATTTGAAGATATCATATTATATTATATATGTGTGGTGTTGTGTGTATAATCCTCATAATAGTCCAAAGAAAGAAACGAAACATTAAATTGAAACCCTATTTATGTTAGATAAATTAATGGCATTTCTGTGTTTTTAGTGATTACACAAAAACATGGTTTTCGTTCCTTTAATGTTTTTATCTTTAAATCTAAAAGATCATTCTTGATCATGATTTCTTCTTAATACTTTTTATTTCCAGTTTAAATATTAATGCTGTGATTTATAGCTAACTTATATGATATTTGTTGAATATATATATATATATATATATATATATATATATATATATATATTATAAAATAATTTAAAGCAAAAAATACGTAACTGAACGAAGGGCCACCTCGAATATTTTTGGTTGGTTTTCGTAAGTATTTAATATATATATATATATATATATAACTTTCATTTTCTGAATCTTTTCTCTTTTCTCTTACATTTTAAAATTATTTAAAACAAAAATAAGAAAAAAGGAAGAAAAAACTCAAATAGTTAAAGAAATAACCAAAAATAAAATTATAAATACTTACGAAAACCAACCAAAATTTTTCGAAGTATAATCACACTATCTTAAGTCTAAAACTCTAAGTAATCCTTATAAATTATTTAAGAATCAGACCAATTTAAAACAAAGAAAAGAAACGGAAAAGCAAAAATTTAAAAAAGAAATTAGATTGTCTAATTAATGCTGTTGCATACTTTGGAATGGAAAAATGTATATTTATGTCGGAATTACAGATATAACCATAATACTTCAATGAATGACATTATAAAAAGGTGGTAATAAACGGAAATTCAGAAATTCAACCACAAGAGAAAAGAAAGGAAGTAAATATAGGAAAGAAATATACTCAATTAATTACAATTAAAATTCCGAAAGTACTCTTAAAATCATCAAAATTTTTTTGACACCAATTAATCCTTTTATCTTAAAAGAGTTATAGAAATTAAACCAATAATTAGAACACAAAGGTAAGCAAACACAAATATTATCAATTAAAAAATACTTATCAACGACACTTCATCATAGTTACAAAATATGGAAAAAACCCGAGGAGAATGAAATTTTTAACACACTCACACACATACCATATATATATATATATATATATATATATATATATTGTATATACCTATAATGCATTATGTATATGTAAGTTCTACTGAAAAATTACAAGATAAAACTCATTATTTGTTATATTAATAAGGTATCACGGAATTATGCGATTATTTGTAAGAAACTTTATGTTTATTTGACGTTTAAGCATTTAATTAAAAATACAGCCTTTATTAATATTAATAATAATAATACAGAAATAACTAAAAGAATTAAAGCTTTGTATAAAAAAATAGATTATACTTTGAATTTCCTCGCTTTGAATAAAATTTCCTCGCTTATTTCTATCTCCTAAATTTAACATAGTTCGTATTAAATTTAGAACAAAGACTAATGATTCAAATGCTTATATTACTATTGCTGGAAAACGTTTGTAAAATATTTTATAAAATACTATTGACAATTTTGATAAGACTGCTAAAATTGTTACGTAATTATTAACTATACAAAAGAGAAAGAAATTTAGTCTATTTAAAGTTATGGCTTTGAAGATTTCTTTTACTTCATAAATTTAGATGATTTAATTAAGGTTATTTTGGCTAATTACAATGAATTAAAATTAATAGATCTATATCTTTGGAAAATTTTTAATTTCTTATTAATCTTGTTCTAAAAGAAAGTTATATTTGTTATAATGATAAAAAAAACTATAAGCAAATAAAAGCTATACCTGAAGGGGTCCAGCTAGCAATAGTTTAGCTAATATTTATCTGCATTTCATTGAATACAAATTTAAAGATAACGATAATTTCAGATTATTTAGATATATTGATGATCTTATTGTTTTTCAAGTTAATTTTAATAAAGGTATTATACCTTATTCATCCTTTTATCCTTCATTCTTAAATTTGATTAAAACTAATGTAAATTCTCATGAAACCAATTTCTTAGATGCTAATACAAATAGTTAAATAATAGCGTTATTAGAAACATTTAAAAAAGAGAGATAACTACTGTTTCCATATTAATAAAGTACCTTCTTTTTATAGTAATTTAAATTTAAAGATTTTATTTAATTATTTACTGGGAAGTATCAACCTCATTAATTTACCTACTACTTTTCAAAATAACGTAAATAATTTCTACATCACCTGTGAAGAGGTTTATTATTCTGTAAATTTTTTTAAAAGGAATTTAAACTTAAAAATTATAAACGTGTCTAAAAACTATGTATACGTTTATTTTAAATATGTGTTTTTCTTTCTGTATGTCTCCATCTTTCAATCTTTTCCTTCTGTTTGACTCTATATTTCTCCACCTTTCTTTTTTTAGTTCGTTAATTTTTTTCTTTTACTTGACTCTATATTTCCTATCTTTCTCTTTTACGTTCTTGTTTTTTAATCATTTTTATTAAATGTTTTTTTTTTTTTTTTTTTTTCAATATAGTTGATGATTCTCTTTTTAATTTTTTTTGAGCATTCTTTCTGAAGTCTTTATTTAGTAATTTTTGCAAGTAAAAATTTTTTTTAAAAAAAATTACCAATTTATTGGTATGGTTTCTTTTAAATCAATCAATCAATGTTTACTTTGGTGGTGAATTCGTTCATGGAGAATAGGGGTAGGCATAAGTACGAACTTTGTGTATTATTTTCTTAAAATTTTGTCAATATTTTTTATTTATTTACAATTTATTAAGGAGTTTTATATGTTTATATAATTAATTACCTTCAGCAGATGTTTTTGTTATAGTCTTTAAAAGTTTGTAATGTCATTGGTAATTTTTTATGTTTGGTTTTTATATGCTTATTTTTTGTTTAATTAATGTATTTTTAAATTTTTTTATTGGTTTTACAATCTCTTAGATATTTATTTAGGTATAATTTTGATGTTTTGCAAAGTAATTGAGTTTGCTTACTATTTATATTATGTTTAATTTCTTCTTTTTTCTATGGCCTATTTTCTGTTTTTTGGTTTCTGTTTTTTGGTTCGTCACCATATTTTTACGATGTTATTCACCGAAGTGTGATGGTTTGATAAGTAATAACGTTATAAACACATTATTCAATTCCAAAGTATGGAACAGTCTTAATTACATTATTTCCATTTTATTCTAAATTTTTGCTTTTTTTTTCACTGGGATTTCTCGAATAAGTTATCTGTTCCTTACTGGATTTTTTTGTTTTTGGATTTTAGGTTTAATTTTTAGTTTGTTTGATTTTTTTAATTAAACATAATAATTTTTCATATGAGTTGTATTAATATTAATTTATTTTCTTAATTATTTTTTTAAAAAGGGTGTTTCTTAGATATTAAAAGTTGTGAATTTGTGATCGATATGCTTAGTTTGTTTATAAGATATGACATTTAATGGATTATACTTTGATGTTTTCTTCATATATATATATATATATATATATATATATATATTCTATAAATAGCAAAATAGAGTACACATTTTGGAACAACTCTTCCTGAAAGGTATTCTTTAAATTTATTCTCATTTTTATTCTAACTACTACCCTTATGTTTGGCAACGTGGTTGAGGCGTTAGAATCCCAGGTATTTTGGAAAATATTAATTCTTTCTTAGAATAATAACATCTATATTTTTTTTTTGTTTTTTAATTTGCATGTTAGTTTTTTTTTTTGAAAGAATTTCCTCCTATTCTTAAAAATACTTTTCGACCCTTTTCTGAGGTATTATCTAGTTTCACATCAAGCAAATTATTTTAGTTATTATTTCTTGACATAAATTCACTGGAAATGGTTTCTTTCTAATTGCAAAACTTTCTCTAAGATACTTTAACTCAGGTATTTGCAATTCTGCATTCATTATTCTGCTCTTCAGAACTGTATTCATTACCTGTCTAATTTAAATATTTAGATTTTATGCATCTAATCAAAAATTGAAAGACTTATTATTCAAACAAATGAGTAAAAATTCCTAGACATTTAAAGATACAAATATAAATATGTAAATTTTCTTCCTGTTTAACGTAAAATAGAAGATATCATTGAAGTTTTACTCAGTTAACTAGGTTTCGTGTCAGAATATTTGATTAATACTGACTGTATTTCTTGTATATATTTTTGAAGAAGTAAGATTTATTCCACTTGAAGGATCTTTGACATTACGAACGAGTTTGCTGTTTTCTGGTTGACACCTATTTAAGGAATTTAGCTTCAAAAGAACATGCAATGGATACCTAATTATCTCAAGGCCCTCTAGGGATGATTTCCTATTTTTAACTAGCAATGCTGAGTATTTCTAGGGCCATCTAAGATACTCTTGTTTTCTCAGTTCAAATCACCAGAGAAGATATTCTTTTCCCTTTTGCCTTGAATATGTGTTTGTGATTGAGTAGAAAATATCTTGACTCTTTATTTTTAAGAGAATAGTTTATTTAGTTCCAATCAGGATTTATTGTAATTAAAGCATATATTATCGTGCTAAATTGGCAGTTCATTTTATTATTATTATTTCGAAAAACTGAAATTAATGATTTAAAGTTTTTTTTTTTTTTTTTTTAAATTGATGGATAAATTTTAGGTTTAATATTAATCTTTTAAAAATATTCCTTCGTTTTTATTTCTTTTTGTAATATATAGTAAGAAATTTTGAAGTGAAATAATTGCTGATGAAAAAGAAGTAGGATTTCAGAATTCCTGGGAATAAATTTCATCCCTACTGTCATTTATTTATTCATATTTTATTTTATTTAAAAAAATTTCACGGCTCAAATTTTATTTCTTTTCATTCCCATCATTTAGCTTATAGCTTTTAATGATGAAATAGCTTTTTGATGATATAAAAAATAAAAGGATCAAACAATATATTTTTTCTTCATGTATATTAGATTAGATGAAAACTGACTATATTCAAAAGTAAATAATGTAGATATCTTCGATATCAGTGAGATACCAGGTGGAAGTACTATAGTGAGTTGAGAGTAAAAAAATAACTAAATGTAGTAAGTGGCAAAAAATAATATTGTAAGTATCATAATTTAAAATACTTTATTTCTGTACTTAGAATAAAACGTATAACTTCTTAATTCATGAGAGTAAAAAACTGTATTAAATTATTACATCGTTCTTAAAAATTATCTTACACATTGTGAAACATAATTGTATGTATGGGCGTGTGTGTGTTCATTTTATCTTGTTTTTTTCATAATAAAAAGATCATTTTTTAAAAAATAAAAATATGAGCAAGTAAAATAGAAAATACATAAATTCTTTCTTATTCCAGACAATCTTTATAAATACTTAGGTCTCAAAATTGTGTTCGAAACTCTTTATTAAGTACAATCTTCGAATAGCTGAACATGCTTTAAAAATTTTCTCAAATCAGTTGTTTATCTCGTTTAGTTAATATATATTACTATGCAATTGTTCTACGCTAAATCAGTACTTCTTTTAAATTTTACCCATGTATTTCTTTTCAGTTTGTACAATTCACGGAATAACCTATGCTGCATCACGATGTACTTTTCGTTTTAGCCTTGATATACATTAAGATACACCTTTTTTTGTATCTTAAGGGAATTTTTTTTAAATTCATGAGTGCAAATACATGGCGCAAAATTAAAATTGTGATTGGTTTCATCACAGAGAAGAGTAATCTTTCAAAACTGGATTTTGCTTTATATCCTTTGGTCATAAAAAATAAAAATGAATTACTTTGATTTCTGAGTAATTAATACATAGTTAATAAAATTAATCACAAACATTTTCTGGTATTTTAAGACAATTTTTCTGTATAATTCATTTAATCCAATAATTTATTTCAGTTACAATTGCTCAGAAAAACCACCATATTAAAAAAAATTTCAAGTTAAATTTTAACAACATAAATTAATAAGTTTTTTAACCGAAATTTCTTTGTTTTTGAAGTTTAATACAGCTGAAAGAGTGTTTTTCAGGTTACAACTCAATTGTTCCTTTTTCATGAATGATTTCCATTTGCATATGATTTATTTTAAATTTAGAGATTCTTAATAAACAGGTACAATATTAAATCGCATATATTTGGATGCTTTTTCTACTAATTACGAATAATGCACTGATAATTGGAATTTAACCAGATTTATCAGCTTGAATTAAATTATTAGTTTCGAAATGATCAGGGAAAATAACATACAAAATTCGTTTAGTTATTGATGCTAAATTCTAATAACAAGAAACAATTCCAGGAATTTCCCATCGGCAATTAAACTGTTAAGCTTCTTTACCTTGCTTGTACCATTTAATAAGATGATCATAAAACTTTACAGCGCATTCTTCTCTCAATGAAAAATTGAAAAATACAATGTATCTCAAAATTAGAATGCTTTTGAATGAGTGATTACACGGTTTTAGAAAAATTAAAAAAAAAGTTTTTTTGTGGGTTTTTATTTTTAATAAAACCGGAAAGCAGCTTTCAAATTCAGTTTTGAAAAAAAAATATCAATAGATTTGTGTAACTGATGCATAAAAATGTAAACTATTTTAAAAATAAATATTATTTTCTAAAGGGAAGACCAAAAACAAATTGAATAAGTTATAGTAAAGATGTTTACCAGAGATTCTTTTTCTTGTTGCTACAACAACAAGAAGGTCTAAACAACCACTTAAATGAAACTTGAGTGAACGATATTGTGCATAAGATGATTCAAAACGCAGTTACAGTGAAAGAAAAATAAGCTGAACTAGCAAACTCCATATGATTGCCCCCAGCAGAAATGTCCCAAGAATAAAACAGAATATATTTCCGCAATATCGTCGTCGCTGTCATCGAAGTTGACATTGCTTTCATTGGATTATGCTTACATTAAAGGTGACAGTGATAAACCTTTTAAAATATTATTAATAAGCCGACAGATAGCCAGTTTTCTACTTTTTAGACACATGCTCCGAACTCTTGTCACCTGTTCGATATCCATTATGTAAAAATTGGAACACCTCAGACACGTTCTTTTTAATGCTTCTTTCTTGAATTCTTAAATCTAGCGCTTCTTTCAGTTCACTACCGAGTGGAGTATCAAGATCATTTAAAAATTTCAATAAGAAACTCATTGTAAGGATTCGCATCTGCTTGATATAATGCTTACACTGCAAATTTTACTGCTAATAAGGGAAAAATAGTTTTCACCAATAAATTAAATTCGTGTTCAGAGAATGAAAATTTCAACGACAGATAAATTACAACTTTCTGAATACATGATTCTAATTTTTTGAGCCTTTTCAACATGGCAAGTGAACTGTTCCATTGTGTTTTTGAATTTAAAATCAACAAAGACCCTATCAAATAGCAATTCCATATATTTCTGCAGTATATCGTCGCTTTTTATTCGGGATTTGCAGAACAATCGTACCATCACTTTAATTTTTATAATAAATCTTAAGATAATTTCATGTTTGACATAAAAAAAAACGAATTTCCGTTTACATAATCTGAATATAAGCAATACTTAACTCACTTACAAAGGAATGTTCGTCTTCCGAATCATCATCATTGTCATTATTCTTTTCAATACTCGCTTCTTCAGAATCTGAGTCACATTCAGATTCAGGTTCGTTATCCACAGTTATGAGCTATTTTTTTCAACTTCAATCAGTACTTTTTGTGAATGAACTATGATTCAACAAGGTGAAAGGCATGTGCTAGACAGAGCTGTTTTTCAGCTTTAATGAGATTAGTATCTTATTTCCTGACAGCCGCTGCGTCCGTAGTAATACATACTATATAGTTATGGAGGAACAGACTCCAAACTTGATTTTTTTTTCGTTAAGTTATCTCTCATCTGGTAAACTTCATTGAGCAAGAATCACTTGTTCTGAGAATATATACTGATGCTCGCGCGAAAATCGTCAGTTCCTCGCTTATGTCCATTTATCAAGAGTTATATTCGCTGTAAATCAATTTAGCATTAACCCATTTAATTCATTGGCAACACCAGTCCACACACTGTGTGAATAAATGATCTTCTAAATTCTGAATGGTATTAGATGATTTCCGAACATTTTAAAATCCTCTTAATATGAATGATTCACTAAGTTCAATTGAAGCGCATATATATATATATCTGTGTGTGTTTGTATGATACTGGGCTCTTCGCGATTTTTTGTCTTCAATAATCTCGAGGACTTCTATCGAGTTTAATGCATAAAGTTACAATTTCTTCCCAACAAAATGAAACATGGTTAAGTAAATTAAATTCTGGGAGAAATAAAGTGAAGTGATTAATGATATATAAATGATATGCAAGAAGGGGGGGGGGTTGAGCAGGGAGATAGAGGGTAAGGATTGGCAGCCCGAGCATTGAGACCACATCTTAAAGTTTTTCTGTTAGTTAGGAGAATTGTGGGTTGAATTACACTAACAGCATTAATATACGTGGTTACTATCAATGATAGTTCTAAAGTAAACAGCAAGTGGATTGGTAAGAGATTTCATATTTCAATTATAATTTAGGACTGTGAGTTATGGCGGAACTTTGGAGAGAGCGACCCAAGTTTTTCTGTATTAATAATTCTCAAACTGCGTTTTTTCACTTAGGATTAATATATTAAATTAAAGTATGGCGCAAGAGCCAACCAATGACAGACATACGCCACATATATATTGTCGAAGATATTTATGAGCTTCCTTTTGAAATATACTCTTTTTGCTTTTAAAAGGAAATACTGCGAAACTTTTTAAAGTTTCTAATGAACAAGTTAAGTGGCCAACACATTTTATTTCTTTAGAATATTTATTACATTCGGCCATAGCGATTCATTTCTTTCACTAACATAATAACACAAATGAAAAAAATCACCCCTGCAACATTTAAACTACTCAAAAATATAATTTGCTATGCTTTATTATGGGTTGAAATAATTATTTTTTGCTAGTTTATTTTTATTTTTATAGCCAGTGTGCAATTGCGACACTAAATTGCTGAAGTGCATCTGACTGTTATTTCTAAATAAATGTGAGCTAAGCACTACAAACGTTTGAGTAGTTATTCGGATTAGAATTGTCTAGTTAACAGCTGTAAATAACAATGGTGTGAAATACTGACGAAAATTTGTGGTCATGGACTCGAGGCCAGCATTGTTTTTGCTGAGTCTTGGGTTCGAGTCCTGATTCCACTAAGGACGCACCGTGTAGTGGGGCTGATCCCATTGATTCCGGTCGAGGCTTCTAAGTCCTCCTGTTGGCTTGGCGTGGAAGTTTGGAGTTGAGGTGCAAGCTCGAGTGTTGTCCACTTCCATTGACCGAGAATCAAAATTATGAGGTCCGAAGCCAATAGCCCTTGTGTTGCTTCTCAGTGCGACGTTAATAAACAATCACAATCATATTAATGAAATTTTATTCTAATAGGCTGGTTTCGAAGTTAAGGTCAGTTTTCCTGTTAACAGATTTCCTCAAAACACATTTTGCATTTACTATTTTAATCTTCAGTATACCATTTACCTTAACTTTCTTGTATGAATAGGTATTGTTGCTACTAATATTTTCCGTGTATTCCCTTCATTAAGTATTCAAGCGAAGATATTTATAAATTAATTAATATTTGATTGTAAATTAATTCTAAGAAATTTTTAAGGAGATGAACTGAACAAGACAATACAATGAACGATACAAATGAAAGATACACTATTATATATCACAGTTCGGCTTTTGAAACAAACGATTTGGTAAACGTTTAAACATTTAAATTTAATTCCCCTATTTGATTTGGAAAAATAGTTTTTTTTATTTAGATTTAAGGGCATATATTTCTTAAAAGTAAATTCTGATTATATGTTTTAATGCAAAAACTAAAAGAATAAATCTGTAAGACCTCATGCATTGACTAAAAACGTAATACAATGTATAGTATTATGTATACTAGTACATTTACATACCAATATATGCTACAGACATTACGTCTGTATAGGCATCAGTATTCTTTGATATGAAAAAATTAATTAATCAATATTCGCATCAATTAGAACATATACTAGGACGGCTGATTAGAGCTATGAGCATTCATTTAAAGAAGCCAACAATTTACTGAACAGGCAATCATGTTTGCTATTGGATTCACATTCCACGATGTAATGGATGACCTCTTCTAATTAGTTCTTTCGAAAAAAGAAGACTGTTTCGGAAATATCCTATTAGATACAAAGTAATATGTTACGCCACCTTCTGCTGCACAGTATTAGGTTCTATACAAGATCATGTAATTTATCTGCAAAAGTTTAAGAAAAAAATCGGAAACTCTTAGTAATTACAAACAATATATACTAGGGGCAAACAAAATAACTAATATATGAATTTCTGAGTGATTATATCTTTTCCAAACTTTTCATTTTGTAATTTGTACACGGAGCATTTTTTTTTTTTTTATCAAAGCTATTATTAAAATTTATCTATTTTTTAAAAAGCGCGAAACGAATATTTGAAAAATGTTAAACTCATGTAGATTAAAATAATGTTTTCTAATTTTTTTGAAAATTAATTCAATTTCTTAGTGCAGAATGGAAATTTTTTAAGCTTCAAATTAAATGAACACTACTTCGTATTTCATTTTTCATAGAAGTCTAAAATTATAAATCTTATTCAAAAAAGTAAATGAATGGAAATTTGGAAAATATGAGATTATAAAATTCAAAAGTTAAAAAAAAGTCCACACATTTTTAGACAACACTCTATTGATACATATTTATAAAACTTGTAAATTGTTAAACTAAAATAAAAGAATCTAAATATTTGATCAGATATTTCATTAACATCAAATGAAAAAATGAGGTGTGTCTCCAAAGAAATATCGTAGACCTAATTCAATATAATGATAACAGAAAATTAGGAAAGTGTACACCAAATATTTTTATTAATGAAAATATTTTTTCTCAGTATTAGGGTATTAATATTTAATGTAGTTATTTGAAGTGTAATTGATGAATAATTTTTTGAAAGTGTAGAAATATTCATTACATGTACACTATAAAGCTTCAATAATTAAAGATATACCTTTAAAAAGACTATTCTAATCTCTGAATCTTTCTAATAAGAGTTATATTTAGTTTAATTAATAAGTAAACTTACTGGGGAATAAACACTCAAAAAAAACCACTTCAAAATTTTTAATAATGGGAAATGCGATAAATACAATTATTTTTAGAAATTATGGCTTTATTATAAGGGATTTAAAAAGTAGTAGAATCATTATCATTGATAGTAAAGGCTCTTTTTACAATCAAAGTTTTATTATTAACATTTAAATGATAACTTACGTAAATTTTACTAAATTTAAAGGTTGACTCAATAAATCTAAAAACGTGATAATAGATTGGTTTGGATGCAATTATTTTTTTTTATGAAAACGAAAATCTTAATGTGTCTTGTTAAAAGATATTTGTCAAGTGGACAAAGATATTTAATAAATATAAACCTATAACCTTCTCGTAACAAAACCACGTCGTTCACGTGAGTTTACAGCTCGAGAAAGAAAAGAAAGACGTAAAGGGCTACGCATACATCCTTTACTTCCCGGGATATCTATCGCTTCCTCTTTCATCATTCCAATGAGAGGTCTCTTGTCTGATGTCTCTTCACCTAGTTTCTTCTTTCTTCTTCACAAAAGCCTGCTTTTACCCCAATTAACTAAAAGTATAAACAGGATACACGCTCATCTTCTTTTATCTTATTTTTAGGAGTGTTGAAACATCCATAGAAAAAAGGGAAAGGAAAGAAAATCTTGGACGAAATGTTCAAGAAAAATTGAGTTCGTAGTTAATTACAAAAGTAATACAAGTAACAATGAGATGGTTGTACTTGTCAAATTACGCGTTTTATTGTCATTGCTTGTTTTACAAGTACTGTTTTACGGTCTTTAGTTGCTAATTACTTTTTCAAAAAGAAGATGATTGTCGTGTTTTATTACTTACTTCGTAATTAAGTAAGCTGATCTCAGGTACACTGAATATTGACAAAAATGGTGTTTGTTAAGTAAATTAGTCACTTTCATATTAAATAATATATATTTTAAAAAATGTTGTAAAATGTTTTTAAAAAGATTATCGCGAGGCAATCCTGGCTCCAAGTTATTTACAAGTTAAAGAATAAAGCTAATTATTTTCTTAGAATTCCAAGATACAAACTTTCGTTTCTCATAAACATAATTGCTGTATATTAGGCACTTAACAAGCATCATTTGAGTTATTTTATGTGTATGAAAATATATATATATATATGTTTCAGTATCATAATTATAACACAATTGTCACACATATAAGATAAATATATTTACTCTTTTTAGATGGATTAATAATTTTATAAAAAGAGATAATCAGAGTAATCTATATTTTTTATTACATCCTCATGACATAATTAGCATAATTCTAATCTTCTTTATAATTACTACTTAGAGTTGCATTCCACAATGATAAGATGCTCTTAAATCATTTTTCGTCCTAATGTACCGATTTTATATTTCAAGCAAACAACTTAATTTTTCTAAAATTTTATATTATAAATGTACGAAAATCCTTAAGATAATTTTTGTTGAAAAATTTATTAATTAGTATAATTAAGAATATGGTTGTAATCTATAAAGTTTTTTAACAAAAGCATTTGAATATGATTGTGTAAAGCTTATTTAATGATTTTAAAAATGCCTATATCTTTGATTAATTAATTTTAATTTTGAAAAATAGCCTTATAACAAAACATTGTCTTACATTACACAAATACCTATACCTGTCTTCTTCCAAATATATCTTGGATCACTCGCATATAAATCTAACAACACTAAGACATTTTTTGAAAAAATAAACTATCAAGGTATCATTAGAGTATTTTACAGTTATTACTTTAGCAAAGAAAAATTTAATAATTTTATAAAAAGAAATAAAATATTTTTAAAACATATGCTCTAACTCGATAAGCAAACTGTCTTTTTAAATATGGCTAAAATGCATTGTATACGAAACTTAATTAAGATTTTCAAAGGAAGGGAAAATATGAATTTACAACTTTTCTAAAAATCACCTAAAACACAATAGTTTCAAATAAGTGTGAATTCATTTCTTTAAAGTTCAGTGAACAGAAAAGAAAACTTGGGATAAATTAAATTTGTCTAATAAATTTTTCTGTGTCAGTTTGCTTTGATACGAATAACTCCTGGAGGTAAAAATGCGTTTGAATAAATTTTATACATTCAAAATTAAACATTATTAGACTTTTTCGCATCTAAGAGAACTTCTTTATTACATTGTTTAGATAAAAACTATAAAAATAATAATGTAAATAATATTTCTCCAGAAGGATTTTTACTTTGGTAGAATCTAAATACGCTAAGATTTCAATAAAACATTAGGAATAAAACGTAAAATCAAATCTATATAATATAATATTTATTATTTATTTTCGTTTCTAGTTAGAGAGATTCAAAGAAAATAAATAATTTATATATATATATATATATATATATATATATATATATATATATATATATGTATGTATGTATGTATGTATATACAGCTATTTATGTATTTTCATGTTTCAGTTATGCGCATGGAATTTTAAAGTATTATTTAAATATAGTGGTTAATTAAGTTATCATCCTTAGATAATTTAGTTAAATAATCATGTTAGATAATTTAGTTAATTTTTTTATTATATCTGTGTGGAAAAAGAAAAGTATGGGTTTGATAGATAGAATTTCAAATACACCAGTATGAAGCTGTTTTTCTTTTATAAATCTCAAAATGAGTTCTATTCCAGAATTCATAAAACCTGCAAATCTGTCAACTTCATTCGGACTTTTTCTAAGCTGAAGTATTTCTTAATTTTCAATCCGATTTAAGAAATACTTTTATGTCGCCGATATTATTATATTTGGGATTTAAATCAGATTTCGAGTGACAGCATTAGTTATTGTTTAAGCTATTTCCTTTATCTATATAATAATATTAGGCATTAAAAAGTGATTTTGCCTTTCCCTTTCAGAGATAATCTATTGGTTGATTTCTTTTGTCTCTACTGATATGATAGAATTAAGATCTAATATTGTTAACGTAATATAAAAATGCAGTTGCATATCTCTTTCATAGGGTTAAATAATCATATTTAATCATGATATATTTATTCACCAGAATAAGAAGATAATCATAAAATAACTCGTTAGTGTTACCGATGTGATCGTTTTTTTTTTCGGATTTATGAATTGGCTATTTTTCGGGGATATTAAGCGCTCAACTACATTCCTTGACTTGACATCAAAATTAATGGAGATAATTAGCGGGATAAAGTCTCTTAGATGAGAATAGGGCTGAGAAGTTAATAAAATTTATAAACTTTGAACATTTCCTACATTTTGTTTGTTTTCAAGTACAGTCCTCAACACTTTCTCCGTATTTTTAAGGCATTCACATTTGCAATTTCAATAAGGGGGAATCGTAAGGTTTTTATTATTACCAAAGAATAACCGAGGTATCCAGTTAAAATATATTCTGCGTAATAATTGATCCTTAGGTATATAATGTTGTAAATTACAGCTATTAGTGTTGATTTGTTTAGTTTCAGAAAGCCGTAGATTGAAGTAATCCACAGATCTGAGATCTGCTGAGTTCTACAATGACGGCTTTCAAAAGATCAAAGAACACTGGGAGAAATGTATAACTCTGGATAGTAACTATGTATCGAAATCTTAATAATTATTAATAAAAATGAAGTCTCTATCTCGATTATTTTTTTATAGTTATAGTTAAAACTTTAAGATACACCGGGTTACTTCAATCTACGGTTCCCGGAAACCAAACAAATCAACACTAATAGCTGTAATTTACAACGTTATGTATTTAAGAATTAATTAACATGCAAAATAAACTTTGTTCAGGTTCTCGGTTATTACTTAGTAATAATTAAAATAATACTATACCCTTCGTATATATACATACACTAGGAGAGAATTTCTTAGGACGGATGACTTTATTATCCAACAGCTACTGGAAAATGAAAGGGAGCAAAATGTGGAATATTAGATAAAATGTGGGATGTAGGAAAAAGAAGAATGTATATGCAAATTTTCCTCTCTTTTTCGTCGCGTGATAGCAATGATAAGAGATTCAAAGAATTTCTCGCAAGAGGACAGCTATTGCTCCAAGTGAAAGTTTTACGTGAAAGAATTAATTGACGAACCTGAAATTTTTAGAGGGTGTCTTCCCAACATGACTTAGATGATTTACGTGTAGCTGTATAACTGGAAAGACCGAAGAAGAGGGGGAAATAACAGATGCTTCCGGAGAGTTTAAAATCGCCCACAACGTTATTTTAAAGCTGCGAAAAGCATTTAAAACTACTATAATGTCTAGAAATTGGCTCGAGGAAGGTCAAGGTAGAATTGCAACGTCAGCAGGAAACTTTTTAACTGCCATATCGTCAAAAAGAAACCGTCTCACTACAGCTCAGTAGCTGAAAAATTGATATTTTTCTGCCACAGTACACATGGTCTCCTGAAAACTTCCATTTGTGAGAAGGAAGACTATGCGCCCTCAAACCTGTTGCTTGTATTTACCACTGTCCAAGCTGCAACATAGAGCTTAGTCGTAAAGATTTTGTGAGCATAGAAATTAAACCGACTAGGATTGAGCATGCAAACTATTCTCAGATGAAAGTAGCTCAGTCAACAAACGGATTGTAGACGGCAACTGATATGGCCAAAGAGTCGTATATCATAACGTTCAGAAAATATCCCGAAAAGGACTGATATCCGATAAGTATTGTCATGGTATGTCTAAATAACATGATCTTTGGATGTACGCTTTTGCATGTGTTCACATCTGGAAATACGAACTGCTAAAGTTACATTGATGAAGTCCTACTACCTCATGTTTGTCTTGTCCGTGGTGTATCGATGATAAATTTGTTTTCGTAGAAGACAACACACCATTTCATCAATCAGTTGCGGTTCAGGAATGTCTAGAGAGTGATGATGTTCAATACCTCGTATGGCTAGCACGTTCTTCAGACTTAAGCCGATTGAAAATATTTGGAACTCAAAGGGTAGGCGACTTGCTTGTCGAAAATATCCTCCAACAAATCAGAAAACTCTCATCTAGGATCTGACAGAGAAGTGAGATAAATTCCCTCGACAGCAGCTAAATAATGTTGTACAAAGCATGACACTACGCGTGGAATGTTGCATCGCACTCCATTTTTTCTACAGTCCATTTTGTGATCTTTCCTTAGAAAATGATCTCCAGTATATAAATAATCATGTTTACTATTGAGAGAATTTGGAAGTTATGTCTATTTTCACAAAACATATTGAACCAAAGGTACTAATTATGCCCTCGAAGAATTTTGTAAATATTCAGGGTCTAATACGTAAGCGTATACGTCAGTAGAACTGGCCTATAGAGGGGTTATAAGCGCAAAAAGGATTGTCGACGATTTGTGTGCTCGTACTCCTCCACGACATTCACCTTGTTTCTCACATGAGTTGGGTAAATTCTATTCCGTATCTGGTAAAATGAATAGCCACGAACGTATGGATGATGGAATGAAATAAAGAATTGGTGGTAGACTGGAGGCAAGTGAATCACAAGCGCAGGTAACTCCAGAGCTTCATGTAATCCCAGGCGTCAACAACAATTTGTGAAGACAGTTTCAGGAGATTGATCCATATCGGGAAGACCTGAACAAGGTCAACCAACATCCCCAAAGACGAATGACGATCGTTATTTGGCACTTTTAACGCGGCCACACAAGACTACTACAGCTGCACAAATCACGAGAGCTGTATGCTGTCATTGGAATCCGAGTTTTAAGGTCTACGGTCGCCCGAAGCTTCATGAGAGAGAGCTGTATGTCAGAGGACTTGTTGTTTGAGTCCCGCTGACTGTAGCACAGAAGAAAGAGCGTTTAGCATGGTACAGGCATTATGCGTCTTGAACCATAGTTCGGTGGAGTACTTTGCTTTTTTGCACAGGAGTCGAGATTTTGCCTGAACTCTGATTTTTGGCGCATCTGTATCTTCAGCTTAGAACACAATACCATCCTTTCCTCATCAGGGAAAAATGTTCATTACGGTGGTAGAGGTGTAATGGTTTGGATAGGCATTATGTCGAACGGCCGCGCACCACATCCGTGCATGTTTTTGACAAAGGCTTCATGACTGTTATGAGGCATACAGAGGAGATCTTAGAGCTCTATGCTCAAATTTTCAGGGGAACAGTTGGTCCTGGGTTCCGGTTAATGGAAGACCATGCTCGTCCACATAAAGCTCAGCTGGTCGACGATTACCTCGAAAGTGGCAATATCAGTGCATGGATTAGCCAGCGAGATCTGACCGTAATTTTACAGAGCCTGTGTTGGGCGCTCTTGGGAGAGCATTTGTATTTTGCCATCTATCTCCGAGAACCATACTGGAGCTAAAAACTGCCTTACTGCAGGAGTTGGATTGACTGCCATAGGAACTCCTCAACTGCATCCTGTCCAGTATGACGTAACAATGTACAATCTCTCTGGTACATCCTATATATATATATATATATATATGCATACAGATACGACGTATGGCCATTAAATAACGAGACTGATGCTGTAAAACTTTTTATTTTAATATCACATATTTACTTATTATCATTTTCAATATTTACTCCTTCTCTATCCCTACAAAGCTCCATGCGAATTTTCTATTGTTCGATACAATGCTGGAATTTTTATTCTGTCAGCTACCTTAGCTTACCAGGACGTTCTTTTTCACAGCTTCAATGGACTCAAATTGCAGATTTCTCCTTTGGCAAGAGATAGAAGTCGCATGGTTCAAGACCCAGCGAATAAGGCGGATGATCTCACAAGGATTCTGTACTTGGTTAGAACCCTCCATACAGACAATGTGGAATGAGTCGGTGCATTGTCTTGGTGGAAAATTTTGCCGCACGGATTCTTTATCAAATCCTACAGTCTCAGCAATCGCAAAAATACTTAACCGACCGTCAGATCGAACCAGATTACCGATTTGTTCGATATTGTCATCCGTTTCTGACGTGGGAGGGCGACCCGGGAGTGAATCATCTTCAATGTCTTCTCGGCCGTCTTGAAAATGCTTAAACCACTCAAAAACATCTCGTAATAAACATTTATTGTCATATACTTCTTTCAATAAATTATAAGTTTCAGTAGCGGTTTTTTTAAGTTTAATGTGAAATTTTGCTACAATTCGTTACTCACTTATCATTTTTCCGGCAAAACAAAAAAATAACTCTAAGGCGAACGAAGGTTATGGCTATACGGATTTGTTCACAGAAACGAGAGGCCATGCATTCGAAAGAGAAGGTTTCACGCTATACAGATGTCGGTTACTGGAGTTTGGCGCATGCGTACTTCTTCTGTAGCAGCGTCAGTCTCGTTATTTAACAGCCAAAACTCGTATATATATATATATATATATATATATATATATATATATTCTATTTTGATTCATCATTTTTTTAAAAAAATTTTACTAACTAATATAATATGTTTTGCCTCTCTCTATTAATTATTACATTATCTTAAACAGTTTTAAAACTCTGTGTCTGTTTATCCGGTTAATAGATGTATATTTAAAATTAAATTTGTTTAGAACTGTCTCAGTAACTAAATTTACTATCAAGAATTACTAAGAAATACGGCATTAATGTATTCAGCTTTTTCACAAATGAAAGACATTGAAAAGAAATTCTAATTTTATTTAAGAAAATCGAAACTTTCAATGATTAGAAACCATTAGAGATAAAGATTTGTTCACCCCGAGAGTAATGTTGTAAAGTACACATAACAAGAGCGATGCCTCTCCTATCGCTAAGAATGATGGCTATATTATGTATATAATATCAATTGTCTTCACGTAAACTTATTCTGACAGTCTGTGTGCTAGAATATGAGCCTGCACACACTTCAAGCTTTATACAAGACGAATATTCTATATTCCTGAATAATACTAGTACGAATCAATATTATGAAGTGGAAACGCTATAGTTGAATGTAGGCGGTTGGTGCAGTTTCGCCCATCTGTAAAATCAGATTGGAAAATTTTGAATTCAAATTTCAGTGAAGACTCTATAGAACATTTTAGAAATGTTTTTAGTGAGACATTTCAATAAATCTGGGACTGTCTCGGTTTTTGTCGTAAATAAATTACATTTGAAAATTATCATATTTTGAGAGTAATTTATTTCAATTAACTTGATCACACACAATATTTTTAAAGATTGTAGTGGCTTTTTTGTTAAATTAAGTGTGAATCACTTACTTATCGAAAAAAAACTGCTAAAATTTATATCAAATAGTTTCATTATGAATTGTTTCAATGACATAAAATCATAGCAAATTCAAAAGCACGTAAAATTTTAAAAGAAATATGCTTTTTTATATCAATTTAGGCTACATTTTTAGTGTAATGAAAACAGAATATCAAATGCTATTTAACTGCAATAATTATGTTTAATTTATTTTATTTTCTCATTACTAGAAAATAGATATTTGAAAAAATTATAGAAAATATTAATTTCAAGAATGAAAATATGTATATAATTATACAGTTATAAAATTTTACGCATGAAGATACTATTCGTAAACGTTAAAATCTACACCTCACAAAATAACGAAAAATCTAGTGATTTTAAATGAATGAACTATACCAACTGAACGTGTAACAAGAAGGTAGATGGAAAATGCCTGAAATGAAAATCTGAAGTAAGTTTATAAGAATGAGAGAACAAGGAAT
The DNA here is from genome assembly GCA_019974015.1 of Nephila pilipes. NCBI lineage: Eukaryota > Metazoa > Arthropoda > Arachnida > Araneae > Nephilidae > Nephila > Nephila pilipes. Next base: position 926,039 of record BMAW01128705.1, on the reverse strand, counting down.
CTTTATTCTGTGATATTAAAAACCAAGTATTTCCATCGGCAAATGGAAATAAAATTTTTCGACTGTTTCTTAAAAAAATATGTTTTTATTCCTTGTAAAAATCTAAATTATTTTTATGTTATGTATTAAGTCTTAGAAATCTGGAGATTTATGTCTCAAATCAAACAGAAATATAATGAAAAATGATTAATATCCAAAAAAGAAGATAAATTCTTTTCTTCGAAGTGGTCATATTATGGTTTCTAATTAAATGTTTTAGCAAAAGTTGTAAGATGTTCCACAGCTTTACCTATGTGATGACATAATTAAAGGTATGTGTTTCTTTAACAACACGTTTCAGTCTTTCCTTCAGAAAATGGACATAAGATCAAGATGGTAATGAAGTAAGTTACTTCGTGGTACTCTTTATTATATACATTAAATTAAGAGAAGGAAGCATCGCAATATTTTGGTATAGAGAAAAAAAACGGATACACTTTACAACTCTTTATTTGCTCAAGAAGAAAGTCTATATACAGATGCAGGTAGGCCTTTATCTCTGTTAATTATGCTGTCGGTCTATGTATCATCTAAACCTGAATACAATATGTTTAACGATAAAGGATTAATACTCTCTGACTACACTTGATTCATAGTAAAAATTCTCAGATATCGGGAATGGAATTAAAACAATGAAGTTTGCTCACGTCATGAGCATGAATCTCATCGATCATGTCATAGAATAAAGTTGTGTCAAATGATGCAAACACTTATACTTTAGGAGTTGTGGGCAGGTTTTTTCTACAAGAAATGAAACAGAATGTCTGAACTCCTCAGGAATACTCTCGAAGATATCTGCTTTATCCATACGCAACATCGTTTTTGTGGTGGATGAAATAATATCCACTGTCAAAAATAATCTCCTATAAATAAAAATTATTTTTCATTGTATGTTTGTAGTATTCACAAAAATGTTTATTGTCAATTTTTCTTAAAAGGTATTATTAAAAAAAATTTTAAAAATTATTTGGTAAGCTTATTTTCATGTGTCTTATGGTGTCTAAAATTAACACTGGTTTTCAAATATCTCATGTAGAGCAACTTATGTTTTTTTTTTAAAAAAAATTACATTATTTAAGTTATTTTAAAAGGCATATTTAAATTATTTGAGTTATAATGAAATGTCACTTTTCTCATTCATGAACAACACACACACACAGACAGACACACACACACACACACACACACACACATACCAGTACTATATATAAACTTTTCCTAACTTTGTATCAAGTTTCTTTTTTCGTAATTTAAATTACGCGGCTTACATTAATTTATACTCTTAGACAAGCGTAAAGATATTTTCCGATAGATCAATCTATTGAGAGAGAATGGATAATATTAACTGTTCTCGTATTATTAAAATTATGTTTACTAAGAGAATATTAAAATAATTTAAGAAAACTGAGAAAGCAAATAATAATATTTCTACGTAAATTTTTTGTCTACTGTTAAAAATCATAAGTAACTGAAAGATTGAAAACAACCCCCACAGTGTGTGTGTCCATCTGTTATCACCCATTGATTCATTGATGAACATTTATTTTAGCAAAAGTTAATTAGGATTAGTTTGTTTTACATAAACCATTTTTTCAAAAATCTATATTTTATCACAGATGTCTTAAAAAGACTGTTTAATCTTTTCCCCCTGAATAGGTTTAATCCACTTATATAATTTATTTCATGATAGTTTTCATGGGTTTTAATTGTGACATTTTCATATATTCAAGAAACAGATAAAAATATTAAATTTATAAATTTTTCTGAATAGTAGATTTTGTCATTTTTTATGACACACAGACACAAAAAAAGAAAATTATAAAATTATATTTTACTTGGCTCGGTCTAACAGGCAGATATAATTTTTTAATTTTATGTATTTTTAATTATAGTATACATAAAAATAAAAAAAAAATTAAGTTATTATTTTTGGATGGTCTGCATTTGAACTAATGATCAATATCGACATCACATGATAGAAAAATATTTTCTTCATTACTTGGATTTCAACTAATATGATTAATGTTTCTCAATTTCGAACACTAATAACTATTGAAGCCAATTATTTGTAATTTTCTCGGAAAGGATACTTACTGATGTCTTTTTAACGAAACGCAGCTTCGATGCTTTTTTCCTCTCTGCAAAATTGAAACATTACAGAGTAGAAACACTTTACAAAAAAATTTGTCTTTTTTTTTTTTTTTTTTTTTTGAAGTTGATGCTTTAATAAAAAAAAGGGGAAATTCTTTGGACCATATTTTTATCACTCTTTATTTAGAAAATGAATTTTCGTCCATAGAGCAAATAATGGAGAAAACGAACGCTTTTCGAAAACGAAATGTACGTTAAAATATTTTATTTTAGGAGAAGGGAGTTTATTCTTCTCCATGGCTGCAATACACTTTTTTCTTAAATACAAAAAATACATCTAAACTGTTTTGGGCTAGTGCTTACAACTTTATAATTCATACACTACCGCTATAAAAATAAGTATTATAACGAAATATAAATTATTTTAGTTTCTCTCTTGACATTTTTGTTGTTTAAAGGAATATTTGTTTGAAAGAAAAGGAAATTTTTTTAAAAAAAATTCTAAAATAAAAACGTTCACATCCTTTTAAGATTTTTTTTATATAAAATATAATTTATTGAGAATAACCCTTTATACCATTATTTCAAAAAATATTAAATTATTTTGATAAAAATTTAACTTTAATTAACTGGTTAAATGCATCGTCTATCTTCCCAAATTTTAACAGTATTTTTTCACTGATAAAGTTTAGTTTATTTAAATTTTATTAACTTTTTAAAGGTTTTAACTAAAATTTTGCCTTTTTTAATACACTTACCCATCTTTCAAATATATTGTTAAGTTGACACTTAATTCTTTATAATTTATATTCAGTATCCTATAAGCTTGTTAAGTTTAAGAACCACTACATTTTTAGCAGTTATTTTTCTAAGTATGCTTTAAACAGTATGAACGTAAACACTTGTGAAGCAGATAAATTAAAATTACTCAGATTAGAGTAATTAAATAACAGAAGTTTTATAAATTTTCATTGCCAGACTATAAAACTTTGCAATACGTTGATGGAAATTTTATTTTATTTCATAGGAATACTTAGACTAAAAGAACGGACTACATTTTTTAATTATTTCTTAGCATTACCTTTCTATTATATATCCTTATTAAGCTACTATGATGACAATCCTACTATACAAATACCATTTTGTATTTAATTTTCGCCACAATATGTAAACAAGAAACACTATTATAAATAATTATATACATTGTTTAATTATATGTTATATTAAATATATATTTAGAAAATAATTTGATGTAAGAAAGAAACGCTGACAAAAAGGGAGAACTGCTGTGTTGTAAAAATTGTGTTGTAATGAAACAAAATATTTACAATTAACTGAGTTTACAATTGGTTGACTTATATTGTCTTAAATGCATAGGAAATGAAACATGAGAAAAAGCTCTCCCCCCCCCCAATAATTAACTCTTACAACATTTAAAAAAAAAATTTTTGCAGGTGTAAATTATTATCAGAGGAAAACAAATTATAGAAACATGATATCATTTATATGTAAAGTATTGTTGCCGTCACAAAAATGTTTATTTTGTGTGAAACAATACCTATTTCTTATAGTATGTATCATACTTTTTTTTTAAAAAAAAACATTCTATTTTCTTCCAGAATAATCGAATAACTCTGAAAACCCATTATCAATTTTGTGTCTAGTCTGGATGATGGGAATAATTACATTTTAGTCAGTTACCGCTATGCGAATTCACGTTAGATGAAGACGCTGAAATCTCTATAGCATATTAGTGAGATTCCTAGATGGCAGTGGATATTGTAATAGGTGTCAGGCGTGGATTGTTGAGTAATTTTCGTGTCTAGACGATGTACAATATCTAGCCTTTTTATTTAGACGTTAGAAAAGATAGCTTTCGAATTGGTAGAAAATTAGAAAAAATTATTTATTTGTAGGATATGCCCTAATAAATTTAAAACATATAAAATAATTTAAAATAAAAATAAACCATAAATTGTTTTATTAAAAATTTTCGCTTATAGATTGATCAATATCTCCGAAAACTTTTTCAGAGTTATTAAAATTAAGCAAATTATATTCGAAACTAACTTTTGTTTCCTGTCATTTTTGGCCACAAATAATTTTTTGTCTAATTGGTTACAGATCGTTAAAATAATATCAACAACATGTGTTTTCTTTATAAATAGCCTGTCAACTTTTATCTCAAGTATAATTGATAAAGGTACAATATCAAATTATAAATACTTGATGGTCTTTGACAACATATTTTTGATGAATTGATTGTTTATTAACGTCAAACATAGAAATAACACGAGGGATATTGACGAAGGACCTCGTAATTTTGAGCCTCGGTCAAATGATGAGGACGACTACCGAGATGGCCCCTCATCTCCAAACTTCCACATCACGCCCTTGGGATTAATTAGAGAGCCTCGACAGATTGAACGTGCATCATCTCAGCTAAGTGACGGGTCTTTTGTGGCATCAGGGCTCGAAACCATGACTCGACAGATAAAACGTCTACCACAAGCTCGCGACCATGACCACTCGGTTAGTGCGGCCTCCTTTGATGACATAACAATATTCTTGTAATAAATCATGTTATACGGGTATACATATAATAAATCATGCGTGTTTTATTCCCCCATCCCCTTTTGCATATTTCGTTCCTGTTTATTCTCAAGTGTATTAAATTATAACTTTTTACACTATTAAAAATGCAAATCATTATTACAAATAAATTTTCATATTTCAATTGAAAATTATTTAGTAATATAAAGTAAGAAATTTCAGAGGAAAAACTTTGTTTACAAAAAAACCCAAATAATACTAATACTAATAATATAAAGCTTGAGAAGTTAGATATTTCATTTAAACATGTTTACAAAAATTATTAAACTTGCATTTTTAATTTTTCCTTATTATACAGGATAGAAAAAAACGAGGTAAAAATACAAGATTCTATTATTAATACTCTTTTAGAATGTTTTTTTTTTAATCTTTAGATAAAAATAATAAAGGCTTTTGCGATATTTTCTGAAAAAGATATCAAGACAGGAAAAAACAAAAGTAGTTAAATATTATTAAAATGTAAGAAAAAATTACCGCAATGAAAAATAATGATAATCATGATTGTTTACTTAAAAGTAAAGTAATTTGTTGAATAATTAAATTCTAATGACGATCAAGCTTTAGTACTAAGAAAGAGAAAATGATTTTTATTACTTTTTCTGATGAGCGGATAAATAAATCTTGAAATTAAACAAGAGACCCAAATATAACAAATTTTAAGAAAATGTTTTCTTTACTTTTAATCTATGAAAGGAAGAGACTTAATTGAAAAGTAATATCTTCATGGCCATAACTTTTTCATTCGTTACCCAATATTCTTTTTATACCTGAAATTTTCATGTATGCTGCACTTCACCAACCGACATAACCCCCATTCCTTTCCCCTCACTTGCAGCAATGCGTGACTAATTGGACGAACCATCGAAAAGGAATTCAAGTGGTTGCTATCGACATCAAATTTTAATTATCCTTAAGGTGCTATTTTATATTTGAGAAGAGATGAAAATCGTACGATGCAAGGTTGAATGCAATGGCCCGCGCTACCTCAAACTCATCTTTATATAGGTCGCCATCTTATTCAGTTTTCAGCACACAAACGACAACTGGAAACAAAGAAAATGGGTGCATTTTATAGAAAACACATGTAGCTTTCAGGTATTGCATGAAGTTTGAAAAATCATGTAACAGATAAAAAAGTGATAAACATGAATGCCTTACTTTCCAAACTAGCATTGTATTAATCCCATTAATGTTTGGCTGTTGATGTTTTCCCGACTTATCGGCGGATGTTTTTCCACCCTTTGGCGGGGCAGGAAGTTGACTTTGAGTGCTAGCGGTGTTCCGAACCTTCAATCTTTGGGTCCGAAGAAATCCGATTGGATTTTTTTTTCAGTACTCTTGTCAACTGAACAAAAACGGATGCTCATTGGTCTGGTTATTGTAACATTTTAACATCTGTCATCGTTGTTGAAGAGAAACGCCGCAAATGCTTTAATTATTCAAATGCGATAAAGCTTTTGGAATAGCAGGAGAAATTTTGTACATTTGACACACAAAAATAAATCAGTTGTCTATACTATGATTTGAACTAAAATCTCATGCAGTATTACATACACACGCACGCGCATATATATATATATATATATATATATATATATATATATGTGTGTGTGTGTGTGTATATATATATATATAGGCTAAATTAATATTAGAATATATTGTTACAGGAAAAAATATATAGCGTGACTTTTCACAATATTACTTCAAAGAAATGAGATCTCAGAGTTGTTTCGCTTACAGAATTGTTGAATGATTGTTCGAGGCGCTGCAATTAAGAGAGAATTTAGTCGAAGGGTTATTCCAGCCTTTTATGTATTGTTTGATATGTTCCCTAAAAGTTTTTTTTTTTTTTTTTGCGCTTGAAGGAAAGTGGGAAACGCATATTGATAATCACTACCACTTGTACCGCATTGATTACCACTGTTTTTTAAAGAGGTGAATCCATTTCTGTAAATCCCTCGCTGAAATATGGGCAACCAAGTGGTTCGCGATAAGGAAGATAATCGTAAAAAAATATCAACCCTTTGCCCACCGGTGATCCTTTTCAGTTTTTTCAATCGTACCATGTGAAGACAGGTGAAAATTTTGCATCTGTTTTTTTTAGTGCCGGGTTCTCGTCTGTGGACACGTTTTACTTTGCTTTTGCTTATGCTATCCAGATTATTCAGTCCCAGATTTTATCATACCTTGTTGCGGATTGGACAGCAAAAAACAGACGTGTAAAAAAATAGAAACTGACGTCTAATCTAAGTTTAAAACCTAAGCAAATCTGACGTCTAAAATCTAAGCAAATATGTATAAACCAACAAGAGAATAATTCTAAAAACCATTTTAGCAAAAATCCTAAAAAAATAATAATTGGTTCCACAGGTCAGATTTGTTCAATTAGTGCGATGCTTCACGAGTTAAATAATTGAATGATTCATTGTTAACTTCGCACTGAGAAGCAACACGAGGGCTGTTGGTTTGGACCTTAATTTTGAACCTTGGTCAAGTGACGGGGCACCTGAGCAGGCACCTTACTTCACAATTTTCCGCTCCCCATGGGAGGACTTGGGACCTTGACCAAATTTAACGTGCATCAGTCCCTTCGCAAGACGGGTCTTGAGTGGCATCAAAGCTCGAACTCTCAACTAGATGAAAACAACGCCGACCATGAGCCTGCGACTCGGACTACTAGGTTACCGTGATCTAATTGTCATGCCTAAATAAATAAGTAATACAATTTTTTTTTATTTGCAGTCGTAATATATTTTAGGTAAAATTTTGTATGTTCACAGCCATAAAAATATAAATTGTCTTTATTTGAACGTCTTTTGTAATATTTTCTTAAGATATTAATCCTAATTTATTTCGATTGTAAGACAGAGAACAGCGAATTTTACGAACATGAAAAAAAATCCGACAATTTTCTCGAATTATTTAGTAGCCAAATGCGGAAGAGGAAGATGGGGAAAAAAGGGGGGGGGAAACTGAGTCTTGAGGAAGCTGTTAATTTGAAAGATACGAAAGGAGGAAAATAGTGCAGATGTTCCAGGAGGGGAAAAATGGTAACTCCTTTCTTTTCATTCCTGCTCTTTATCTGTCAACGGATGCCAATCGTATGCGTCAAAAGGCGATATTTTTGAACTTGAGTCATGAGCATGTTTACCTTTTAGAGTGAACAAATTGTAGCCCCATGTACTTTTTTTTTATTATTATTTTGCTATGTTTTGTTGAAAAGCAATTCGTAATATATTACCAACGTTAAGTGAGCTTTCGAAACCAGGACAGCTTCCTGTTTAGGAATTTCACATTGTTTTAAGCAAACGGATTAAAGCAGTTTAGATTAATGAGAAATCACTTTGTCCAATAGTTCAATATCTTATAATAGCCAGAATCTTGAAAATGAAAATGGTTATAGAAACTCGTAGTAAAATAGCTTGAAGAAGTTATTTTGCATTATAATTTTGACAGTAAAAATTATTTTTTTTCAAAATTTCTCCGAGATATAAATGTTTCTTATTATCAAAGCATTTTAATTCTAATACGTTTCAAATTTCCATAGTTTCCTGATTTCGGAGTATATTTTGATTTTTCCGAATGTTTTATTATATATTCAAAAAAGGGACTACAACGTAGTTTGAAATTATTTTGTGTTTTAGTATACTGGACAATATAGGCTATTTTTCTTTAAATTTCCTTTAAAATTATTGATTTCTTTCAAATATGTTACATATTTTTTATTTTTGAGCAACGATATTACACACACACACACACACATACGAGGCGTGTAAATAATGAGACTGGCGCTGCTACAGAAGTACACATCCGCCAAACACCAGTGACCGACAGCTGTTTAGCGTGATACCTTCTCTTTCGAATGCTGTGTGTCTCGCTTCTGTAAACAAATCCATATAGCCGTAGTCATCGTTCTCATTAGTGTTATTTTTTTTGTTTCGCCGGAAAAAGGATAAGTGTAAGAATAGAGTAACGAATTGTTGTGAAACTTCACTTGTAACTTTGGAACACCGCTACTGAAACATATAATTTATTGAAGGAAGTGTATGATAATGAATGTTTATCACGTGTACGTGTTTTTGAGTCGTTAAATTTTTTTCAAAATAGCCTTAAAGACGTTGAAGATGATTTGTGCTCTTCCACGTTAAAAACGGATGACAATATCGAAAAAAAAATGGTAATCTGGTTCTATTTGACAGTTGGTTAAGTATTCGTGCGATTGCTAAGACTGTTGGAATTGACAAAGAATCCGTACGTCTAATTTTACGTAACAATTCTAAAATGCAAAAAGTTTGTGCCAGAATGGTGCCTAAAACTTTCACGTTTGAACAACAAGAAGCTTGCAAAAGTGTTTTCCTCCCCAAATGAAGCTGTGCTTGAATCATTAATAAGCCATAATACTCGATAAAAAGCTGCTAGAATATTTTTTTAAAGATTCTATGTAGTTTCTCTAATTTCAGATAAGTTTGGATTTCACTTTTTACAAAGTTTACATCAGAAATTTCAGTATAATTCAATTTTGAATTTCTTTGAATGTAATTTCAACTAACAGTATAATTCAAACTCCTCGCAATATAAAGGTAATAATATACACTAAGAGAATAAATAACGCATGTATATATTAGAAAGTAAGTTCTCTTTTCAGTATAACAATGCTTGATCATCTGGCTGATTCAAATATAAGCTACTGCACTAGAGTGAAATAAAATATCATCTTTAGTATATTTGCACGTTTCTTTCATAACAAGAGCGTGAGTATATATTGTGCAATTAATTGTGTTTGGTATTTTCTTAGCTGTTTCAATGTAAATTAATTTAAATTAATAAAAGGTATTTGAAAAGCATGAATACATCAAGAATATTTTATTTTTATTATTATCTTGATATAGCTGAAATAGCTTACATTATTTTTTTTATCTTTTTCGCGTTAGCAATATGAAACCGAAAGCTTTAATATTCTATTAAAATCAAAACATCTCATTTTATTTTCAACAGTTACCCAAGATAAATAAACGAATTCTTAACTTCATTAATCTGAATTTTTATAATTTTTTAACATTGCATGCATGGCAAAACTTCATAAACGTCATTACATTTACTTCATTAAAACACAGGAATTTAAAGAATTTATAAATAAAACTAGCTTATATAAAATTAAATTATAAAAGTTTCCCTAGTAATTAAGTCTACTTCTAATTAATTGCATCGTATACTGCCAATTTAATAAACTCCCTAACGAGAATAAAAATCATCTTATATGTAAGATGAGATCGAGTTCCAAATAACGACTTTAATGTAAGAAGGAGAGGAACTTATTTGATTATTTCTCCTAAGAAATGCCAATTAAAAATGGTGGAACGCGTTCTGTCTTAAGAGGAAATATAATCTGACTTGTTTTGACACCAAATTTGGGTTATTGATTTTGAACGAAAAATTGCTATTTTAATAACATTCTGACGAGGATTTTAATTTAAAAGGTCTTTTCACAGAGGTTTCTGGCTACAAATTATTTTGATCTTTGACTTATCTTTTTACTTAATTGTGCATAAATAGAATTTAATAATGGGAATATATATATATATATATATATATATATATATATATATATATATATATGCATAGCAGAGCAGGGAGAGCCATCGAGGTGCATATTGTTGGAATCAACACATATCCGAGAATCTGCGTCTGTCGAAACATCTATGTGGACGGATTGCGGTGTTGCGCTTGAATACAGTGCTACTTTTTTTTATCTTGCAGAAGTCAGGCGGACTAACTTTTATAGAAAAAAATTAGAAAACTCCCACTCGTAAGTAAACTTTGTATTCCAAAGAAAGGGAAAGTCCTCTTTTATATCTCATGCATGAATCGAAACTAAAAACCCGCGGCCATGATTGAAAACCAAACCCTGTATTCAAGAAACTAATAAAATTCCCCTAAAACTTTAATTTCCCTAAATTTTCGTAACACACACACGCGCGTATGCACACTTAAATGTAAAAATTTATCTAAGCAGATAATTATTTTTCTTGATGATATATAACAATATATACTCGAAGTCTGTATAAAATTGTCCTTATATCTCTATTAATCATAACTACGAGTAAAATTAAATTTGTTTCATTAAAATTGCTAAAAAAGTACCCTTTTACAAAAATTAAAAAAATGTTTTTGATATAAAAAGGAAAAAGCATATATATACCAGCGACACATTTTGATGTAAGATTTAAAACAGTTAATGATGTTGAAAGCTATTTAAATTGCAAGAATTGGTATTTAAGGGAAGTGCAGTAAGGAAGATGTAAAATCATAAGTGAGATTGTTCGAAAACATAATAAAGATATCTTCCTTTAAAATAATTTTTTTTACCATTATCAGTAATTTTATTTTCGGAAAATAAGGGAAAAATAAAATAAATGAATTCAAAATTTTAATATCTTTTCGACTGCATCTGAAATTCGGCAAAAAGGTTTTTAATAAATTCCAGTTTTCGTTTTTGACAGACAATTCCTTTTTCGTGTTTAATGCGGTATTTAATAATAGACGCACACAGCGCGGCAACCAAATATTTTGAAGCTCTAACCTTGAGAGGTTATTTTATTCAACTGAAGACTTATAACCATATAATAAAGGAATAATTAATCTTTTCAGTATCGCGTAAAATTAATCACTTGTTGAAGACCCTATTCTCCGTAATGAGGCTTAAAATGATTGCTGAAGTCCGCTAGACAAGATACGACGAAAGACTTATTCATTTTTTGAATGGTTGCAGTTCTTCAGAAACAAAACTTGTTAGCAAAATAAAGTTCGCATAATTCCTTATTTTGTTATTCAGCTTCGTTGTGGCTTTAACGGCATGATGTCGAGGTTTAGAGGGAAAGAAAATAGTTAAGAGCTGTTCTCATCATTGACCATGGTTCAACATTCTTGATTGCATGGTTACAAAATGGCGCTATTTAAAAACATTTAAATCATATAGATAATCCAGATTCTCTTGCAAAGTTTCAGTTTTAGAAAATATCAAAATTTACGCACCTTTTTGAAGATTATTTATAGCGATTTTAGGGATTCTAGAAAAAATTATTTGCCAATATTTATCTTCGATGATACTATCATTTTATGTATATTCTATTTGATTTCCTATTAAAATGACAATTAAATGTTCAAGTATTTTCTTCCCTTGTATTCTGTTTATAGTAAGAAATTTAATTCATCAAACATTTTCTTATAGTTTCAACTTTTTGAATTTTATGAAAACCTCACTGAAATCAATATACTTTCTGAATGCATTTAGAATGTTGAAAAATAAATACATTAAACGGCAATGTAACAATCTTTCTGAGACTTTTATTCCACGAAATTTTAAATTATACAAGCTTTTATTAATAGTATTTATTATCTCTTTCTCTATAAGCACATCAGAGAGTTACATTATTTCTGCTGTAAATGAAATAGAAATTATAATTGTTCATTTTATACACACACATGCACACGCACGCACACACGCACACACACACAGATATATATATATATATATATATATATATATATATATATATATATATATCCAATTCTTTTACATGATCTGTTTTTACACGATTTTGAAATAACACGATTCACCTATATGCTTTTCTTCAAGATTTTTTTTCTAACACGAATCCCCCATAATTTTTTTTCTAAATATTCAAATGCTGTTTTAACCACCCCATACCACCTCGCTAATTCAAACATTCGATGAAGGTATTATAGCAGAAATTAAAATGCCTTTTGTAAAGCAAACGTTTTAAATATATTTTATACTCAGAGGAAGAAAGAAATTTGTAGTGGAAGCAAAGAGAAAGTTTATAATTATGGATTGTATTACACATACTTCATTTGTCATCAAACAGTTGCGCTAATCGACTTTAATTGCTTGTTAGAAATTTTTTTTGGCAACATACATCAAAAGAGGAAGTTTTGTAGTACAAAAATCAGCTGTGAGTTCTAAAATTGCAACTCTATCAAATACAATTGGTGGGAAAGTTTTCACAACATGCAAATGATTGACATCGAAGAATTGATGCTAGATAGTCCTTTGGATGAGGACGATTCAATTGAATTTTATGACATTTTATGATAATAAAGAAGTCGATAATGACGAAGTCGAAGATGAAATTCAGTTTTTAACAGATGGTTTAATTCGCGAGGGCTTGAAATGTTCTACAAGTATGGAACATTTTCTTACTCATAATCCTCACATAGAGCGTGCACTAAAATTTCTACGTAATCTTAAATTTTGTGTAGCAGGATATCAAGAATTATATAAGCAACTTGAGAAACCAAAAAACAACCGCTAATAACAGACTTAGTCAATAAACAAAGTCAATACAACAAAAACTTAGTCAATAACAACAAAAAAACCAACAGAGGCCATTAATAATAAATGCAATTCTTCAATCGAATCAAAGCCGACAGTTGTGCTAGACATATCTGACACATCTACTGATGATGGCATATTTGATCCAGTTCGTAATAAACGTGCACCCTTACAATCAAGTAGCAATGAATAGTTATTAGTTAGTAGTTTAGTTTTATTCCTATTATCAAGTTGAATTTTTATGTTTTGTATGTACCAATAGATTGAATTTTTACTGTACACTAATTATTATTATTTTTGAATTTAAAAATGAATTGCTTTTGTTTTATAAGCATGTAATATGGATTTCATTATTACTTTTTTGCACGGATTTTTGGGAAAATATTTAGTTTTTTTCGTTTTAAACGAATTTTTAAAGTTGTGAAACAAATCCCCAAATTTATAATAAGTCGTATGTATTTTTTACGCGAATATTTTTTGCGCGGTTTTCTGAGGAACGTAACTACCGTGCACGTTTATATATATAGTGTATATATATATATAGTACAGCGACAAATTTGTAAAGCGAAACTGAGACGACTGACATATTTGTTCGTGTTAAGTGAATATTTGTGCAAAAAGCCCATTACAAACATTACTTACATTTAAAATAACTATACATATTTAATAAGAAAAATACTTAAAGGAATGATTTTTTATTTAATAAATATCCGGTTTTTCTTTTGCGGTTCTTTTTCGTTATCAAATTGTCGTTGTATTGCACAATATCTTCAATTGTTTTAATCGTTTCACTATTCGATTTCGCGTCTAAATAAGTTTGCATACTTTTCTCATGATGTTCTCCATTTCTTCCTTCCTTCTAAACGAAACAAAAGTTTTGTTTTGTCCCAATTTCTGCGTCATTGTACATGTAAAAAAATTAATTTTTTAAAAATACACACACATACATACATTATTATTACACACATATATATATATATACATATATAAATTTTCTCCATCTCTTAGGAAATAATTAAACTAGTTTAAACAAATTTTTGCAATGAAACAGTATTTTAAATTATTAACTTATTTTATATTTTATATATATTATATATATACATATTTAAATTGAAGAAAACAATTTTTAAAATTCTGAAATAAACAAATTGATTTTAAGATAAAATTATAAAAATGTAAAATCTGAACTTAACAATAAAAATAAAGACTTGAACCAAATTAAAAATAGAATGATAAACACCGCAACCTATATATATATATATATATATATGCATGTGTGTGTGTGTGTGTTTTTGCATGCTTTAAATAGTGTGAGAATATTTATAATATTTACATTAACTTTATTTTAATCATAATAATAATTTTATCATAACTGTATCCAAAGTTACAAGATGTTCTTTTTCTTACAGCTCTCACAGTCCGCTTCTTAACGAAGCGGTATATCGGAGAGTATGATCATCAAACGGGTAAGTTTCGTAATGTTAAATGAAATTTATATCTGTTAAGTAAATATAATTCTAAATGTCCCTCCTTTTAATCATTAACGTATGTTTTTGAGATGCTTCCTTCCAAATATAATTTTATCGAGTTGTTGCGAAAGCACTCTGAGGAAATCTTGATTCCCTCATACTCTTGATGAGAAATCCGGGGATCCAGGGAATTATCATTCACTGAAGCAGATATAACAGTTAATCGTGTCACCAAACAAGTTATTTTTAAAATATATTTCTTCATTAAACAAACATAGTCTCTTAGTTCTATATAAGTATATCGCACAAATCCATTTTCAAAGGCTTAGGTATTTCGGTAAATATTTGACCTAACTCTGAATTGAACCAAGGCTCCTTAGAAATTTTTTTCTGTCTTGCTGTTATAAATTGTTGAGCAGTATTTAATTTTCCAACCAAGCTTTTGAAGTGGTTAGGATTTATTTCAAAAGAGTATTTAAAATATTTTCAAATGTGCGAATGGTTTGATTTGTAAGGAATTTGCATTGGATATTGGGGTATTTAAAAGGCAAGTTTTCTTAGAGTGAGTTCCTCCCCTTTGTTTAATTTTCTTTGAAACAAAATAATAACGGAAAAATTCCATTGAGTTAAAAAAAGATAAGAAAAATTCAATGATTATTTTGTGTTTTTATTCTATAACGGCGGAATAAATATTTACCTCTCAGAACTCTGAAATTTGAATTCAGGAAAAATCTTTAAAATCACGTCTCTAGCATAATATTTCAGAACTCTAGAGAAAATTTGTTCATAAGTATATTAATCTCGTAAGAATAAATTAATTTTTGAGAAATTAGTCCCAAAGTGCATTGCAATTTGATTTAAAATGAGCATCAATTGATTTCTTTGACGTTGCTCTTTAATCAAGTATAATCACTTCGCGTACCTTCGAGAGTTGCGCAATTACGAGAATTTTTTGCTATACATCAAATTAAAGCTAATAAAGAAATGTAATTAGAAAATCCTAGGTTTTAATGACCTTTTGTATTTTGCAGTAGCTAATCTATATTTATTTTTGTTATGAAAAGCTATTTCCTTTTAGATATATATATATATTTAACTAAAAGTCAAAATATATATTAAAAATCATCAAATTTTTTTTTAATACTGTTGAGTATGTTCAAGATTTTCTTAATTAAAGTATTAGTGTTGTTCAAAATTCATACTTCTAATTTTAACGTTGTCTAACTCACGATATCAAGTGAAGCTAAGTATTTTTCATGTGCGAATGATTGCAAACGCACGTTCCATTGACATATGTAATATTGATATAGCTACAAGAAGAATGAATACGAAGCCACGCACAAGAGAAATTTCATCATCATTTCTTTTTTCAATAAATTTTGTTCCTTTTCCACTAAACTTCATCTGATTATAATAAAATTTGGCTGTCCTAAATCTATTACACAGTAAATTACCATTGTTTATATGTATAATAAATAATATAGAATGATTTGTTTTCTTATAAGTTTGTATTTATGCCTTATATTAATATATATTCTTGTTAACTACTCAACACATTACAAATACATATAAAAGCGTTTGTATGTGTATCTTTAGATAACAGGTATAAGAGTGAAATGATGGTTGACAATGAACCCGTTCTGTTTGAGATAATCGACACGTGTCCAAAAGTAAGTGTTTTATGTTATTTATTTCCATAACGTAATAGTAACAAACTCTTTACTTATATAATGCTAAAGTAAAAAAAAAATATTTTAGTTTTTCTAAAGCAGGAGAAATTTTTACCGAATATCAAACTATATACATTTTGAAAAATATTACTAAAATTATATTAAGCCTATTAATTGTGACTGATCATTGTACATTAGATGCAAAAATGTTTGTGATTTTATTTTATAAGTTAAGAACAGAATATATCTGCAAGAAACATGCAAGAAAAGGTAAAAAAACATTTTAGATTAAAGTGATTTATCTAGTCATTTTGATAAAATGAAATTTTAAATTAATACAAAAATAAGGAAGTTTTGCAATTATTAAAGGACTATTTAAAAACAGCCTTACATTCAACTCATAATTATTTTGAAGTACATGGAGTTGACCTAACCATTTTGAAAACACGAACATGGTATCCATACCGAGAAAGTTGTTTAAAATTGATGAAATTTTTAAAGTATACACATATATATATATATATATAAATTCTATTAAGTAACCGCAAACTTATAAGCGATAGCACAATGAAAGAAAAGCAACAATTTAGAATAGTGGAAATAATGCTATTAATACTGTTCCATATTTTGGAATGGAATAATGTGTGTTTATAACGTTATTACTGATCAAACTATCACACTTCAGTGAATTACATTATAATAAAATATAATAACAAACGAATAATCAGCAAAATTCAGAAAATCAAACATAGAAAAGGGAAGATAGTAAACATAGTACCAATACTAAAAATCAAATTCAAATAAACAGCAAAATATGCATAAATAAATATCTAAAAAGCTGTAAAACCAAAAAAAAAAAAAAAATCTAAAAAACTTGTTATTTAAACAAAAATATTTTAAAAACAATTAAATTAAATAAAAATAATCACACACAAAAAATGTAAAAAGCTCCAAAGACATGTCATCGTAAATAGTGTAGAAACTTTTGAAAGACAACTACCCTAAGCTGAAATTAATAATTATATAACCACATAAACTACTTAAACAAAACTCAAAAGAATAATAAAGCAAGCATAACAAAACCAAAATATTAAGAATAAGTAAAACTTTATAAAGTTCATACGTAATCCTACCACTACTCTCCTTGAAAGAATTCCCCGACAAAGTAAACACTGATTGATTGATTTAAAAGAAACCATGCCAATAAATTAAATTTAAATAAAACAATTTTTTTTTTACTTTTTAGATTAATAACCAAAAGTTAAAGAAAATATTTATAAAACAAAATATCAAATATATTTATAAAACAAAATATCAAATATATTTATAAAGCAAAGTTAACTATAGATAAGAAAAGATAACACAGATAATAATTGAAGTTAGCTCAAAAACAAAATTAAAAAGGAGTCATCAACTGGATTGAAAAATAAACTTATTTTTTTTTAAAAAAAAATATTAAATGTTGAAAAAACATTTAAAATTTAAAGAGAGAGATGGAGAAAAATAGAATTATGCAAAAAATGATATTTGAAGAAATATAGAATCAATATACAATAGAAAAAAAAATTTAAAAAAGACATACATATAATTTTTAGTCACATTACGAATTCTTATATTTTAAATTTCTTCTTAAAACTTAATAGTATATTCGAACATTGCATATGTAATATAGATATAATTTGTTATTTTGAAAATTAATAAGGTAAATTAACTTATTTGTAATTTCTCATTAAATAATTATGCAAAATATTTCAAAAAATATTTATACTTAAATTATAATCAAAAGAAGGCACTTTATTAATATGAGAACAGTAGTTATCTCTCTTGTCATAAATATTTCTAATAAAGCCATCATTAACAATTTTTAAATTAATATATAAGAAATCTGTTTCATGAGAATTTACATTGGTTTCAATTGATTTAAATATGAAGGATAAAATGAGAGAGGGAGAGAGATACGTCAGATATAGTATTTATATCAGAAATAATTTGGAAAATCTATAAGATCGTCAATACATCTAAATAATTTGAAATTATTGTAATCCCTTAATTTATATTCAAAGAAATTTAGATAAATATTAGCTAAACTATTACTAACTGGACTCCCTTGAGATATAGCTTTTATTTGTTCATAATTTTTTTCATTATAACAACTTTTATATAAAGGTTTTCCAACGATAGTAATATAAGCCTTTGAACCATTAGTCTTTGTTCTAAATTTAATACGAACTATGTTAAATTTAGGAGTTAGAAATAAGCGAGGAAATTTTATCAAATTTAAAGTATAATCTATTTTTTATACAAAGCTTTAATTCTTTTAGTTATTTCTGTATCACTATTATTAATATATTAATATTAATAAAGGCTGTATTTTTAATTAAATGCTTAAACGTCAAATCAAAATAAAGTTTCTTAAAATAATCGCATAATTCCCTGGTACCTTATTAATATAACAAATAATGAATTAATCTTGTAACTTTTTAATATAACTTTTTAAATCTCTTATACTGATATAATCATTAACTTTAAAATTCAAGTATTTTAATTCTTTATATAAAAATAAAAATTATATTCTTTAAAAACTCCAATAGGTAAACTTTACTTAATTGCTAATTTTATGAAGAAATTATTAATTCTTCATTAATTTTTTTTCCTTTAACAAAATTATTGGTATTAGAAGTAATAATTCTAAAACCAGTACCTTTATTCATAATTTATCTCAAATTTTAATCCCTAGCAATATATAGATTACAAGTAATCACGTGTTGGTATTCTTCATCAATAAAAACTCTTTATAATCCTCACAATTACATTTGTTATAGCTCTGTAATTCTTTACAAATTATTACACACACACACACACTCACTCACTCACACACACTCTCACTCACTCACACACACACACACTCACTCACTCACTCACTCTCTCTCTCTCACACACACACATATATATATATATTATATATATTATATATATATATAAGATATGGCAAAGAATTGTCGTTTCTTAAAATTGGAGATATATGTTTTTTCTGAAAAAAGGATCTTAGAGTAAAAAAAATTGCAAAGTAAGCAAACTGAAACATATGTTCATTAAAATAGATTTTTACATTTTCAAAGCTTAATTTTCACTTTAATTTTATGCCTTACCCCCCCACATTAAATGGTTATTTGATTTTTTTTTTTTTTTTTTTTTTTTTGTAAATGTTAACTTTTAATGCTCCTGAAAACGAGTTATGATCGTTAAAATAGCTGATACGTCATATTAAGATTAATACTGCATCTAATGCATTCGAAACATCAGAACAGAGTGACAAGTTGAATTTCGAGTAAAACAGTATAACTGCTATTAGAAAGGAACTACTTTAATCAGTAATGCGTAATCTGACGTTGGAAAGCACAGTAATGGGTATGTAAGCTATTAAACTCTTGTTTATTTCTAATTCAAGTAGGAAACTGACGTTTGTGCATTAAGTTTTCCCGAGTACATATAACGAGGGAGCTTTCAAGTAAATGTGATTAAGAATCGTAAGATTTGTAAGGGGAATGTCAAATGGAATAATCGAAAGCTGATTATTAACTGCAGAAATATTTTGAATTACAATTTCTTCTTTAATGCTGGACTGTATATATTCGTTCAAACTATTTGTTAAAAAATGATTTCACAATATTTCCTTTTGAATGAGAAAAAGAGAGAGTATCATAAACTTTTAATCATTATTCTATAAGAAATATCTGAGATATCTGGATAAAATTTACTCTGTATATTAATTTATTCTTTTGTACAGATGTTGTAGATTACAGCTGTTAATGATGATTTGTTTGGTTTCAAGAAGCCGTAGATTGAAGTAACCCGCTCTATCGTACAGTTTTAATTATTATCCTTATATATTGTAAGTTTTAATTATTACTAAAATAATCAAGATAGAAATTTAATTTTTATTTATTTATTATTGCTAAAACTTTTTTTTTCTCTGTTTGGTCACTGTCCAGAGTTAAACATTTCACTCAGCATTTCTTGATCTTTCGAAGCGCATCATTGTAGAACTCAGTAGATTGAACTATCTTCGCCATAGTTCGTATTACTTCAATGTATGACTTCTTGAAACCACATAAACCAACATTAACATATTGTAATTTATGTTATTACGAATCTAAGGATCAATTGATAGGCTGAACGACATTTATCTGGATATCTCAGTTATTTTTTAATATAATAATTAAAATAACTTTCCGATATTCCCTCGTATTAAAGTAATGGTGAACCATCTAGGGAAAAAATCACTATTTCATAAGAAACATACAAGTATATGGGTGATATTCATAAAAATAATTTATTTTGTAACCGATGTACACCACAATACTTTCAAAAACTGCTAATGTATTTTGTTTCTTATGTGGTATTATGAAAATTAATAGAATTTTAAAACTTTGGTTTCTTTTTTTCCCCTTAGGGTAAACCACATAGGTATTATTAAAGAAATAAATATATTTCTTCAGTGAAGTTTTAACCCCACCCATCTGGAAAATAAGAAATAACTGCATATCTGAATTTTTTTCGTTAATTAATGAACAGTTCATCACTTAATTAATTAGAAATATATTACTTTTTACAATTTATTAACAACCTTTCCATGTATGTATCGCTTAACAGTAGATTTAAAATTATCTTCCTTTTGTATAAGCTGACAAATGAAATAACTTTGACAAAACATATAATAAAATAATAATAATTTCTTTGTAATAAATTTGATTTGACATTTAAAAAAATCTTCTATTTTGGTCAACTTTGATAAAAAGAAAATTTAAAAAGTCTTTCAAGTACAATTAAATATGATGGTCATTCAAGAAATCCTTAGAAAAGTCAAAAGATGGAGTTTGCAGCATCGAAAAAGGTTTATTTTTAGTAAAAATCATATTCACTAGACAGCTGTCTCAGTTATTTCCATCTCGTGGTCTCCTTTTTACTGTCTACCTACAGCCTTTTAGATTACAGCATTTTAGGCTTAACACCAGATGAGATCAAAGCTGAGTTGGATGAAGTTCATGGCACATTTGCTCCTGTGTTTGCAACTGTTTACAATTCGATAAATGAGTGGAAATGTACATCTACAAAACATGAATGTCTTCTCCCTATTACGATGAAGTGACTACTCCCGAAATGATTGACAAAATCCACGATATGGTTTTGAGTGATCGACATATTAAAGTGCACGAAATAGTTGAGGCCACCAGCATA
Source organism: Nephila pilipes (assembly GCA_019974015.1). NCBI lineage: Eukaryota > Metazoa > Arthropoda > Arachnida > Araneae > Nephilidae > Nephila > Nephila pilipes. Next base: position 904,566 of record BMAW01128705.1, on the reverse strand, counting down.
TAAATAGGTACAGTGTTTTCAGTTTTGCACGAAAAAATGGGTGTGAAAAAAATCTGTCAAGATAGGTGCGCTTTTGCTCTCAGTAGAAAATGAACACAAGCGTGTGATTATTTAGGCGCTTTTTCGTCGTAATCCTACGAGTTTCTACTTCGATAGATAACTGTAGACGAAATGTGGATAGGCTACCACTCTCCAAAGACAGTCAAAACAATGGGGTTTGAAGGTGAATGGTCTTCGAAGAAAGCAAAGATGGTGAAATCGGCTGGCAAGGTGATGACAACTGTTTTTTGGTATACAAGTGGAATCGTCTCACCGATCCCTTGCAAAAAGGGAAAACAGCAACTGGAGAGTATTTTGCGTTATTATTGCATCGGTTGAGTGATTGGTTTGGTTTTATTAACGTCGCACTTGAAGCAACACGAGGGTATTGGCGACGGACCTCGTAATTTTGAACCTCGGTCAAGTGGCAAGGACGACACCTAAGCTGGCACTTCCTTTTCCTAACTTTCACTCCACGCCGTAGGAGGACTTTTGTCCCCGATAGATTTAACGTGCATCAGCTCCGGCTACACGGTATGTCTTTAGTGGCATCTAGACTCAAACCCGCGACTTAACGAAAACCGTTGGCCTCGCGTCCGCGACCATAACCACTAGGCTACCGCGGCCACTTCAGTTGAGCGAAGAAATCATACTTCATCATTTTAGAACGAAAAAGGCCCTCATCCATCAAGACAATGCACGGGTGCACACCTGTGCAGTTTTGATGACCGAAATCATGGAATTAAAGTTCGAATAATTACGACATCCACCGTATTTGACTCATAACGACTTTTTTTTTTTTTAAATTTCCAAACTTAAAAAAGTGCCTCGACGGACAACGGTTCACGTCGAAGAGGTCATCGCTCAAATAGATGCGGTTTTTTTTTTTTTTTAAAAAAAAAAAAAAACCTTTTTAGATGGCTTAAAAAGGTTGGGAGAAATGCTTGGAAAAATATATACAGCTAAAAGGAGATTAAACTGAAAAAAAAATTACCTAAATTACTTTGTTTTCATTATCTGTTTTTAAGGAATTATTGAACGACTCTCTTATTACAGAAAATTGTAAATAGGTATTTATTTTTCAGAGACTATTTATGTTCTGCTTGACTGAAAAGTTTTAAATATACATCTCTTTAAACGGAGTAGTTGCAAAATTTATATACGTTACTATACTTTATTTAATATTGTCAATAATTTTTTTAAAATACTAATTCTTAAGTCCTAAAAAATCAAGTAGAAATTCGTGATATCTCTTATTAATTAGGACAAGATAAAATTAAGAATAATAAAAGTTCTATGTAAAGTTTTACAAAGAAAAGATTTAGCTACCCGAGGTGCGCTTTTATATAATTATTATTAAATTACTCAATTAAATATAAGAATTTAAGTAAACGAGGAAATATCGAGAAATGGACAATAGTAAACTTTTCCGATATTAAAATTAAAAGAAACGATAAATTATTAAATTGAATATTATATCAGCTACATGTAATAAAAATTAAAGCAAACGATAAATTATTTAACTATACATAATTAAGCGAAATGTAATTAAAATTAAAGCAAACGATAAATTATTAGATTGAATATTATATCAGCGAAATGTAATAGAAATTAAAGCAAACGATACATTATTAAATTCATTATATTTAAGCTAAATGTAATTAAAATTCAAACAAGCGATAAAGAATTGAAAAGTGATCTGGTACGCCAAATTGATCCAACTAAAACAGTAGCCCCTTGGGGGGATAATAATTATTTCAATAAATTGTAGAATCAACATTCACCACCTTAAATTTCACCTTTGTCACAAAAGTCTTGTTATATATATATCTTTCAGTATCTTCCAAATGAACAAATGGAAATTTATCTCTATAAATAAAAGATATAATATTATTTAAGCTAAACTATAAAAAATAACTCAAGCATGTTTTATGAGAGGAAATGCCCAGAATTTTCTTTATTTATTTATTTATTTATTTATTTGAAATTTTTTTTATAACTATGGAATAAAGGATTCTACACATTACGCTTTTATATATTTAAATTTTAAAGAAAAATACAGTTCTGGATTACAAAATAATCTTCAAAATTTGATGCACATGAAACAAAATTCGTTTCCGAAGTTTTAAATATGTAAGATACTTTTTCATTTTTCTAACGAGTTGAATAAATTTAATAGGAAATATCTTCCTCTTCTTTTTTTTTTCGAACAGAAATTGTCAGAACTCCCAAAAGACGATGTCTTAACATGGGCCGATGGCTTCATGTTGGTATATTCCATTATCGACAAAGAGAGCTTCGCTTACATCCGAGAAGCCAAGAAACTTATCCTGAACAGTCGGCCCCCTTCACCTGGAGGAACTCAAGGACAGGGCCCGTGCCCCATGGTTGTTGTGGCAAATAAAGCTGATCTCATTCACCTACGTCAAGTTAGCGCCGAAGATGGTAAGATTTGCATATATAGCGAACTCTTAAATAATTGACACACTTTACATGTATACATAATTATAATCAAGAGAGCGGGATTCAGTAATGTCATTTAGGAGAATAACTCTACGAGAGACAGAATATTTTATGTATGCTTGAAGATCAGTTAAGAATTGAACTCATTTCAAATTACCTGTGAGTCATTTCTGATAACATCATCAGCTCTCCGCTTTAATTAATATCTGACGTAAGAGATAGATATCTCTCAGAGCAAATCGTATACCTGTATATGGATTTGTTTGACTATGTTTCTCATCATGCTTAAGTTATTTAAAATAAAAGTAGTTTTCAAATATCGTTCAAAAAGAGAGTCATTATTATATCTTCTTGTTGATATGAGTTAAAGTATTTTTAATGTGTCTCTTTATTTTATTTGTATAAGGCTATAGCCATTTAGGGATGCTAAGTTTATCAAAATTAATTTTCCATAAATAAGATTTTAGATTTTTTTTAGTTCAGGAAGCAAGTAATTCAAATTAGTGAGCTTCAGAGGGAGAGTAAAAATAAACCAGTTCTTAACTGTCCAAGCCATTGCAAGAACTATAACGAAAGATAGAAAGCAGCATGATCCTGCATCTTTCATTTCATCGCTTGTGTATAACGCATAATTGAATCAAGATACTGTGAAAATAAATTGCCTTTGCGAGAACTTCGGCAAAATGATTAATAAAAATGTTTTTCTTAACTGCATTCGCGAAGCGATGGCTGCAATAAATTCCATTAAGCTCGATTTCTCTCTCTGTAAGGTAAAATAATAAATAAAAAATATTATAGAGAAAAATTCAGAAAATACAGGCAATTCAAATTTACAGACCAAAATACTGTCTTAGAGCAGAAGTACTATCGCTTCTTACAGCAGCAGAGCAGTTAAATAGGAAGTAAAGGAGTACATTTAAAGGAATAGGAATCCTTTGTAAATATGTTGTAAAATTTGAATATCTTAAATTACATTGGTAAAATATTTAAGGGGTTCGAAGAATTCAAAAATAATTTCTTAAGAATTTATGTCTTTCAGACATACTCGCATATAGTGAAAGAATTCTCAGATTAGCTTTTGGAAAAAGGAACCAAAAGCACACTTTTTTCGACCCGAATTATTCGAAACACCTTTCAAAATAAAGAACAGGAGCCCAATGATTTATAGATTGTTTAATTAATTTACGTTAATAAGCTACATGTGGGCTATTTGTGACGGAACTCAAAATTTTGATTCACGATCAAGTGGGAAATATGACACCTGAGCTTGCGCCTTGCCTCCAAATTTCCACACTACGCCAACGTCAGGACTTAGAGACTCGAATAGTTTAATGTGCACCAGCACAACAACAAGATTGATATTAGGAGTCCATTATCGAAGCAATGTAGTACTGTGATAGAATTTTTTTCTGATTGATTTAAAGTTAAGGTCGAATCAAGAATTAAAGTAATGTTGCGAGAAAATACTGTATTGCTGTCTCAGTATTCATTTCTGAAGCAATCATCTCATAATCTAATATTTGGTTTATTGATTAAATGGTATTATGGGATATGGAGCAACATACGCTATCTTCCCCTTGACAATATTCTATTAATTCAATATATATCAAAGAATTTCATCTTCTGTAAGGACTCGTTGAATACTTGTTTATTAATTACTATATCGTCTAAAAGTTCCTTGAAAGTGATATAACACAGATAATCTATCTAGAGAACATTATATGGGACGCGAATGGGACATATTTTGAGGACATTCTATGGGAGGTAATTTGTAGGGGAAGATTTTTTCCGAAGGATAAAAGAATGCGTTCCGAATCTATTCTATTACAAGTACTATATATTACATTTTCATATAAATTGAATTTGTATATAAGTCATGATCTAATCATTTTGCTCATGATTCGAGTGCTTAGTATCATATCTCTTCTATTTTTTTTTGTCCAATTGGATATTATATATGTATAATCGGCATGTTCCCCAATATTTCTAAATATTTGCTGGAATAAAAATTCCAATATTCAATTTTTTCACTCTTGTTCGGAAAATATTACTATTGATGTTTTCTGGGGTAAAATCTAGCGAATGAATTCATGGAACGCCATTATCTATCTTGCGAGTTTATTCGGCTGTTCATTCCAAAAATCTAATATGTGGTGGCACATTGCTTATTAGAATTTCTAATTGCCATATTTAATTTTTGTTTATTGTAATTTTTTAAAACGACAGATATCTCTGACTGAAATGTTATGAAATATAGGGCTTAAATCATTTTTTAAAATTGGAAAAGCTGTTTTATCTTAAAATATGAAGTTTTTCTCATAATTTTATCTTAAATTGCTAGTTTCTATTGAACAGCGAAAATAATTTTTTTGTCCAAAAACAAAGGAGAAAAAGTGAAAGTCTTGAGCAATTTTTTTTTCGAGCAATTTTTTAATAAAGAAAAACATTTAAATGTCGTAAACCATCTATCTGCCGTTAATTCATATGAATACACGAAATTAATTTTTCTTTAAAAGGATTCTAAATTTTGTTTGAAATTGAAACAAATCACGTTTCCAATCAAAACCGAGATCTTAAAATTCATGTCGTGTTATTTGCAGGGGGAAAGCTTGCGAAAGATCACAATGCTGCTTTTCTTGAAGTGGCAGCATCTGAACACGTCAGCCAAGTAGCCGATGCATTTTACGAACTTTGTCGAGAGGTTCATACTTTCCGAAGGCGATCCAAACAATCTCTACTGGACCGTATCAAATACGGTGGGAAGAATTCTAACCGAGGTGATGGAAAGAAGAAAGAAAGCCGAAACCCCCCAGAAAACTGACGTGAAAGATAAGTTTCTTGGACGAAAGTAAAGTGAAGGAACTACTTCTGGCTTCAAGTGCAGAAAAGATGAATGTATTAAATGAACAATGTATGCTCAAAACTTTCTTTGGAATCAATCTACGAGTTAGAGAGGTTTCCTTAGAAGACAAGCATATTTCATTTTTATTTATTAGCGGTGTATATTCCAGCTTTCTTATTGTCTGTATCTGCATATACTCTGCTCTCACTTTATTGATGATTAAATATGTCTCTTTGTCATAATATATTTATGTGAACTTGTGAATATATATAAACATTTTAGTGATTCTGAAGGCCTTCTTGAAGGCAAAAAAACTGTAGATTGAATATCAAGCGAATGCTTTTTCTTTGATAGCAAATTTGAAGTGTTGGTGTAAGGATTATTTGACAAATATATCTTCAAATATTTGTCAGAATAATGACGCAAATGACCCTAAAGAAGATCATACAAGAAATATTTCTCCTGATAGATAGGCGAAATTTTAGAATTAGTGTTTTTGACACCAATGGAATTTATTATAAAAATCAATTTTCAAGTGAAGATTTTATCAAGGAATGCGTTTTGTAAATAAATATAATTTACTTTTTTTAAGATAAGATTCCAGATTAAATATTATAACTTATTCGAAATGTGATAAATTTCTTAAAACTACATTTTTACACGCAAGTAATGTTGGTTTATGGACATAAAAAGAGCTTTTTCCTTAAATTAATTAACAATAACTCAATTAAATGTTGCTCAAATGAATAAAGGTAAGTAATTAATCGTTTTACGAAACCCTAAAGCCATAAACTTGCTCATTTTTTATGCCAAAACAAATTTTGAAATCGATATTAAAGTTAAGGAATAAATGGTAATCATTAATGAAGTACTGAGGAAAAAGCAAAGCGATTTGTTATATAAGACTTTCACCACGCTGTCTTTCATTTAATGAGAGTCCGTTTTTCTTTATAATTAAAGAAGGCACTGTTAATGATTGCTTTCCATTGTCTTAAAACTTAAGCTCTTAAGATGTTAAGTCAAAATATCGATGCTAAAGATAAATGTGTAATCGATATGAATGGTGTTTATCATAACAAAGAAAACTATTAGAGCACTATTAAGAAATAAAGTTTTCTTTCAATAAATCCTGAACTGCATCTTTAATTTACACGCAATGAGCCCAAATTACCTGATTTTACAAGATAAAACTTCAATATTTTTGAATTTTTTCTCCATTTTCTCCATTAATGCTTTTACTATTTCTTTATTTTTATGGTACTTACTATTTTCACTATATATATATGTAATATAAATGTAATTTTAGGAAATACAAGACCCCCTCCCAAAAAAAATCAAGTAAATCAATTGAAATCATGTAAAGTCAAATAATAAGTATAATCATATGAATCCTCACTCCTACGAAATATATATTGAATAGCATAAATATTAATAATACTTTCATTTGTAGCATCTAAATGATTTGAAACATTCAGTTTTTATTAAGTTTTTTTTTAAAAAAAATCTTCATTAAATTCAAATGCTCAATTGTAGCTAAAATTAATCTTCAGTTTCATTATTTGGTTAAGAAAGAAAGGAAATAAAAAAGCAATAGATCAGAACTCAAATGTAAATAAAATTGAATATGATAATTTTATCCCAATTTTTATGTTTTTGCTCAAAATTTGCTTATGCTTCGTTGTAAAAATTATGAGATGGTTGTACAAATACTAAACAGCGTTTTTAAAAGGCCCTTCATTTTTTTATTTTTTTGTGACGGATAGATTTTCAAGAATTTCTTTTATCAAACAACTTTAAATACAATCATTTTATCAGTCTACGTAAAACATCTCATATTAAAAAGAAACTAATATTTTTGTTACGTATCAAATGACTGCATTCTTATTGTTAAAGAGCTGCTGATCGATATTTATTGCTAAGTGTTTAGTGTATGAATACGAAGCGTAACGCTTAGAAATGGTACTAACAATAATGAAAAAGTAGTATCAGTGATGATTCTAGTATGTATGTGATAACTGAACCCTTCAAATAACAAAACGGGGGAGGAGGAGTCGAAAGCGTTTGAAATAATCAAATTAATTGCAAAATATAATTTATTTCCTAATGAAGAATCAGCTTTAGAACTACATAGGTTAATCAGTTAAATATATTTGTTTGAATAATGCCGTGGTTATATATATTTTTTTAATTTCAGAACCATTTGAATGGTTATATATATATTTTTAATATCACTTGGTTTCGAAAAATATTAAATAACACTGTAATTAAACAGTCATTTATTTGGTTATTGAATAATTCTTAATTTAAAAAAAGTCCTTTAACTGGGATATTTGCTCACCCTTTCTCCGTTTTGCCATTCGAATTCAACAGTTACTATTACGCTCAGATTCTTGGGTAGGATTTTGAGGCAAATTATTATTGCTGCTAAGTATATAATTAATATAATTTTGAAATGTGATGTTATCTGAAAAAGTGACTTTTTTTTACTAAAAAAGATTGGTTCACTTTTTCAAAAATACTTTTGATATATATGTTTAGTTTTATTGAAGTATTTTCAAGAAATCTGTACAGTCTTTCTTGGACATTATATAATATATATTTATAGTGTGGTGTCCAGTTTTTAATACTGAATGACTTGGGAAGAATTCACGCAAAGTTAGAATGTTTTTGCTGTATATATAATACTTTTTGCATTTAGGAATTGCTTTTTGTGATTTCTCTCTTCTTGAACAATGATTTCCTTCGTAAATGTCTGTGTCGTGCCATTTCAATTCGTAAATGCATGCATTTATGTATAAATGTGTATAATATACTTATAGCCTTATTCAGAGACTCATATGCTTATCATCCATTGAAAAAAAAAAGAGTTTAGATTCTCTGTGTGATTTACTTAATGTGAAATATACTATGTGTAAATATGTTTTTGTATTTCGCAAGAGTTTGAATCTTATCGGACAAAACAAATTGCTCTTTTTAGGGTATATTCTGCAGTGATTTCTTCTTGAATTATTGAATGATGTATTTTTGCTATTTCTATAGATAGCTTTTTTTAAAACTATGTGAAATGGTAGCAAAAGTTCTAATTTCGAAAAATGGTAAATTTTATTAATTTTTATATATGAATGGGAAATAGTGAGAGTTGCTTTGATGTTAGTTAATTCAAGTATAAATGATGGAGAGAGATGAACTGTAAGTTATAGGCATTTCCCCTTACATTTGTTAAAATTAAATTCGAGGTAAAATGACATGCAATAACAAAAACTTAGTTTGAAATAAATTGTATTCCTACAATTATTTATTTGTGATTAAAATATTTTTGTATTAAAGAAAAAATATATTGTTTATTTTTGTGAAGATTATCCAAAAACTCTTTAGTAATTGTGAAATGGTAGTTATTTCTTCTTATGTTTAACTTCCCTCAAATATAATACAATTCTTTATAAAATATACCCTTCTTTATTATGAATATCTCAAAAAATTACAGGTATTTTGGCCTCACAAATTAATATTTAACAACAAGAATTTTAAATATGTAACTGTTTCTATCTATCAGTCAATGAAATTATATAAAAGTTCTAAATTGAGCAATTCGAAACAGTATATAAATGAGTAGATGTGCGTACAAGTAAAATAGAAAATAAACCCTGCTTCATAAAAATAGAAAAAAGAGAAATTTTTAAAATACAATTAATTCCAGGAAAAAGATAACAATAGTCAATCTAAAAGAATTTTCCTAAAATCGAAGAATTTTCCAAATTAGTATTTAAAATTGAAAGTATTTAAATCATATAAGTAAATTGAAATATTCTTTTCTCATTAATCTTGCCCTGAGTTTTAATTACTGCATTAAATATTTTCTAATGTGGTTTGCCTTTCATTTTCATTAACTGGATAAAATACAAATATCCATTGATAAATTATATGTTTTAATCATAATTCAGAAGCAATGCATAAAATTAAATGTGTAATATTTAGTATCAAATTTAAGAAAAGAAATTATTTCAGATAACTTCATTCTGTGTGGTTCATTCTCTTAAATGAGATTTTTTTTTCTTTTAATTATAATATCCCCATATAAAAAATAATTTTGCCATTTGGATGTATGAAAAATATTTTGTATCTGTAAAATTTATATGTGTGGTGGGAGTGTGAATGGAAGATAAATGTATATTTTGTATTACAAAATGCAGCCATTGAGTATGTTTAAGGCTAATAAGATTAGGTCACCTTACGACTAACATCTTAATTATTCAAATTGTATTTAGTAAAAATTTACAATTAGTATTCGAATTATTTTGCTTTCATGCTTTTGCATTCTAAGAAGTATCATTTAAAAACTGATAAAAATTCGTAAGAGTTTACTTAGAGAATTCGATTTTAATCAAGAGAGTGCCAAGTATAAATAGTTTATAATTGGTTTTAGGTCTTAAGTTATTTTTTGTTCATATTGCTTTCAGAAACTTTTAATTTCATCTTACAGGAAGGTAGAAATGCTAGTTTGAGATTGAATTAGTTAAGCGTTAGTTTTGAGATTAATATTATGAAATATATAAAAGTTTTTTCTCATAAGTTTGTTTTCAAATATATAAGAAATTAAAAATATATCAATGCAAATAAACAAAGATTATTTTATAGCAATAACAAGAATTAATTATTTTGATGAGCATCTTCAAAGATTTTTAAACCTAACTACAGTCGAAATTTTCGAAATATGTTTCAAATTTTTATCAAATGTCCGAAAACTTTGTTAAATTACATGCCAATATATATTTTTTTTTATTTAAACAGGAAAATATATTTAATAATGATTATTTTAGTGGCATCGCCTCCCAATATTCCAAGAAACTTTTATTTTCCTTCTCCTTTTTTTTTCCTTCAAACTTTGCTGTTTTGTTATAGGAGCACGTCATTATATACTCACCATTATAACTAAAACATTCATGAAGTTTTTATTTAGTACAAAAGGGTAACTAAACTAATTAATTGCTTTGATTTTACGTATTCCGAAGATAAAAACGAGTAAATGATAGTTTTAATTTAAAGGGAGGAATAATTTGTATAATTTTTCTCTCTTTTGCATGGACCCAACTGCTATTAATATGTGCAGAATATAGTTAATTAAGTAAAATAAATTGACTTTATATTTTTAAAACTTGCAATGAGGTGGTAGAGTTGTTTGTATATTGTAATTAAGCATAAAATGTGTTATAGAATTTAGAAATAAATTATTAATTAGTTATCTAGAGTTCAGTATCATTGTGATATTTTTCAGCAATGTCATACACTCCTTCCTTCAGATTTACAAAACAGCAAGCTGTTTATAATATATTTATAATTTTTTGCCTTCTCTGTATTTGCTAAATGTATTTTTTCTGATGAATTATGCAGAGCATATCTTGTCAAAACTGTGGAGTCTTTCATACGAAAGAATTGAATTATATATGTCCTAGATGTTGATATTAATATGTTTGATGTTATTCGTGTTATACCTAAATGAGTAATGTGAGCTATTATGTGAATAAATATGGATGTGTAAAAAGAAAATACTGCGAGAAATATACTTTTTTAAAAATATTATAGTGTAAAAGCAAAGTAGAATACTAACGCAAACGATAATTATCATCTTTTAAATAAACATATACAAAATTATGCACGTATAAAAACTTTTTTAAAACTTAATTTAACGTTAGGACACTCCAAAAATAAATATTACTCTCAAATACTAAAACAATTGTTAATATGAAAAATGGTGATTTCTTCCTATTAAAATATATACACAAGAAATTTTTTGTTTGTTGGTGAATTATAATATTGATTACTTATAATTATTATTTTGTAAACGAGTAAAGATTCAAAATCAATTTTTTTGATAATCATACTCTAATCATTTTACACAATTTTTTTAAGAAAGTATATTTCTTACCAAATATTATTTAAAAATATAAGAAATGTGTACATTGTTATAAAATGTGTAGTATTTGCGTATTTGGATAGATTTCCCAACATGTGACTTGGGAAATATTTAGCATAAATATATACGCATTGTAATGTTTTATGTGGTTCTTGGCTTATCTCGAAGTGTGATTCAATATCTTTGAATCTGTTTCATTTGTGTTTCGCATTTTTGCTCTTCAAATGAAAGATTTCGTTTTGTTTTTAAAAGATTTGTGTCATTATGAAAATCATTACTCATTTCATTTTCTCTTTTGCATAGTGACATTTTCAATATAAAATACCAATGTTTAAAAGCTGTAAATACTTTATACCTTATTTGAAATATTCACAGGTATAATTAAATTTTGCTTTACTGTCTATCAAAAGTTAAATACGCGACGATAAAATCAACACTAATAGGAAAGAAGAGCTTTGATTAAAGTAAAAACTGCACATGAAAGTAGTTACATGAGATTATATTAAAGAAAAAAGAATTATGTTCAAAGATGTGTAAAATATTAAATTTCCTAAAATCACATGATGACGTCGCATTTATATCATTAACAAAATGATGTTTGAAGTCAAAGTGATATTAAGTCACTCAAATCCAAATACGCTTTCGAAATTTGAAAATTTACTTTATATATTTAATGTTTGAAAGTTAGTGTATTTACATTAAACAATTGCTTTTATTTTGTGTGAATTAATTCAATTTAAATTTAAAAAAACCCACATACATTAAAAATTATTTCTTGTAACCGGTTGTGTTATTTTTAAAGTTTTGTTTTGTTTCGCATTAAAATAGAATAAAAGCATTCACTCTGAATGCTTATTTATGATGAATATTTTTCCGATACATTCAGGGGCCAGTTAGATTAAGTATTGAGTAATCTCTGAATATTTTATTTGGTTTGTGAATTCTGTTATTGTAGCATTTACTTGATCTTTTATGAGGATAAAAGATTTTTTTTATTTGTTATTTAGTGAACAACAAAACAATTGTAAACGTTGAAAGGTCATTTAAGTGAAACTATTTGATTTAAAAATATTCGATATGAAAAATCAAACTGTATAACATCTGTTTTGCAAACTCGAGAAAGTGAATAAATTTAGAATTCGATTATCTTTATACATAGTATTTGTAACTGGGGTAATTTTCTATCTGTTGTTGTTCAGATGTTTAAAAGTATATCATTTTTAAGAAATATATCTCAAATTTCAAATATTCTTATTATTTAGAGCTAATTTTCAATTTTTATCATTGAATTTAACGTAGATACTATTTACAGTTTTAATGATAAAAATTGTTATAATGTTAATAATTCTGATATTTTTTTAATGTTTAAAACTACGATTTAGCATTTATCTAAGAATTACTTTAATTTATAGACAATTTATTTATTTATTTGACTACAAAATCAAATGATATCTTTTTAGAAAAAAATGTTATTAATCATATGAATAAAACCGATAATAATACATATATTACATCGCTATATATTGTAAATAGACATTTTAATAAAACTTCTAAGTTAAATGTTCTGGGTAGTTCAAAACGCTTAAGCTAAAACACTCTTATCTTTTTTTAAGAACTAAAATGTTTGAGTTTCTTTACCTTTGTCGTTTCTTAAAAACCAGCATTTACTTTTCAATTTTTTTTTTAAAAAAGGTTAATATGTCTGCTGTGACATAAAGCAGCAAAAAGATGATAAAAAATACCTGGTACAAAATTCTGGAACTGAACAGAATAAAATATTTGAACAAAAATTCTCGAAAACGACAAAATGAGTGAAAAAATAAATGTAGAATTTTAAGCTAAAGAATAGATATGAAAGTTCTGTTGTATGTTTTTCTATTGGAAAATATATGCAAAAAGCATATTTCCTAAAGAATGGTAAATTTATATTTGCATGAAAAAAGTATATTTTGGAAAAGAGGTAACATTGACCAGACGTTTTAATGCTCACTTTAATTTAAAGCTTGAAATAACTTGCCTTTAGAAATATAATGTTATTGGAGGTTATTTTCGGATTCTAATCCAAAGCTACTGCGAGTGTTATTCAACATTTCCGTTAATGGCAAAAAATACTTTAATACCTTTTTTAACTATAAAAGAATCAGACAGTCTACTCAAACTATTTCTGACTAATCACTGAATAATTTTTATATTTTTTTCACAAAAAGAGCAATTGTATATCTTTCGAAGATTTCAACGCCTCCGCACACTTTTCTAAATGAGATTTCAATGCTATGCTCTGTCGGTAAAAATATTTCAGAAGGAAAGTAATTTATCTTTTGTTTCTTTTACCCAAACGTTATTGAAGCTTTTGAATAAATTAGGAGAGCGCTGCAGGGTAAAACTAATCAGATTAGTAATTGAATGCGACGAAGAACAAAGTTCTGTAATTCCAACAAAGGAATAATTTACTTGGTACTTTTTATGGAACTTTTCAATGCATATTATTCATTCATTATCAAACAATAAAGCATGTGTTATATTTTCATTCAAATACTCCTTTCAATTATTTGCGTTTGCATTTATGTAAAGTAAGTCAGGAATAGTTGCTAGTCTTACCTTATCTAAAAGATTTTTCTCATATAATCTCTTATCTAAAATATTTCTTAGCATTTGAAAAGTTTTATTCAAAAGTCTTTATGACCAAGCCTATTATACCTAATAAAAACGTATTATAATTTGCCTTTGAACTCCGAAAAAGTATTTCTCCGGTTTAACTTTCTTATTGCAGAATTCAAAAAAATTTGATTTCGTAATAGTTAAATCCTTTTCTTTTAGTTATGAGAAACTACATATTGACTATACATTATTAAACAAAACTTAATAGTGTCTTTAGTTGAGGATCAGATAATTTATGAGTGTTGCTTTTGTTGCATTGACTATAAATTATGGAACTCGGTAATTTGAAACATTTTATTTACACATTTACCATACAATCTTCTTTTTTATATTGATTAATATACTTTAGATTTTTTTAAAAAAATTATGTGCAATAAACTAATGATTAAATATGATCTCAAAAATTTAAGTTTTTCTTACGATGTAAATTTAATAATTTAAATGTAAAAATATATAATAAGCATAATTGATGATCGTAATTTAATTTTTTCGAAATGTGGGATTTGGAAAAACAATAATAAACTAATTAAATGTGAATCAAAACAAAAGCTCTTTATATTAATTATATTGAGATCCTCTAAAATGTGGAGTATTCACAAATAATTTTAAACTATTCAGGGCTAAAAGGATTTTAAAAATTAGTTGAAAAACGAATTTGTTTTTAAATGTTGTTAGTAAGAATTCATTCCCTTTTAACATCCTCTAATTAAATTATATGTATAATATATATTGTTTTCTATTATATCATTTGTGAATTATTCAATCACAAAGCAAGCGATATATTTCTTAGAAATGGTTTCTACAAAAATGCTTCTCATTTTTTTTAAGACACATATCTTTACATTTATTATCAATGAACTAAAATGCATATCATTTTTAAATACTCTTGATTTATACAATAGATTAAAGGACACTGAAAAGTAGTTTTAGTTCTGTGACTTATAGAAATTTAGATTTTGTTTTTTAAGATTTTTTAAGATATTCGAAATCTTTTAAGATTTTAGTATTTGCTAGAATCGACGTAAATTTCAATACATACGTATACCACAATAAGAACTTCTAAGCTATGCGATTCCAATCAGATTTTATTAAGATATATGTTACACTTTATGTATATTTATCAACTTTCACTGTGTATTTAGATATGCCATGCTATATTGTACATTTGTAATTAATTAATTGTTGTTTTACTGTTCATGTGTTATGTTAAAGCAGTAAGGTGTGCCTTATTTATTTTTTAAATAAGTTTGCACTCGTGTCATTTGTTTTGTGTATTGTTAACTCGATATTGTAAAATTATGAAATGTACCTTCTTTTGTCTGATTTTTTTCTGAGTTGTCTCATTAATTCGTTTCATTATATATTCACATTCTATATAACTATTAACTCCCAATATGCATAACTAATCAAGTTTTTGTATCATTGAAAAGGCCATTTTAAACTATCCTGCTTATAATTATCACGTTAGGAAGTAAATTTAATAGCGCTGTAACATCGGCTATATTCCAATTTCCCCCTTAAACTAACATCTAGGGGTTCTTCCAAATTTTCTTTAAATATAAGTTTCTAGCTCCTTTCAAATGAAATTAAACATGATGCAAATTTATTAAATTTTGGATGTGGAGTGAACAGATATAATCAAGTTGTATAAAAGTGACAGAGAATTGAATTGAAATTTAAGGTTACGGTAAAAAGAGAAGTATTAGTGTGATGTGCGTGGAAGTATTCTGACGTGTATAATGGATTTGGTGCAATTAGAACTCCATGTTGTCGCAGCAATTGCTGAAGGTCCTCGCATATTATTCCGGCAAATTATTCCGGTCTTTTATAAGAGATAATCGAACTTGTTAGTACTCGTGGAGAAAGAAAGTAAATTGTGTGAAATCATCTCCCATTTATTAGGAAGATTAAATAAACATATAAATCAGATAGAATCGATAATTTTATGTACTTGGTCTGTGCTTGAATCTATGTAGAAATTTAGATCTTATAATTAGAATAACATTTAAAGATGACAGACGATACAAGTTATCGAATATCGTCACAGCGTGAAAGCTTCAAATGACCACTACTATTTTGATAGTAATGTTTACATAGATTTAAACAATAAGCAACATAAGCAAATTAATTAAATTTTAGTTTTTATGTGCTTTGTATATGAGGAAAATGAAATGACACCTATAATATTAGGCTGTCTATTTCTGAAAATCTAGAAGTCCTTTAACGACAATCAATGCGTCTCTTAATTTTCAACCTCGGTTAGGTGCTGAGGTTAACACCTGAGCTATTGCCTTACTTCCCACATTCAAGGCTTGCCGATGCGAGAACTGAAAGTCCCGATGAATTTAACGTGTATCAGCACATCTATACTCCTAGTTTTGGAGTGCGAGGACACGAAAGTCACGGCTCAACAAAAACATCGTCTGTTACGATCTCGCGACTGTGGTTACTTAGTAATCGCGTCCATTATAACGTTTATTGGTTCCCAAAACTTAAGTTTATTTGTCCGTATTGTCATCGCATAAAGCAAAACAATGAGTTTTTCGAATGTGATTGCTTATTTTTGTATCACTGTCAGATGATGAAGATGACACTCGAGTTGGTTCCTCACTCCTCAAACATGCATAATCTGTAACATAAGAATTTCAGAGTCTTCAGTTCAGTTTCATTTAATATGCAGTATCATATAACTACTAATCCACACAGAATTCTTTTGGTGAAATTTGAACTCAACACGATTACATTTGATAGTCAATAATAATCTAGTATAGTACCTGTGACAAACAATAAGATGTCTGTGCTAAAAAATAATGACCAAAAGAGCAAATTGTTCTCAATTGAATTACGCAGCATTATTATATAAAATGCATATTTCTTTTTTAATTAATTTTAACAATAGAAAAAAGATTTAGAAATGAACAAGAGAAAAAATTTCTTGGAAATATTACCCAATTTTTTCATGGAAATTTTACACATATTTTATTTCACTGAAATTTTATGCACAGAAACCAAATACTATATTTAATCTTTATTCTGGGAGAAGGATATATCTATGAGTATAAAATTGAATGAAATAATCACTAATTGCATAAAGTGAATAACTTTTTAGAAATCTTTTATAATATGAACGACATTAAAATAACCTGCTTCCAATTTTTCAAATAATATTATACCAAATTTTTATCAATTTTTATTACAAAATCTATGGCATTTGATTTCATATCCTCCCTTCAAATCATTTGAAAGTTTTTTACGGGTTCACAGTCCATCAATAACCATATAGACTTAGTAAAAATTACCCCACTTAAACTTCGTAAACCAAATAATATTTAAATTACTGTATTTCAACGACCCCCCCCTTTTTTAAAAAAAAAAAAAAAAAAAAAAAAAAAACAGTGGATGTTTATAATGAGGGGGAGGGACATATTTATGGACAATATTATGGATATGAATAATTATTAAATTTCACGAAACTCAAATCTTCATAATAGCAACACAACAAGTCTTCGGCCAACACCAAATGGCCAGATTTAATGTTACCCCAATGTATCAGATTTAAGTAATGCTTAATGTTTTCTATGATGAATAAAAAATCATTTTATGTGTAATTTAAAATAAAAAAGTATGTTTGATTAAAACTTTTCACCACATTTTAAGTCCAAATTTCAGGAGGTTCCCTACGTGCGTTAACAAATACGGTATCTAAATGCAAATGTACAAACTAATAATTAAACATTAGCGTCATTTGATGAGGTGAATAAAATATCATGCAATGCAAGTAAATACTGAACATCAGAATTTATGTATTTCTTTTAATTAAAATGTATTTATCACTTTAATTGCAACTTTTCGACCTACAACGTTTATTATTAATAATTTATAAATATTTTTATTCCTTACAGTGGTAATTAAATAATTAATCATGAGATTTTTCCACAACGCACGCATGCACACACACACACACATATATATATATATATATATATATATATATACATGTGGATAGTGAAAATAATGAATCAAAAAATAGAAGAATAATTAAATGAATTAATTAACAATAATATAGAAGCAAAAATATAAACCTAAAGAAAAAAATGTTTGTTACAAAAATAAATCATATTAATTGATTTTTTTAAAGAGTAAAGAAAAAATAAAAATAGAAAGGAAACATATAGATTATTTTTGTATGCCTAAAAATACAAAACAAGAGAAATTGCAAAATAAAAAAAATAAAACAATTAAGTTAGAGACAATTGTACCATAACAATTACTAACCCTATTAGTGATGAACAAAAGATAAAAATATATTCCACGAAAAAGTACAAACAAAAGCTTGAAAAATTGTTGGTAATTAGTAAGAAAAACCATAAAAAAATAATGAGACATAATATTTTAAAAATTTGAATCTGGATTAAGACAGATTTAATGGTTGTTAAACAATGTTTTACTGGTGCCAAACTTTCCCAAACAGAAAAAAAAAGTTATTATCCTAAATATTAAAATAATAAGCTCAAAATATCAAGTTGCAAAAAGAAGAAATTAAGTAAAATACAAATTTTGACAGTGAGATACATACAATAAATATCTGATGAAAATAGAAAAGAAAAATCAACGTAAAAAATATAATTAAAATATTTAAAAAGATAATCAAAGTTTACACGAGACACCTTACTGAGCAAGAACATTTACACAAAACTCTTGCCCAAATTCATACCTAACCTATACCAGAAGTAAATATCAACGCCTTCTAACAGAAAGAAATAATGCTAATGCAAGCAAAATTGTGCAAATACATTTACAACTGCGAAAATACGGGATAAATTTTTTAAGTATTTTAAAGAAAATTTTCAGAAATGAAAATATTACTAAATTTTATAACTATTATATTTTAAATTAGTCTAAGAAAATTCAAAGGATAATAACTTTGCTGACAAAGTTTGCGAAAATTATCAAGGTTATTATAAATAACATGTATATTAGTCATGAGTCTAATGCTACGCAAAATTTAATAATAAATAATGTTTCTGAAAATGCTTAGAATTAAGAAATTATTTCAAAAAGGTATGTCATGAATCTTAAAAGCCAGATTTATCTTTCTTATCGTATACATTACTATTAATTTTATTATATTCTATTTTTTTAAAAAAAATATCTAAATATTCCGATTCATTAATATTATCGTTCTTTTGCAATTATATTAAACACTCTGGATAAAAAATGTTTAACATCTTTATTAATATTATTACTTTGAAAGAATGTAATATCATCAATGTATCTATAAACATATTAAAACTGTTATATTCAATACAATTATATCTTGAAAGTGTAAGTAAATTTTTGCTAATTAATAATTTATTCCCACCTTGTGGTATTCATTTAATCTGTTTATATCTTTTATTATTGAAAACTATATAGTTCTTTCTTTTAACACTAACTTAACTAAATAATCAAATTCTTCAAATGCAATGACCTTATCAATATAAAATTTATTACAATGCTTTTTTAGAAACTTCAATAAATTCATCTATGTCTATAGTATTAATAAGGTCTTAAAAATCATACATATAAATAACATAAATCTTCTAATCTTTGCTACACTGGAACTATATCAGTAATACCTTTACGTATAGCAGTGAAATTCAAATTATCTATAATAATTTGTAATTTTTTATCATAGTAGTATAAGTATTCGGGTCATTAGTCACCGTTTTAAATTTAATAGGATTTTTATGAAATTTTGTGCGAAGAAATTCATGAAATATGAGGTAATTTAACAATAATAATATTAACATCAATTTTCTTATAACTTGCAACGATTCTATTATAAATTTTTTTTCGGACTGTTCCTCTCTACCCTAAAGAAGTTATTATTCTCAAGATGCTTATTCGCTAAATTAATGTACAATTGTTTGCATATAACAGCATAATTATTAGTTATATATACTTTGTGTAACTAACAAATGTGTCCCAGAAATTAATATGTAGTAGCTTTTTAAACTTTTTCAAATATAAATATTCTCATTCTTATTATTATCTATATCTTTAAAACCACTTTTTTAATATTATTAACTATACAATTGTTAAATTCTTTAAAAGTTTCTAAAGAAGACCATAATTAATTGCTGATTTTGTAATAAAATTATCATTATGTAAGATAATTTAATTCTTAATATAAAAGCAATTTTTCGAAATATTAAATCTTAAATTAGTAACTTTATTCATTTTAGCTCTTAAATTTTTATCATCAACAGTATCTTAATTGCCTGTAACAACATGTTGATATTCCTGATTGATATATAAATTCTTTATAAACATTACACATAAATGTATCATTATTTTTAAAATCTTAGTTATTATAATTATAAAAAGCATTACTCAAATTTTTTCATGCTTAAAAAGATTTTTAATATTAGAATTTTTAATAGTGATAATTTTTTATATTTATTAAGAATAATATTACAACTAATGTTATCAAAGGACTGATTCATATATCGAATAGTACAGTATTCTTTTTTTTTTTTTTGAGGTTCCATATTGTATTTATGGAACAAATAGTTTGTTATATTCTTAATTAATTGAATACACATACCCTTTATTTTATTATCATGTTGTAAATAGTCTAGATAAAATTATCTTTCTTTAATGCAAAGCAGAAAAAAAAGTATTCAATACTTCAAATATTAAATTATTTTCAAAATTTTCATTCCACTCAAAAATTGTTTCTTACTATCACTTTTATTCATATTTTTTCTCTTATACTTTCTGCATCTGTCCTTTCATATAAACATTATTATTTTCTACTCGACATTTTTCTTATCATTTTTTTTATTAAAAGTCTTTATAATTATTTTGTTCAATATTTAAAAACATATTTTTATTCGGTGTGGTGTCTGATAATATATTCAATAAAATAGTTTTCTCACTATAACCCTATTTATGATATATGAAACAGCTTTGGTTATACTTATTTCTACATTGTCAAAAACATGTAAGCGAAAGTGCCCAATTTCAATTTTATTATTAGCTTGAAACTTATTAAATTTTTTTGTGTCAAACTTATGTTGATTAATTCTAATATCAATATTTTTTTAAGTTAGACCATTCTATTTATATAATTACAAATTTTGCAATTTAGAAGACAAATACAATTATAAGTTTTA
This sequence comes from Nephila pilipes, assembly GCA_019974015.1. Taxonomy (NCBI): domain Eukaryota; kingdom Metazoa; phylum Arthropoda; class Arachnida; order Araneae; family Nephilidae; genus Nephila; species Nephila pilipes. Next base: position 883,493 of record BMAW01128705.1, on the reverse strand, counting down.
CAAATAATATAATTAGTGTTCTTATCAACTTGATTTTTATGGATCACTTTACTAGTTATGGGTCTTCTACTATGACATATAATAAAAAGTAGGTTATTATATTTACATACATTACTGCTATCAGAATTGTGAAGACTATATTATTTATATTATTGTTCTATAATCACTGATATCCTAACCTAATTCATTACTTTGATAAGTATAATCTAAATACTTTTTAATCCAAAATATTCTTGTTTTATAAATCTTATATCCTAAGTTCTAACAATACATCATTTGTTTCTGATTAGGAAACTTTTATATATATATATATATATATATATATATATGTTTATGCGTGTGTGTGTAAGTGCACACATGAGGCTTGATTGAAAAGTAACGCCTCTACAGCCATAATTTTTCCATTTATTACGCACTTTTCATACTCGTCTTTTTGCTTGAAAACTATACATATTCTATGTATCATCTTTCACTTCCAGGCAAAATTTGTATTAGTTTCCCCGCATTTGTATCAAAGTGGTACCAATCGGGGAAGTCATCCAGAGAATTCCAATAGTTATTATCAACACCATGCTTTAACGGCAGATTTCATTTTGATGTCGAAACGAAAGTGATGTCCCTCAAATTGCTCTTTCATCTTTAGGAAGAGGGAAAGTTGCAATGGGCAAGGTCAGGTACAACGATGCCTCGCTGCTTCAACCTTCTCTCTTCGGAGATCCGATTTTTTATCCGTTATCTGAGAGCAAAGAATATAAATACGTTTCATAGATGATATGCGTAGCTTTCAGGTGGAATAGCTGTTTAGAAAATCGGGTGACGAATAAAAAATATATTACACTACTCGACACTGAAAATGCAACACCAAGGAGGAGTGGCCAGAAAATTATGCAAATTTCAGGGTAGGTACGGTTTCAGGTTGGTCCATACGGCAAATCTCACTTGACACATCGCTGGACGCGTCCGCAGTGCACCGGCTATGGCGAAGATGGTTGGAACAAGGAAATGTGGCAAGTTTGAGGGGTGCACGACGACATCATGATTTGGGGTCGAATTGCATACGATTTCAGGTCATCTCTAGTTCGTATTCGGGGCACTATGAATTCCACGGTTCAACTATACGTGGATGATGTGTTGCGGCCGGTGACACTCTCTTATCTCCAAGGAGTGCCCAATACCCTTTTGCAGTAGAATAATACCCGACCACACACTACTCGCATAAGCCAACGTGCTCTGCAAGGTGTACAGATGCTTCCCTGGCCAACGGTCTCTCCTGATCCCTTACCAACTGAACACATTTGGGAAGTAATTGGGTGCCATTTGCAGACCCTGCCACTACCATGTTCAGAAGACGAACTTTGGCAAATGGTTGACAGGAAATGGAGAGTTATTCCTCAGGACGCCATCAATTTTCTCATTGACTCTGTACCTAGACGTGTTGTTTCGTTTATCGCCGACCACGGTGTTCCTACCGCCTACTAAGTCAACGCTGTTTGCTCTCTGTATTATGCATATCATTTCGAAATAAAGATCACTTATTGTTCATTGATGTCTCTCTCTGTTTGTCGAGTTTCATCCTTATCTGGACACTCCTTCTTGGTATGGCATTTTGAATGTCGCGCAGTGTATAATGGAAGTGTTTCTTTTCAACCAAGCCTCGTGTGTGCGTGATTATAAATATGAATCCACTCTATCACCTTTTTATATATATCAGAATTGTCTCGATGCGCTACAGAAGCGTCACCTTCAATACAGATTAGATGGTTAGATCTTGAGGTGAAAGCTCGCAGAACTGATTACCCGTCTTTTTCTTTAATTTTTCCATGTTATTAAACTATATTTACTCCTAAAATGAGCATGGTTCCTTACAAAATACCGACACCAACCTCCACACACACACACACACACATATATATAAATTTTCGTTACCTTTTCCTTCTTTTTAACTTTTGGACTTTCTCTTTTTAACACCCAACCAAATCTTACTAACCAACTTTCATGCGCATATTAACTATAACTTTCACTCAAGCTTTAGATCTTCCGTTTCGCAATATCGCGCGTGTAAGTTTAGGATCCAGGTCCCTTATTATTGCTATGTTTATGGAATTTCGAGAGTTCTCCATTTTTCTTGGGTATAAAAGTTGTTGGCCCATCTCTTTTTCGCTTTATTTTAGCTGTATAATTTACACTACTCTGCTCTCTTTGCGAATTCTACTTTTGCTGCTCCTTCGATATTAAACTGCTTCCATGTCCTGGTCGCTTGTATGAAAAAGATGCTAACAACTGAAATAAATAATTTATTTGACTAGGGACTGCTTTTTTTGTATGCATTAATGCTTAATTCGAACGGGATATCCCTTATATACTCGTATATATATACATAAAAATGTGTATTCAATTTCTAATGGAATTGAAAAACTTAATGTAGGGCTTAGCTGTAGAATGAAACGGAAAATGATGATGCACTAAATAATTATAATTAATCTTATTATAAATTATTAAGATTAATTTCGTTTTCTAAGGATTTTTTAAGACATTTTTAGCGGAATTTCTATCAAATCAGATGCAGATTAAATTAAACTTTTCAAATTAGAGAATCAAAAAAAAATGATAGTTGATAATAATGTATTTCCTTTAATTCATTATTTTTGTAGGAGGCTGAAATGAATAAATTTTTAAGATCTTAAATGATATATATATATATATATATATATATATATATATATACATATAATAGTTTCCGTTACAATAATTATTGTCAAATGAGATTTTTAAAATGTTTAAAAATCATTAAGTAATTGTATTTTGTACCATACATACCAAACATACGATATAAAAATATTCTTGGATATCTTAAATCAAAAGATTGCAAAAAGAGTTATTCATTTTTGATGTATTTTCGACTTATGTTGAAATAGGTTAGAATTGGGAAATATCATGATAGACGGAACGACGTTTTTCGGAACTTAAATTCGAACTAGACTGAAATATATCAGGCATAGGAGATAATATCCCTCGATGAATGTTTTTGACTATGATTTGTATTTATCCTTCCCTTCCTCAAACTTTTCTAAGTACTCAGAAGTCTCAATAATCTGATAAACTCTTCAAGTCAACCGAATTTTTTGACAACACTTTAATATACGTTATCGCGTTTTTTTTAGAGTTGCCATATTTTACTATGTTCTTTATTTCTAACCAGAAATTTATTGCGTAAGTTAAAAATAAGTTTTTTTAGTTAAAACTTCAAAACTTACAGTGTCAAAATGATTTATATAACAAATAAATTTTGTGCAGATTTTTTGGGAATAGAAAATAAGAATGCTTAACAATAAGTTTCCTTTAAGTAAAACATTATAAATCGAAATTATGAATAAAACCTTAACAATGCAAGTTGTGTTAGAGTTAAAAACCATTCATGTAATATACAAGTGGAGAAAATGACATAATTTCCTTATAAGTGCTCTGTTCATCAAAAAAAAAATGAATTTTTTAATTTTAAATTAAATTCAGCAATTAGAATATATTTCACATACATTACATTACAAGAATATGACACCATTCTAAAAGTATTTTTTATTAATCTGTTTGATTATTATAGCGGTTGTAAGTATTTTTTTACCATTTGATCGGTTTAAATTTTCATTAAAAATTATATGAAGAGCTTTTAAGAATTTTTATCTTAAAACTGATCAGATTTAAAAAGAGATGAAAAGTTAGTCATTCAGTCATTTATTTTCACTCATAGATAGTTTTACACCAACCATATAATTTTGAGAGGATAAATATATTGCAACAGTCTTTAAGTAATTAAGAACTAAATAAAGAAGAAATTGTTGTTATGGGAAATAAAATTGCTAAACAACATTAACTAATTGAATGGAATTGTAAAAAAAAAATGCACCATTAAAAATGAATGAATAATGCTGTACAACTTCAAGTAAGAATATAAAGATTATACAACATTACATAGAAGTTGGATGAATAAATGAATTGATGTGTAATTCATAATGGCTTAAGCTCAAAGATTGGTTTTAGTGATATAGGCTCCAGGACTCTTCAGAGCAAAAGCTGTAATCAAATATATTTACATTCGTGAAAACACATTTTTAAACATTTTTTCCCTTGAGTTATTGAGCTATGGAATGGCAAGACAAAGGAATGGTGTTATCGCGATTTCCATTTGCAGTCCACCTTGCTTAAACATATTGAGTAAATTATGTTTCAAAAGTTGCTAATTTATATAATTCGTAAATGTGCTATGCCATAGAGACAGTTGTAAACACGATACTTTATCTCGATCTCATTTTCAAATGACTGCTGTTTGGAATATTGAGCTATCTACATCTCCTTAATATTTCTTTTAACTCCTCCAGGAGAAATAGAAATTTTTAATTCGATCCTTGTCTTGAGATTTCCTTTGGCAACAACGTAGAGTGCTACCATCTGCTGAACATGTAAGTCATTTCAAGGTTCATCTTTCGTAAGTGACCTTGTACCACCCAAGAACCGAAACCGTGATACAAAATCCCGCCTCTTTTCGTGAAATAAACACCCAATAGCCCTTCTTGTTTCAAGGATAATCAATATTGGTACATAACAGTTTTTTCTCTTGAAAAAGGAGAATCGTGGTATTGCAAAATACAGATTTACTTCGTTTAAAATGTGAGATATGCGATGGAATTACTTTGAGCAGTCAATTTGATACGATATCACCGAGTAACACACATTTTACTTAAAAAAATAATATATCGAAAAAAAAAATATTTGATGAAACTTCATTTTTTATTTGTGAACATAATAAGCGATCCCTACGTTGTGACATTTTCAAAATCGGAACTGCTGTCTTTTTTTATACTCGTTGCCATGCAACCAATTCTATGACTGTTAAAAAATAAACCATGGACAATTACTTAAATATATACAGTTACATTTAAGCATAACTTTTTTTATACATTTAACGCACTACTTTTTGTTGGGGGATTATCAATAAATCATTAAATATTAACGAAAATAGTTAAAGACCATAAACAATATTTAAATACTATTTTGATCATTTTAAGTGGAGTTGAATATCTCCAATTCAACATTTTTTACTTTGAAGCATATCGAAAATTCTCTAAATTTAATATTATTTTTCATTAACACAGATATCATTTATTTAAAATAACACAGGATATAAGATTAATACATGGGATATAATTAATATCATATTTTTATTCGTACACAATCTTTTAAGTATACTTTTAACAGAAATATTAATTTTTAGAGTTCCAAATGTTGAAATGGATTCGTTGATAAAATCTTGCGATATGAAGGCAGTTGGTAACTCTTATTCGTCAATATGTATAGCATTTAAATTGCTGAGCACCAATCTTAGACAACGCAATTATGATGAAAAATAAATGCTACTTTATCTATATTTTTCATTTCTCAACTCTTACCTAACGCCAATTTTTTCGTTATAGAATCAATTTTTACTTTCATAGGCGAAATAATTTACAGAACAGAATTTTAGCAGTTTTAAAATAATGCGTTAACAACAAAATATATATATATATCTTATGTACGTATGTCAAAAGATTCACCGTCTTAATAGTTACTTTTAGTGGGTAGTAGAGGCAACTGAAATGTAATGAAACTGTACCGTGAAATTCCCTAAAAATGTTTTTGTAGTGTCACTGAACCTAAGAAATGGAATCAATAAAACAGAATGACACAGTTTCTTTTCTGTAATTTCATACGTATGGCAAATAATTCACATTTCGAAGCGTAAGAATAGTTTTAAGTATCTGGTTTTTAAAGCACCCAATAAGTAATATTTTACCTTTAATGAAAACAAAGTGATTCTCAGTAAAAGATAGAACTTGAATTTTTTTTCATTCGAAAAGACCTAAACTGCTTAAATTTATGTTGCTGTAACTGCTTAAACTGTATAACATAAAACCTAATAGTGATATGTACTTATAAATATATGATGGTAAGTTTCAGCGGCATTAAAAGCTTTAATTCGTTAAAATTTTTGACTCAATTTTTAAAAAATTTCCATTAAAATTACAAAAATGAAATAAATACTGCACTCTCCTGTCAAAAAAATTATGACGGAAAGTAAAATAACATTTAAGACAAATAAAACAAAAAAAAAATCGCTTTTGCAGTAATTATAAAGGTACATTATATATAATATTCGTGGTATACTAAGAGAGAAAAATATGGAAACGAACATTTTGTATATGGCTTAAATAATCTATATTGATTGAATAATTATACGTTAAAAAGTTTATAAGCATATGCGATGTGACTGTTTAGTAACGTCCCAATTACAACCAACGAGAGGGTTTTCGGCGACGGGCCTCGTAATTTTTGACCTCGGACGATACCAGAGCTGGCACCTCCTTTTCCAAACTGCCACAGGAGGACCTGGGACCTCGACCAAATTTAACGTACGTCAGCCCCCCTCACGGTGGGTCGTTAGTATCATCAGTGTTCGAAATCCCGATTGGAAGAAAATAATGCCATCTGCAAGTCCGCGACTATGACCGCTCGGCTACCGCAGCCAGTTACAAACCTATACGTTGTTTACACAGACTTAAAATACACATCGCAGCGCATTAGTTTCCAGATATATGTAGCAGATATGTGTAAATGGTACGAAAACCATGTATTGTTACTTTTTAAAATGTGGGTAGTTAAAACTCAAGAAAATAAAGATATTACTGTCTGGTTGTATTTAAGGTGTTCAAAAATAATTTTTTAAAGAAATGAATATATATTAAATTGTAAGAGGTTTAATCTGAATCGTTTATTATGCTTCTCTTTATAATTATAAAAGTGAAATAATGTGCAAAAGTTAGTCATTTACGTTTTAATCAATCCTTAAGACATCATTAATATTTTATTAGATTATCTTGCTTAGAGATTCCACAACATTAATAATTTCTTCAATTTGTTCAACAACTATGTTTGCACATAATTATAAATGAAAGTAAATTTAATAAACATCTCTAATTTAAAATTCTTAAAAATATTTTCTTTTCATTTTTATTTGCTAACACAGATCAATATCTAAATGCCATATTTAAATATACAAAAAATTTCAAGAATCGGGTAAATTTAAATGTATCCCTAGTAATTTTTGATTTCATAAAAATAATTTTCTTTTCTTGGAACAAGACAAATTCATTTACAAAGAAAATCTCATCATAACAATTTATGAAGTCTATGCAATACTAGCAGCTGCTGCGAATAAGAAAGTATTTGGTATTGTATGTGTTGTTTAATCAGTTTGGGTTGATATTGATTCAAGATATATTTTAGATCAAATGACTGCTTTAAAATTTTATAAGTAGAATATAAAAGTACAGATTGAGTTACATGCATCATTTCCTGCATCTTTCGATACGCATATGCACATACAGAAGTATGTTAATTAATCATACTACGTAGTTAATAATTAGAACTGTACATAAAAAGGGGGGGGAGATTAAATACATACTTAACTTTTCTCCTTCGGGTTATATAAACAAATATTAATAAAATCCTTTTTTACGGTTGATTTGTCGAATGAAGTATTCACTGCGTATACATTTTTATGTACCAATTATCAAAAAAAAAAAAAAAAAAAAACATATATATCAGTTTCAGTGAAATCATTTAAATTTTCACAAAATGTACAATTCTCATATGCTCCTCAAAATTTTTTTTTCAAAGAAATAAAATTGTTATACATGAAAACTATAAAAGTATTAAAAAATTTCTTTACATTTCATATACTATTTGATACAAAATTTTAAACGATAAATTTGTTACTTTCATTCTTGTGGAAAAAGTGAATAATCCATTCCTGGGTTTTAGATTAGTTTTTATTAACGTCGCACAAACGAACTCGTAATTTTGAACCTCGGTCAAATGATGAGGACGACACTTGAGACGGAACCCCCTCGCCTAATGTCTACACCACGTCAAGAATTTGGGCCCCGACAGATTCAACGTATATCAGCCTCAGCTACACAGCGGGTCTTTACCGGCCAAGGATCGAACCCGCGACTGAACGAAAACCGCGGGACACGAATTCGAAGCAATGACCACTAGGCTACCGCGGCCTGGGATTCCTGGGATTGTAAGTATCATATAAAGTGTTTCTTTTTGTAGTATTTCATTTGAACAATGTTAAAAAAAAAAGAATCAATTAAAAGACGGAAATGTATGTTTTGAATGTTTAAGACTCGAACACTTACTTGACAAACACTCCTTATGATAAATATTTGCCATCAGTTGAGGGATTGTTGATATACTTCTTAAAATGAAAAAAAGGGACTGGTCGTGTAGATTCTGAGAAAAAATTGAGTTAAAAATTTAATTGATAAGAAATTTAATTTACTTTTAAATTGACAACGAATTTCATGTGTGAAATAACACCGAATGGTATGAAGTATATAACGAAGAGAAAATAATTGCTTCGAATTAAAGTTACAAACGATTGAAACAAATATACTTATCTTCTTGCGAAAAAAATGATAAATGAGGTACTATGAGTAGCAATGAATTCGTGTTTTAGCTTTTAGAAAAATGATTTATTACCGACGCATGCATCTAGGAAAGCAATGTCTCTAAACTCAGGATTAAGTTTTCAGTAATGATCCTTTTATACTTTATGTAAATGTTCTCCTGAAGAATACTCTAAATTTAATTTTTCATTTGGCTTGAATATTATTTTGAAATTTTGAACATTTGATACGAAAAATGTGAAGAATAGGATATTTAACAATGTTTTTTGCGTATACGGAAATTCTTTCTTGAAATTGTAAGTGACGATTATATATATATATATATATATATATATATATATATATATACGTGTGTGTACGCATACACGAGGTGTATACACACACACAAGGGTCATTCAATAAGTCTTTAGAAAAAAGATAGGAAACCAAAATATTTCAGGTATATTGTTTTTTCAGCATAATCTTCTTTTGGATATGAACACTTTTCCAACCGTTTCTCCTATTTTTGTAAGCTATTTATAATGTAAGATTTCGGAAGGTCCTCAAAATAAACATTTGTTTGGGCGATGGCCTCATCGTTTGAAACGAACCGTTGTCCACCCATTGTTTTAAGTTTAAAAATAAAAAAATGTTACTGGGGCCAAATACTGTGAAAATATAGTGGATGTTGTAATAATTCTAGCTTTAATTCGAAGATTGTGGCCATCGAAACATTACATTGTCTTGATGGAACATGATATTTTTCTTTTTCAGGCGATGAAGCTTTTTCTTGATTTCTTCGCTCAACCGACGCAATAATGACGCATAATACTCTCCATTTATTGTTTTTCCTTTTCCCAAGGAATCGATGTAGATGATTCCGCTTGTATCAAAAATAAAATAAAAACACCCGAAGCCATTTCCAGACATTCCCTGCAAGTGAAAGTGAAATCGTTTGTTTATAATGACAATAAGAAACATGCATTTACACGTAGTAGATTTACTAGCAAGCGTGAATAAGGGCATAGTTTGACTAATGTTTCACAAAAGTTTGGAATTGACAAAAGTATAGCAATATACTTTTAAAAAAGTATAGCATCGAGTGAGTAATTGACAAAAAGTTTCCAGTTCCCGAAAAGTTAAGTGCTGTAACAAGGTGTCCGGTTCCGAAAAATATTTCGGATATCCGTAGCTTCCTGGGTTTGTGCTCGTATCATCGACAATTTATGAAACATTTCGCCAATATCGCACAGCCCCTACATGACATATTGAAGAAAAATGCAAAGTTTTCATGGAACACACACACTTCACAAAAAGAATCTTTTTCATCCCTGAAGAAATTATTCACTGGATGATAGAGAAAATCTAATGACCTATACATGTAGGTCCTTAACAGTAACTGAAAGATATTCAACATTCGAAAAGAAGTGTCTTGCTGTCATCTGGGCAATCAAAAGTCATTATAAATTTAGAAAGCCCCTTACAGTCGTAACAGACCACCACTCTTTATGTTGGCTTGCCAATGTAAAGGATCCATCTGGAAGACTTACCAGATCAGCGTCGACGACGCGCGAGTATGACATAATCATCTTCTATAAGAGCAGCATCAAGCATTCTGATGATGATTCTCAGTCAAGAAAATTCTCTCTCCAAAGTCGAAAGCGAAGACAGTAATGAAACTCCTCTTATAACGTCCATTACAGATCACAGAAAGCAATAACTGAAAGATAATCAGCAGATATTTATAGTTAAAACCCCTCAGAAAGATAACGAATATCGAAACTATAAAATGAGAGATGGTGTACTGTACAAAAGAAACCATGACCTTATAGGACAGTATTGGCTTTTGGTCGCATCAAAACAACTTTAACCAGATATTCCAAAAGTTCTTCATGATGCGCCAATTGCTTGTCATCTCGCATTTGTTAAGACGTCAGACAGAATAAGAAGAAAATACTATTGACCAGGACATTATGTTAGCATTCACCGATAAGTGACGCATTGCAGAAATTGTTAAAGACAGAAATCTCCTCTTCAACTTCCAGCTTGTCAACATCACCCAATAAAGCTCCCTGACGTATCACTTGCAAAAATTGGGATTGATCCTCTAAGAAGCTTTCCAGTTACACGAAACGGTAATATGTAGATCATTGTTTGTACAGAGTACCTGACTGGGTTCTGAGTTACAAAAGGATTGCCAACTGCTGAGACCATCGAAGTCGCTAACTTCACTGTCGAAGAAATCGTATTGAAGTTCGGTGCTCCCAGAGAAATGATAAGTGATCGAGGACGTTCGTTCTTATCAAATATTATGAATGATATTAATCACTTGTGCCAGACTTCGCCTCTTCTGACTACTGCCTATCATCCGATCACCATGCCCTTCGTAAAATCGTTTGTCTGCTGGAATTGCTCCCATTAACGACGGCCTAGCATTCTCTGCTATTACACGCGCGTTCTCTGATACAAAAAAAAAAAAAAAAAAAAAAAAAAAATTCTACTATGATTTTTCTAGCAGAAATAATGGCATAAAATTGAACATTCTACAGGTTTCTTCCCTTATAACTTCTTCAACGTTGGCTGGAGAGCTGCGTATTTCACATTATTCTCTTAATTTGGTGATGTGCGTCTACCCTAAAATTTGCAATATTGTCTGGTCACTCCTTCTTGGTGTTGCATTTTCAGTATCACGCAGGGTATATAAAAGCTAAGTGTAATTAGTATAAAAGTAAGAACTTGAAAAACAAAGATATGTTTGCTATTCATAGTTATAATTTGAAAGATTTCTTTAATTCTATAGAAGTAGATGATATAATAAAAATACTATTAATTTTTTATAAGAATTAGTACAGTAATATTTTTCTCATGGAACAATTTATTTATTAGCTATTATTAGACTTAAGGAAAATTATATTAAATATGACGACAATTTTTTTTAAAAAAATAAGGATATACTACAAACAAGATCTGCAATTGATAGTTTAATAGTTTGGCTAATATTTTCTTACATATTTTTGAAGAAAAATAAGTAGGTAAAATAATTATATTATTGACAAATATATAGATGATCTATTTATTTTAAAGTATAATAAATATTCTGAAAGTAAATTTCATTTATCTTTTTATGCTGCCGCCATGAATTTTAATTAAACTAATAAAAATAAATATGAAGCAGAATACTTAGGAAAACAATTGAAAAATTATTGATCGCAAAAATTATTTGTAACATTTATGACAAGAGAGATGGTTTTAAATTTTCCATTTATAGAAATCATTTTGGAATAACTATACTCATATTTATATTTTTAGAAATATTATCTTTAATTATACTAAGCGAATTAATAAGAATATCGAGTTCTACACATAAATAATAATTATAAGAAGTTTTCACCGGCAGCGTCAACGCAAATTAATCTGTTATATTTTCAATCACGGACAGTTGTAAAAATTATATATATATATATATATATATATGTTATATATACATATATATATATCATATATATATATTACTGTTAATTTGAAACTCTATTTCACCAACAGTTAGGCAATAGATGGTGACCTTCACTCAATATATCACATTATCGTGTTGGAAATTTTTGTATTGTAGATTTAAGTTTAATTTATTAAATTTTTTTTTTTTTGTGCATTAAAATTTTTTAGGAATGACTTATTTCATAATTATGTCTAAATAATATAATAGGTGTCTTTTGCGTAATAAAACTTTTCGGATTTATAATTATTTGGTGAACCTTTTTTCTCAAAATAGAATAATAAATCAGTCAAATTGAAAAGGGGGTATTTTTATAATCAAACATCATTTTAGATCTGAATGTTATGAAATGATCGAAGAATTGAGGTAGGTAAGAGTTTAAGAACTCTTTTTATGATTCATGATTTTAAAAAGTGTATAACTGTTGCATATTTGATTTTAATGGATTATTTCAATTTGGCTAAAGTGAATTTTGATTCCTTTGGCTTTTTTTTCTTTCTTTTCTTTCTTCAGCTTAATTATTTTTTTGAAAATGAGCTTTTCCTTGTATTTGAGTTTTTTATTATTTTGTTATAAAGTATTTATGCTGAGTGAGATTAGCTCGATCCATAATACTGGTATATTCACGCATTCTCAGTCCCAAGCCTGATGCCGCATTTTAAATTGCTTTATCTCCAATTTTTACTTTTCTATATTAATTTTCTTGATTTATACTAAATAAATTTTATTAATGTTTATGTGTTTTTAGACCATTGTAATAATTGAATATATTTAAATTACTAATTTATATTTCGCATTTTAAATACAGTTTAATTTATATATTGTATTGTAAGCTGTAATTTATTATTAACTTATACACATGTTTATTATATACTTTTTGAACATTATTGGTTTCATACATTTACACAGCAATTTAAAGTACTTTGTTTTTTTTAACTTAATCTCCTTATTTTAGCCTCGTTGCCTAGCATTTTTGAATTATTCTATGTATGATTCAGCGAGTTTGCCTAGATAATAACAAATTTTTTGAACTATTTTTAATTTTACATTTTAAATTAGGTTAATTTTTTTGCTATTATTTTGTAATATAATATTAGCTTATATACGTATTTATATCAAAAAATTTGATTATTATTATGTTTATTCAATTACGAATGTTTGTCAAATACCGTGGGCTATGAATAATTCCTTTTTTCACACCAAACCTCGGAAGAACTTTGAGTCTCATATTAATCCACATGTCCATCAACCCCCATTATTCCTTCCAGTTATTCTTTATCGGAATAAAAATTCGAACCCTTTATTTTTCTTCAACATCGCCTGCTACAAAATTCGCAATCATGACTATTAGATTACGTATTCTTTTGAATTATGTATTGGAACCTTAGTGGATGTTCTAAGCAATACAATTATACTAATCCTATATAAATTCTAAGAGCTTGAATTTCTTAAAGAGTTGAATTACGAAAACGGTTTTGGTTATTGCTCATTTAAAATATTTTCTACTATTGCAGTACACCATCACTTTGGTATGCAGGTCGAAGAATCATTCAAAACGAAACCGTGTGAAAGGAAATAAGGTTTACATGGAAAACGCAGATTGCCTAATAAATTCTTAGATACATTTTAATGCTAATACTTTTTCAACTTATTTTTTGAAATTAAACATGAATATATTTAAATGAAACTTATATTAACAATATTCAGTTCAAAAAACAATGAAAATATAAACACAAATTAACAATTTCCTTACAAATAAAAATAATAAAAAAATTCAAACCGAAATAACCTTCATAACAACTGCAATTTAAAATTCAGAAATAAAAATCATTCTTCTCCCTTCTTCCTAAGTCACTTTCGTCAGAATTTTAAAAGCTTGAAATCTCTATTTTTTTGGTTGTACATATGTGACATCACTATGCGTATCACTAACAGAACATTCATGAACATTTATCGCAGGCACGGCTTCACTGATTGAGATGTGTTGCTTACATTTCCCACATCATTAATCATAGTTGATTTATTTTTGATGGTATGAAATCAGCGACAGTGGAGCCAGACATTTCGGATATTTAGAAATACTATATTAATATAACACTCATTTAATCTATAAAGGGTATGTTGCAAAACAATCAAAAAAACTATTTTTTTACTTCTCTTTAAAATCGTGTAAAAGTGAAATCGTGCAAATTAAGCACCGAGCTAAACGATGGATTAGAATATTCGAGATGGTTATTTGTATATTATTATAAAAAATTATGAAAACATTTTAATAGTTTTTTAACGACTTAATGTTATAAAAATTTAGCAATGTTTCGTAATATAACCATCCCCAGCAAAGTGTCTTTCCTGTGTTTCACTTCCTGTTTCGCCAGCATTTTAAAGCATACGAAATTCTTACTTTTGATGTGTGGTACTTATCGAGTTCCTTATGACCAATCAGTGTAAATTTTACTCTTCTTTGTTAAAGTTTCATGAGTTATACTTTTTGATTTACGAGGAATTTTAGTTTATATTAATTAAAGATCTAAAGAATGTGTATGTGCAAGTGTTTTCAAGAAATTGTCTTTTTTAAATATGTAAGAAAAACGGTATATTCGCACAGAGTCATATCAATGGAAATGTTTGGTTTGATGGGAAACTAAATAAAACAAAGTCAAAGTTTTTTTTTTATCTATTTTTATCAACAAATATTACTTAAGTTGGATAAATTTTCAGTCTTCTAGTACATTTTTGTACTAAAAAAGGGACTCGCTACTTATAAAGTAATCTTCATTTCTTAAAATCAAAATGAGTTTTTATTTTAATAAAAATTTTCTTTGTGATTAATATAGTTTAAAATTTCTTTTGTTCTAAAAAGTTTAAAATAGATTTTTTTTTGCGTAACAAAGAAAATTAAACACTGTTTTTTGATTATTGTCATATAATTTGCTTATAATTTTCATAATTGAAAGTTTTGTTTCTAATTTCATAATTGAAAGAAAGGTTTATCATAAACAAAAATTCACTGCAAAGCTCATCTTTTTTTCCTTCTCTCTCTATTAATAATTCAAGTCGGATATCCATATATAAAATTTTGTACTTTATGTTCAAATAAAAAAAAATGTTGAAAATTATTTTAAATCGAAAAATGCTCACGGGAATCCAAAAGAGCAATTTAAATATGCTCATATATGAAAAAAGACTCAGAAGTTTATCTTTTAAAACTATTTTGTGAATGATATTAACACACAATGAAACCATTCAAACTTAATTTTATTAAGATCTAACAGTAATTAAAGATTCAATCATTTAGAAACCCTTGCGTGTCTCACTTTAGTTTTTCTTTTTTTTTTTTCTTCTGAAACTAATTTTAGTACCTGATTATATGTACAAAATTTAGTTACATTTCTGATAGAATTATAAAGGTTTGAGAGAGCAACCAATTTATTTAAATTAAGTATAATATTATATTTTACACAGAAATACAAAGTTTGAAAAAGAAACTGATTTAAATTAAATATCACCTATTCTGTCCATGGCTAATGTAATGTATAATGTGAGTTATATATATATATATATATATATATATATATATATATATATATATATATATATATATATATATAAGTTAGTCAGTTAGAGTGTCTGTCATCAGGATGAAGAATAAACTATGATTAATACATTTCCAGTCACTGAAACATTTATTTCAGTTTCCTTTTCTTCAATCCATGTTTTGTATTTCTTACCTAGTTTGACTTTTATAACCCAGATTGACACACACATTCCATAAAAAAAACAAATAATATAAACTTAAAACTGAAAAGCGTTCAACTTAATACCTATTGCAGTAACCCTTCATATTTGCTGTTAAAATAAAATCTGGTATTTAACTTAATGGAATTCTTATTTACCTCGCCACACTTGCAGCAGCGGTAAAATGCCTATATTTCCTCCGTATTTTTTTATCTTAGATTCAGGGCACTTGAAGAAATTACTTGGTTCGAAAAGAGAAAAAAAAATCTAACGGGTTTCTGACCAAGACTACTTTTTCTTTCTGTACTTTTCTTAATTTAGCTTAGTTGCCAACTCTCCCATTACGGAGGTTGATGGAAGAATGCAAGATTTATTCGCCTCTCAAGATTTTTTTCCGCTTTTTGTGCCATTTTTTTCTTCTGTTAAGAAAACCTTTTTCACCTATTAGTAAAGCCAAATTTCTTTTATTTATATTTTACCAATATAATTCAAAAGAAAAAAAAATTATCCTCTAATATAAGATACTGATTTTTCCTAAAAGGGTTCGATTTGAAATTATTTAAATTTAATTAAATATTTATACAATATTTTATTATTTTTTCAAAATAAATAATAGTTTGTATTGAGTATTTTATCGTAATAAAACTCACCAGAACGTTGTTGTTTATTATCACAATAATGTAACCAAATTATCATAATTTTATCAGTATTTTCTAATTAATTATTTCCTCAACCCTAAATTTAGTAGACAGGCTGATGTCCATTATTCGAGTCAGTCATGAAAGAGGTGTGAACGAAGTGGAAGAAACCCTTCATGTGGGATTTTAATATATCTTACTTATATCAATGTAGGAACAAGATGCAAGGTAACCATCTAAATCCCGTAAAACTGATCAAGAAACATTTATGATCTTAAAGTATTAAGTAAGTTGTTTAAAAATAATCGAATATCATAATCATAGTCGTCATATCAGAATTCATTAGAATATAATGCTAATAACAATATTTTTATCTGCGTCAAAAGAGTCCAATATACTGAGTTTTTCTTGTCATTTCTACAAATAAATTATGTACTATCTTCCAAAATATAGATATAAGCCTTCCATCTACATATGCCATTCACTTTTGGCTAATAATATATAGTTAAGTACTTGTACTTATGCTATGAATTCTATTACTGTTCGCCTCTGGGTAGAGTTTAGAAATAAATCTGATATTTGAGGGCCCATGATGGGAATTTAATAGGAATAATAGAAGTATTTTGAATTGAAAAGCTTATAAGTATATGATGAAGATTTTACTTTGTGTTGTGTGCTGTATAGTTAATTACCATTAGCTCGAATTGTCTTGTGTTTTTATTACCATTTTTCCTACTGAGTAAAAAAATTGAACAGGAAAATGAAATATCTTAAAAAATAAATAAAATGTAGAATTTCCAAAACATTATTTGCCTCACATTAATAAAAAATAAAATTTGAAAAAGAAGAAGATAATAGATTTAATTTACTTTTCTTTTTTATCAGAGAATGCATTAATGTCACAATAGCTTAAATAAACTATGGATAGCTATATGATAATAACGTTTGCTTAGAATTTTTCTTTCAAACGTGAAGCTTAATTAAACATTTTATTATTTGCTTTTGTCTTGAAACTTCTCCTGAAAAATCAAAAAAAAAAAAAAAATTTAAAAAAGTGTAATATAACTAGAGAGGATTTTCTATTAGACTATTACTTATTTTTAAAGCGATTTTGTAAGATTGTTAATGAATTCTCAAGTGTACATTTTTTTTTATTCTGCTGAATTCTTATATTATACAAAAATGCATTTATTGTGACGCTTTCTACATTCAGAAGAGAAACTTGTATTTCAATCTGATATCTTTGATAATAAAAAAATAATTTCAGTAAAATAATTTAATTTACTAGAGTGCTTTTTTAATGATAATTGCTTTTGTTTGGCGCTGAATAGATGAACAAAGACGTAAGCTAATTCTATGAATTTTGTTATCAATAAGAATATATATTTTAACCTTTACAATAATATAATTAAAGATCTTGATAATTATTTATATTATAAGAAATAATCCTTTCGTATTAATGTAAAATCAAATCATTTATTGGATTACATATCAGGCCAAAATAAATGTAGCATGAACATAAAGTAAATCTAGTTCAATATGTTGAAAAAAAAATATTTTGAAATATGTTAATGTTATGTTTACATTAAGCTTACACTGTTTTGCATTTCTAAGAATACTTTTTATTTTCTTGCTAACTACAAGCACAGGAATTTTTTCATGAAAAGGCAAAGCGTTGTAATTTAAATATGAATACAATATTGACATATTTCAGAAATATTTCTTTTGAAATGCTATTTCACAAAATATATTTATACGATGAATATAAATAAATAAAACAAATTCTTCAAACTATCAAAAGTAAATAGGAAAAAAATGCAGTTTTCTTTCTAAATTTCAACGCTTTTCAACTGTGTTTGTTTTGCAACGTTTTTAGTAATCAGTTCAAAGGTATGCAATACTTGTAATTCAAATATTAGAAAGAATGTTAACGTAATTTTTTGCCTATTACCCACCACCTCATTTTATCAATTTTTTTTTAATTTACGTTTGAGAATGTTAATACCGAATAATTTTTTTTTAAAAAATATGAAACATTAATAGCCTTTATAAATTATTAAAAATGTATACAAAGTAATTTTAAGATCAGAGAACCCATGTAATGGAAACAAAAACGATAATTTGAAAGTAAAGAAAAAATATAAATCCCTGTAATATATTATTGCTAAATATTTTTCAAATGTATTTTTAATTGTTTCATTTTAATTTCGTAAAATAAATTATTCACAAAAGTGAAGCATGTAACATATAGGAAAATAAATTGCTTATAATAAAAAAAAAACATTTAATTTCTATATTAGCAATTTTACTTTTTGTGTCACACTGGAGAACTGTTTTCATACACCGAACTGAGAAAATAAATGTCATTATTCTTATACCACAAAATCAATCTAGAATTTCTTGCTGCTATCCCTCGACTTATTCTCAGAAATGAAAATGATGATACCTTAAATTTAAAGAAATAGTATACAATACATCCGACATATGTATTCAAACTCATGCATATATACTCAAAAATGCATCAATATTCATTTCTCAAAATACATCAAGAATCTTATTTCACGTAAACTGCATCATACAAGATGCCAAAAATAATAATGATACTGCAATACTAAGGCGATGCATGTTATTGAGAAACGTGCATAGCCGTCAAAAAGGTCTCAAAACTCGTTGAATAAGCCATTCAACCCAAGAAACAATACCCAAAATGTAAAGTAGCTACTATTTTTGCTTCCATATCCTTCTGAACTGTAATTCCATGGCTGTGTTCTCGTCATAAGCTGCTGGATTCGTAAGACACTTAAAGCAGGCCAGAAAAGATGTACCTTCACCGAAAAAAATCCCTATATAAGGGAATATACGTACCAAATCGCTACCAACCCTTTAATCTGGCTTTGAACGTGAAAGTGTTTTTTTATGAGAGAAAAAATAAAGAAAGCCGGTTGGTTGCTGAATTAAAAAAAAAATCAAAATACCGCATCGGTTAGACCGCTACAAAGCCTCATTTGATTTACAGATTGCTTGTTCCTTGTTTAAACTTTTCAGACAGTTGGGCTTGGAGGTCATAAATGTTTGCAATTACGTATCTTAGATATATTGTGGGTGGTTGTATCCACGTCCTTATCCAGGAAGTGGTATCTTAGCAAATATTTCGTATTCGGTTTAATGCGGCATTTAATTAAATTAAGATCCCAAGCGCGATTAAGCGAAGGAATGAATATTGTGTTTAATTGGACGGGGTTATAGGTACACATCGTGAAAGCTAACACCCCACCTCCCCTCTTGAAGTGTTGCTTAAATCTTAACGCAAAAAGTTTTCTTGACTGGGAGAGAATCTTTAGTGATTTGTGAAATTTCTTTGGGGAGGAGGAGGTTTTAATATTGAAGTGCATTTATACATAATGTATTGATCGTGTATTTTATGGAAAAGCGTTTAAAGCAGTCCATCAATAAATTCAATTGGTAATTGGACACGACAATTTAGTATTTGATTTCATATTTACTAAGGTAGTTATTAAAAAATTCAAAAAAGTAGAACTATTTAATTTGTGAATATCCGTCTTTGTTTTGAATATAATAACATAATAGAAATAAATAGATTACGCTTTCATTTATATATTCATAATATCAGTTTGATTTATAAAGGATGACTATTTTAATGAAGAAACATTAGCTAATCTTAATTATGATTCATAATTATGCTATTACGTTTACAAATATTTAAAAGTGTTTTTAAAGCGGTCTTAAATAAATCTTTCAGGCCATGTAAGGAGGGAGAATATGAATAATAATATGTATTTCAGTGTTGGTACATTAAAAGTATCTTGAATTTCTTAAAAACATTTAATGTCTTGATCGATAAGTTTTCAAAAGAATGGTAATAATTGTGAATAGCTAAGTTCAAACTCACAAATTCACAAAATATTAAATATGTGTTGCCAAAACTTTAAATTATACCTATTTTCTTTATAATTAAGAATAATATTATGTTAAAATAATACATCAAAATATAAAATTACAAAATTCCCCTGTATTATTAATAATTTTTTGCACATGAATATTTATGCAATATTTTTCCATCAACAAAGCGTGATTTGTGCGTCATAATAGATTTGTTGACGACAACCAAGTTATTTGTTTTAGAATAAGCTTGTATGCGAAATCTGGATCAATATGTTACACGTACTATTTTCGATATACTGTCCGCGATATTCATTTTCCACTTAAAACACTAGTCTCTCTTGAGATTTGAGTGTTTTAAGACACTCAAAACTTTTCCGATTTTCCATTAGATGAAGTTATCAGAGTATTAAAAATTTAAATAATTTATACTAACAATATTTTACTGAGGCGTTTTTAAAAACTTAGTAATTTTCTGTCTAATATCAAGAAAAGAAACTCTAAAAATATTTTTTTCTTGTGCATTTAGTTATTATAAACTTATCATCAGATGAGAACAATACCTTCAAGGAATTAAAAAAACTTACACTGCTGCACTAGTAAGACACTTGAAAAAATGTATATCATAGAAATTTTTACTCTTTTGGCAATGATTATAAACATCTTTTTCCTTATATACAATCTTCGATTGAAAAGTAATACCTTCTCAGGGATAACATTTTTGCTTGTAACTCGATTTTCAAAATTCTTACTTTATCTGAAAGCTATATGTGTCATCTTCATAATGCATTTGTTTTCTTTGATTCCAGGTGTCGTTAGGTTGTTGAGAACTGAAAAAGATGGCCGCCTACATGGAAATGACGTTGAAGCAACTAGGTCTTATTGTACTCCATCTTGCGCCTGGGGTTTTTCACTCCTTCCAAAAGATGAAAAAGCACCTTAGGGGGCATCGCTTTTGTTCTGACGACGAGGTAAAAGCTCCCATTAAAGCATGATGCGGACAGCCTTAACCGAAACTCTTCTCCTTTGGGTTTTCCCAATTAGTCATGCGATGACTCAAGTTCAAATAAGGAAATGGAAATAGTCCAAAAGATTAATAATTTATTATATAAAGGATACATACAGCTTTCAAGTACAATAAGAATTTCAAAAATCAGTACCAAACAAAGAAGTTATATCTATGGAGATATCACTTTTCAATCACGCCTCGCAATTTAAAAAAGAACGATCAAATAAATATTACTATAAGTTGTAAAGTTTATATTCCTTTTCAAGCTCTGAGCAAGTAGATATGAGCATTGTACCTCATAAAAAATTTCACAAACATTGTGAAGCTTACGTAATTTAAACGAAAATCGTTAAGGAGCTATAAGCAGTCTTGCATAATTTATAAAAATATATGAGGTGTGGCTATTAAATAACGAGACATGCTGCTGCAGAAGAAGTACGAATGCGAGAAACGCTAGCGACCGACAGCTGTTTAACGAGAAGCCTTCTCTTTCGAATGCAGTGCCTCTCGCATCTGTAAGCAAATCCGTATAGCCGTAGCCCTCGTTTGCATTACAATTATTTTTTGTTTCGCCGGAAAAATGGTTAGTGCAATGATTTGTTGTGAAATTTTACATGAGGCTTGGAAAAATCGCTACTGAAACTTATAATTTATTAAAAGAAGCGAATAGTAATGAATGTTTATCGCGTGCACTTGTTTTTGAGAGGTTTAAACGCTTTCAAGCCATGTCACCTGAAATCCATGGTAGAAATGATGATGTGTAAGAAAAATCGCGCTGTATGCTTTCCATTACATCGTCGTCTAGGGATTCACCGCTTGCTCTCAGCCTGTGCATTGTATGGCGAAAATTGTTTATTTAGTGGTGACTGGTGATCTCCTAGGGTTCTTCTTGTATCTTCTTTCTTGATCTTAGCTGTTAGGCCGTCATTTTTTTTTTTTTTTTTTTTTTTTTTTATCTAAGTTCTTCTTAAATATTTTTAATAAACCATTGTACTTAACATGTGCGAAGGAACCGGGAAACTTCAACGCAGTTCCTCTCACGATAAATGTTCAGTGCCACCTTATATATTGGGTAGCAAAAGGAATTTAGTTCATTTTCGCTTCACATCATTTAAGCTGACTTGCCTTGTTAGAATAACTTGTTCGTCCTCATAGTGGTAGAATAACATTAGGCTAGAGCCCTAGGTGATCACCAATTGCCACAGATGTTTCATATCACCCTTTAAATTTTTGCCCATCAGTTTTATAACACCCTGTGCATTAGTTTCTACCATGAATTTCAGGAGGTATGGCTACGTACAGTAATCAGGAAAAGGCAATGCCTCCAGAAATCCATGGTAGCAATGATGCTGTGTAAGAAAACACGCGTTTTATGCTTTCTGTAACAGCGTCATCTAGCGATTTACCGCTTGCTCTCGGCCTATGCATTATGTGGTAAAAATTGCTTGTTTAGATGTTTTCTACCATCTTTAAATTTTTGCTATTGTGTTTCGAAACACCCTTTACGTAAATGTTTTTTAGAAATATGTGTCTATTTCGAATTAAAAAAAATTGAATGAGGACTTAGGTACAGTAAAAAATACTGGGAGACTTATTTTTAATTTCAGTAAAATTTCAGAATTACAAAGTTTCAGGTTTTGTAGATGCTAGGACCACAAACAATATATTGATACACACCATCATCTGGAAAAGAGACCTTTGGAGTGGTTGTATGGAGAGACATTATGTTGAATGGGCGAACTGAACTCCATACTTTCGACAGCCGCTTACTTACCCGAGATCAATATTGCGATGAAATTATTCTCCCACACGTGCGTCTGTTTCAAGTTATCATTGGTCCAGACTTTTTTTTGTGGACGATAATACCCGTCTACACAGGATCTCTGACATCGAAGAGCTTCTAGAAAGTGAGGATATCTGCAGAATGGATTGGTCAACGAGCTCCCACGATTTAAATCCCATCGAACATGTGTGGGATGCTTTGGAGAGACGCCTGGCAGCAAGTTCGTATCCTCCGGAGAACACCAAATAACTGATACAGATGCTCCTTGAAGAGTGGCAACTCTTATCTCAAGAACCGCTGGATAATTTGTGTTGAGTATGAAGAGACGGTGTCACGCAACCTTTGGAGTTAGGGGAGGTTATATCTCTAACTGAGGGACTATGGTTTGTTGTTTTTCCTCAAGGACGTACAAGGACGTTTTTCTGTTTTGTTCCATAATGTATGCTCTCAATTAATTTTTTGGTTACTATGGTTTCATCAACCTTTAAATGCTACATTGTGCCTCTGTAGTGAGATTTTTATGTCAATCAGTTGATTTTATTCGTTATTACGGCACAATCTGAAAAGTTACTTAACTTTTGTGCACTAGTGTATATATGTAAATTACACACTTATTTTCAGAGGCTGATTAAGGTTATGGACCCGGCGGCACGTGTCCCTCCCCTGTCGTTATATAATGCACTGACAAAATCGCATACCTGAACAGGAAATCCGAACCAAAATTAAAAGTATTAATTTTTTGTTTGACTTCCAAGTTATTTGTCGTGTCCAACACAGGATCGAACTATCTATTATACTGTACGTTTTTAATTCTTAGTTTTAAGTTTTTAGTTTTAATATTTATTTTATTTTAAGATCAAGGACTAAATAAGCATGAATAATAAATGACATAAACAGACAGAATTAAATGTTATGATTTTTTTTTATAAAAAACTACTGCGCCTCCTCTGTCGATTTTTTCTGGATCCGCCACTGCAATGAGTGCATATCAACCAAGTATTACATTATCAAATACAAGTTAAAATTGAAAATAATAAAAGCGAAAACTAGAATAATTTTTTCAAACATTTTCAAAGATGCTTCATATAAAAAAGTCTCTAACTACAACAAAATTGCTCTCTCGCTATTGTTTATTTTGGCGAAAATTTTAACCAATTGAGCTTCAATTTATGAAACATTCTCTCTCTTTTGTGTATTTTTAATAAAACCTCGGGAAGTTTCCATTATTTTATACATTTAAAGCCCGTCCTTTTGTTATCTTGTGTGAACAAATATCTTCTTTGTTAGTTCAAAAGGAATAAAGCATACTTTGCATATCACAATTGAAATTCCAAAGCACGGGTGTCATTTTCATGACATAGCACTATTCACGAATAGTATAAGAAAGAGATCCTTCAACAGATTTTCTTAAAGTTATTGAAAGTATCAATAAATCCCTTGTTGAAAACAAAAAAAAAATCTTTTTTCATCTTTTCATCTTCAAATTGTTCACAATATCATGCAAACATGTTACTTTATCAGAATATTGTATCCTTCTGCGTACCTCTTGTACAAGAAATGTTTGTTGCAATTGGTTTACAAAATTGTTTTATGTAGTTTTTTACAGCTTACCAGCAAACCCTTATGTTCTTATTCGTTTATAAATTTTCGTTTTAAGTCTCCACAATTTGAATTTCAGAAGAAATTCTCGATGTAAAATAACTTATACAGAAAGAAATTTATTTATTAAAGTATACTTTCAGAAAAGTAAATGAAAATTTATTTAGGAATATGCAAATAATACTTAAAAATTACAGAAAATAAATATATTGAAAGTGGCAGATTCCCCACATTAAAAAATGAAACAAGTAACTTTGTAACGCTAATTTTTCATTATTTAATTCTACTGAAATTGATCATTTTAATTGAACAGTTAATAAAGTTGAGACTCCAGTTGAAGATACGAAAGAATAAGATGAATTACTTTATTTATCACTGAAGGATGTATAAGGTCACTCTTTCTTGAATCCCACTTAACTTATCAATTCTAGATTATGATCAACTAATAAAATCTTAGCTTATTAATTTGACACTCGTTCTAGTTTAATCACTTCACACAAATAACCAATTCTTAGTTTATATTTTAACAAAGATTCGTTTCAATCCAAAATATTTTAACTGCGATGATTTAATACAACTTCAATTATATATCAGCCTGACGCTATCTTCTATCTCCCCTTATCTTCCTCCTAAATTTTATTTCATTTATGTATCATTATTTCTAATTCAATTCATTTTACTCTATCTTCCTCTAATTTACCTGATCCCGTCTCATTTTGAATGGGAAGAAATTGTAATTTTATGCAATTCAAATTACTTAAAAGTCCCCGAGGTTAATGATGAGAAAATCGCGAATTGCCTTCAATCACAACTCATTTGTGTTTTTTCTTGTGAGCCCCCCTAATCCTATAGAGAGCATTAATTTAAAAGTTGGGTTTTCTTAAATAAAAAGTAAGATTAATCAAAAAATCTCAATGGAAACAAGAGATTAATTAAATATGGTAATAAGGAATGTGACTTGTTGATTCTTTATTTGCAGTTGATGAAATTAGAATTTTTAGAATGATCAAAGAGTATGAGAAATCTTTCATGCAATTGCACATGCATCAAATGTGTCTTTGAGACAAAGGTATGGGGGGAAAGTTCAAAAATATTCATTTATTTAGAATGACATAAAACTTCAACACTTCTCTTTAATAAAATTCAGATTATTCAAATTAAATGCGATTTTTAAAATTTTGTTTGAAAGATTTTCATATACCGCATATGGTGATAAATTCGTAAGGTTATATATATTTGTTTGATGCGGTTATTAAAATCAAGACAAGAGTATTAGCCACCCAAGAAACTATTGTTTTAGATGGATCAATTTTGGCGTATCAGATCCCTTTTCAATTTTTTGATCGTTTGCTTTAATTTTAATTACAATTAATTTAAATACATTCAATTTAATAATGTATCGTTTGCCTTAATTTTAATTACATTTAGCTTAAATATATTCAATTTAATAATTTAATGTTTGCTTTAATTTTTACATCGTTAAAGTTTACTTTTGCCAATTTCTCGATATTTAATCGTTTACTTTAACTTTTGTGTTTAACTGAATAATTTGATAATAATTATATAAAAAAGCACACCTTGGGTAGCTAACTATGTTGTTTACAAAACTTTACATAGAACTTTCGACACTAGAATTTTTTATTATTTTTATTTTAGCATAGTTTGAAAAATTATAGTTTTTAGTTTCAGTATTATTTTGTTTGAAAACGTAAGACATATCACGAAAGGAACTTCTCTTATTACTAAATAATTTTTTTTTGAAAAATGTTCCTTACCGCACATATTTTCCTCTATAATACGAGAGAAGCTAAGAAAATTGAAAATGCTTTTTTTTGACGACAGATGTTGTTCATAAAATGAGTTGGTGTTATCATTGTATACTGACATCTACTTAACGATGCCTAAACAAATTTGACCCTAGTTCAAAGATTAGTTTTGACAGGTGAAGCGACGAGTTATCGTCGTCAATTTGCATTAAATTGTCAACATCGATTAGACCTGGATTCCTTTTTATCCACCGAAACCCAAGCAACAGTCAAAACAATGGGTTGCTTCTGGTGAATTTGTTCCAAAGAAGGAGAAGAGGATCACATCGGCCAGAAGTTAATGGAGACGATTGTTAAGGAATGGGAAAGACGTCACACACATGGACTTCTTAGAAAAAAGAAAAACGATCGTAGATAATACTACAGAGTGAGTTGCCCCATTCCCATTTCCAATACCCCATTTCTCAATCCTAACATGGGTACTTTTTGAATCACTCTCGTATTACTCGTCTTTTTTTTTTATTATTTTTTTACAAATTCTCTCACATCTGGATTTATCAATTTGCGAATATCTTCTATGTAGATGATCGGATTATAAGTAGCATATTGTTTTGAATCTCTATAATGTACTTTTAAGCTAGCTTATTCCTCAAAGAAGTAAAAAATTGCCAATGCTTGTAAATTCATACATATATCCAAACTAGGATTTGTTCAGGATACATAATACATATCAACTGAACTTTATTTAATATTATTGATGTTGATAAAACAAACTTCAAGTAAATGAAATACAATTTTAAGAATTAAAATTTTATTTACATTATTCGATAATTAAACATTAAAATTCTCTTAAAAATTGCAGTACGTTAAGTATATTTCAAAAAAGTAATTTTAAAATGTATACTTCTTTCAGAAAATATGGTAAACTTCCAATTATTTAAATGTGTGTTAATACTTGCTCCGTTTTCGGTCATCATTTATGGCTGACATCGGAATTTTTCAATACATGAAATGTCAAGTATCTACAAATGTTTTTCAGTTAACATTTAAATCATCCATTTCCATAAAATTTTCCCTTCCAAACCAAAGAAATGAAACGGTTTTAAGGTGATAGAAAATTTTCACAAAAAACTATTCATTAAATTGGATTTGACCATGAGATATAAATCTTAAGGGAAAAATAGCTTTTCAAAACTTCATGGTTTAAAAAGAAACAAAAAAAAAAGGATATAATTCAAGTTCAGCCGGATGTAGAAATTAGGAAAGTGAAACAATTTATAGTAGTCCTTGTTACATCTTACTCTCTTTACTATACGAAAAGTCTTATCTTTCTTGTAGCAATTACTAAAAACGCGTGAGAACTCAAATCAGTATCAATATATTCGCGTCTGATTTCAGAGCGATAAGACTATATTTGACATTCTAATAAAAACCCTTCAGAAATCACGCGCGTCTAGGAACTAGATCTTGATAACATCTCTATATTAAGGCAGGGAAAATTTATTAAGATAGGGATTTATTTATCTTTTTCCCCTAGCTGATACTTATTTCTGAAGCCGTTCCAGATTTCGCTCATTTCTTAGACTTTCCGCAAATTGCTAGATGTAATTTTTACATCACTTTTAATACAATGTGAAATCTCTTTTTATACTAGAATAACTATTATTTATAAATATATAAATTTTCAAAAGAATGAAGACGTTAAAACTGGTATCGCGGAAATTATAAAAGATCAAAAGCAAGCAATGTATTGAATACAAAATGTTTAGTTTAATATTTCTTAGTAATAGTGGTATAAAAGTTTAATTTAAGAAGACACATTAAGTAAAGCATTTTAAAATAAATGTTGAAAATTAAGATTTAATTTTGTAATTTTTCTATAACATTATGTAAAGCTCTAATTCTGAATAAGTTATACTAATATTACTTTTTTTAGATTATTTTCTTATTGTGAGATGAAAAAAATTAATAGTTTTAATGAAAAAGGGAGAGATTTCTATAGTGATTAAATAGAAGTAATATAAAAAAATGAAGAAAATTATAACCACTAAATTAAATTCTCTGAGACAACCAAAAAAGAAACGCAAAATTGTCGAATTTTCTTTATTCGTTTCCATTTGTTTCATTCTGATAAGACATCAAGTAAGAAAAACAAAATAAACAATTTAAAACTTTTAGAGTCTGAAAAAAGATTAGACTATTTGCTCTTTCTTTTATATCACCGTTTATTGCATCAGAAAATAAACTCAAATAACGTTTCTGAAAAATTAACTTTTTAGATTTTTCTTGCGCATGAATTCGGAATATTGGAAATGTCTCATTAAAAAGTCTTCTGTAAAGATTAGTATTCCTTTAATTTTGAAACTGTTGCTTAATGCCCTTTACATTACAACCGTTGTGAGTATCGATGATTTATTTACTTCCAAACTTTCCGTTTTTTATTGAAAGTGGTTCAATTTGTATTTCAATAAACTACTTTCTTCGAAAAATTTAAATTACCGAACAAGCATATTTTCGAGCAAAGTAATTTTTTATTAATCTATTTTTATATTAAGAGATTTATCATTTATGTATCAGAATCTATGAAAAGAGCAAAAGAAAAAATATTATTTTACTTATTAAGAAGAGATAAGTACTTTGCGGCCACTATTATTAAGTAATTTTTTTTCAAAGTACCTTATATATATATATATATATATATATATATATATAAATCAAAATTACAACTTAATATTATAGTGTATCGTAACAAGCAATGAAAGAAGGCAAGGCAAGTCAAAAATGGAAATAAATTAATTTCCAACCCTGGTTCCTGGTTCCAACAGACATGTGTTTTTATACGTGTTTTATGGATCAAAACCATCTCTTTAGCAAATGACTTTATAACAAAATGGTTAACGCCAAAATCAATTGAACTTTGGTACAAAAATTTCATAAAATTACGTTCGAAGGAAATATCAATAAAGAAAGAAAAACTTGCCTAATACTGATATCATAATTCTAACTTAGTCTTTTAAAATACATTACATTACAAATATTCATAATTTCAAAAATATTCAAAAAATATGTTATACAAGTATCAAAAGTTATAAATATCAAAACATTTAATTATACAAGATTATTCTAAATTATTATCATATGCATGTATCATTGTATTCCTATTTTTCCAAAAAGGCGTTCATCACTACAGAATCTTAAATAGCAAACATATCTAGTAAATACACAAAGCAAATTATGAAATTTAATAAGAATTCAAAAAGAAATTTACAAATTCAAAAAAATAAATTTATATTTAAAATTAATGAAAAAAACAATATGCATAAGTCAGATTAAAAAAAATCATGACTGGTATCGGCATCAACTAACACACACATACATGTATGTGTGTGTGAATGTTATTAGAGAAAAAGTACGCATATATTAAACCATTACAAATTTATTAGCAGAAAATCATTCTATATAATAAAAAGCTTCTATAATTTTCATAAAAATGTTTTTGAAGTCATGATGCATGAAAGCAGTTGGTATTTTTTCTGTTTACAATAAAGCTTTTGTAGATTTTATTTTGCTAATTGATTTCTTTAAGAAGAATGGTTGTATGAAAATCTAAAATTAAATAGTAAGTAAATTATCATTAAAAGACAATTAAAATGCATTAATAAGTAATGTTGCAAGGATTAACAACTTGAAAAGTCGGTAAGTTCTTCTAAGCCGAGAGAATTTTTTTAAATATTTTGCATTGGGAAATGACGCATTTTCTCTTAAGCTACTTAAATTTTGCTAACATTTTTCCTCTGAAAACACTTTTCATATGGGATGATCTGTATTTTTGAGTCATTAGAGGACTTAAATGTTTCACAAACATTTATAGAATACGTAATCCCTTGAGAGATCTTGTGAGACTTAAGCTGTTTTCCTACTTATCCATTACTCATCTTAATCCTAATATATGTTATTAAGGAATGACACCGATGGTAATCTCATTTGGGGGTTGTTGCTTATTTTCTTGTCAGCATGTTAGTTCAATGATAAGTCTTGAAAATAAGAACTCTGAAAAATTAATTCGTTGTTTTTTTGCACTATTTCATGTTCCTTACCCCCCCTCCTCGTAGTTGTTTAATTTAACACATTTTGATTGATTGGTTTTATTAACGTCACACTAGACGCATCAAGAAGGGTATTGGCGACGTACCTTGTAATTTTGAGTCTCGGTCAAACTTCCACACCATACCAACGAGAGGACTTGGGACATCAACCTGATTTAATGTGCTTCAGTCCTAATTCAAGGCGGGTCTTTAGTGGCATCAGGACACGCCGGCCGTGACACCGAGACCATGACCACTAGGCTACCACGGCCACAAACTTAAAAGAAAGATAGATATTAATTTGTATGTATATGGTTCAAAATTCCATGTGAGACACATACAGTGTGTAGCAACGCCAGCTGGTTCTTAACTTCTTTTATTACTAAGTTAGATTAGTTAATCATTAATATACACAGTCAAC
The DNA here is from genome assembly GCA_019974015.1 of Nephila pilipes. Taxonomy (NCBI): domain Eukaryota; kingdom Metazoa; phylum Arthropoda; class Arachnida; order Araneae; family Nephilidae; genus Nephila; species Nephila pilipes. The sequence continues at coordinate 852,581 of BMAW01128705.1, read as the reverse complement.
AAAAGAAGAGTCGATTGTAATTATGCTAACCAACTTATTGTTCACTTTGCCGAATATTTAAATTTCAATAGTTAATCTTGCTTTTTCTGTTAACAGACTCCTTAAACACGTTTGAATAAACTTTTAGAATACAAAATTAATTCAATTCTTACCAAATCCCTCAGGTTCGAGTGAGTAGACTAATTAGAATTGAGTATTTGAACCTTGGGATCTCTTCAGACTACTTCCAGGATTCCAATAATTGTTTCTCTGATTATAAAAAACCGGGATCCGATTTTTCTCACTTTCATTTGCTATCATTCTCATTAATTTTCCCACCGACTAACTAACTTCGAATTCTCTGACTCATCTTTATTCAAATAATTGCTGATTATGAACGAAATTTATCTAATCTATTCTCTCTGTTTCATAATTTCAATCTTATTAGCATAAATCACGTTTCATTTTATTGGGAAGGATTTCATTTCAAACGATTCGAATGAAAAAGTGCCCAAAGTTAGAGAAGGGAGAATAGCGATACAGCCCAACGTCATAAAGTAATTGTAATAAAATTAGCAGATCCAGCGAATTAAGAATATGTATCGATTCGGATTGCGAACATAAGTAACCTAGAATATACAGAAAATGATTTAAAAAAATTTAATTTTTGCTACTTAGAAATGAATGAAAAAAATTACATAATTAATATAATCTTTGTTATTTGAATAGTAATGGTGTTAATGATGTATTATGAAATAAAAGCTTCCGATTGTAAAAGTTACCTTTTTGATAAAGAAGAAATGACTTCACTGATTATTTTTTAAAAGTCAATATATATTAAATATTACATATTAGTCTGTTAGAAAATGTTACTGTAAAGATAAATGTATTAATATTACTAATTAAATCCTATTCTCCAGATTAAAGAAATATGAACCGAATATGTACATAAAGAAACATTTTTTTTGAAAATTGCACATTAAAAATATGTTAATTAACATCTGTTATTTTTGCAAGAAGCATTTTGTTACAAAAACAAATACTTAATACTTACATTGTAATCATAAATACTTACAAAATATCATTAAATTCTGTTACTTTTGTAACAAGGTGAATTAATTTAAAAATTCAGCGAAAAATTTAAAAATAAAAGAGGCAAATTCCATTACCTTTTTAAAGTATCACTTTTGTTATAGAAAGTAATTAAAAAATAAGTTCATATCACATTAAAAGGATATATTTATTATCCTAAATAATGAAATGATCATATGAAAAAAGTGGCTTTTATTTTAAAATTTGTTTTGTAACAACTCAAAAATTAAAATTTTGTCTCCATCTTCATAGGATTATCAAATGCAAAAATGAAGTAAATAAATATAATGGGAAATTAAAAGCTGAATGATACCGAGTTGGTAACATTAATTATGATAATCGCTATACTGTTTTATTATTTATGAATTTTAGAAATGAGATGGAAAACTTAAAGAATAGTCATGTTTATTATAAGTGCTGTTTTAATGTAAGAAAAATTTTGATGACTTTTGTGTTCTATTTTTAATAATTTTTATAACTCTTTTCCACAATTGAAAATTTATGGAATTGTACTGACTGTCCAAGCTGTTAAACAGTTTATAATATGATCTGGGGCAAAATTAGCTACAATAATCTTAGATAATATCATATACAAATAGATAATCGCAAAAGGTGTTTTACTCATTATTTTGATATATTAGATAGTCTAAATAATTGTTTTGGCATTGAGCTGTTTGCAGTTGTTTTGTGTATAAGCGAACTTGGAGTAAAAAAATTGAGGGAAATGGCAAATTTGATTCTGAGATAAAAATAAATAAATGTATAATAAATAATGGAGGACAACTGATTCTTTGATAATTCACTGACCTGTCAAGGTTATTCCCTAAAGAGTAATTTTTTAATTGAAGTAGAAAGAACTTAGGTTGAACTGGCCTTTTACAAAAAAAAGACATTCAAGGCAATTATTTTTGCAGATTCTGTTCTTATATATGTATGCCGAAGGTAAAAAAAACTATGTTTATTTCTTAAAATAATAAATAATAACAATAACGCGGAAAAATGTATTACAATTTAAAAGTCAGTAGTTCAAAGAATGCATTGTACAAGGACATAGGGAAAATATCCATTAACAAGCAAGCTGTTAGTATAGAAACTCAAAAAATACCTTTAAGCTGCATAAAAGTAAAATTTCAAAAATAGAGATATTATCCTTTACCTCCTGCAAGCAAATATATCACAGTATCTTTGATTTTGAACGAAAGGTACATATATGTTAGGTAACCAAATATTTTGATTAGTGCAGGTTTTGAAAAAAAATAATTTATAGTCTTGATACAGAAGCATAAATATCTTAATTATACTTTATATGTCTAAATTGTGTATAAGGAAACGAGTGATGAATATATTAATCATAATCTTAAGCTGTTTAATGATTATTTGATACTGGGTCTAAAAATTTACTCACAATTAGCTTATTTTTTCTGAAGTAAGAACAAATGAATTCTTTCAGAAGGTAAAATGAAAAGACATGCATTATAAAAGTTTACTTTTTTTTTATTTATATTATTTTTCCATTGTATATTATCTTCGATCTTATTTATTCGCACTACTCAGTTTTCCCCACCGTTATTCTTTATCATTCTTTGTTAATATTTTACTTTGTTACCATTTCAAATACCCGTACATTTCTCATTGTTTCACTATTGTTATACATATTCCCTAATGATAAACAATAACATTTGTTGCTTTTTACGACCTTTTATCTCGGTGCATTTTGAATTAAGTAAAAACGATTTTTAAATCGCTTTTTTGTGACAAATGGAGTACACATAAATAAATTTCTGAAAATATTTTTTTTACAAAGAGCAGTCTAAACAAAGGTTTTTCCTGCAATACATTTAAAAGGTAGAAGATAATCCGGTTAAAATGGATTAAGTACTTATTATTTATAAAATGAATCAAAGTTTCTCAAATACACAATACATAAAAATGCACTACGTAATTCTAAAGGTTAAATCATCAACGGAGTTCCTGAGCCACCAGGAGCCTGGGCTCCTGGTAAGCATGAAATGGAAATTTTAAATAACTTACTTTTGTTCCATATATATGAAAAATAAAATTTCATAAAAGTTTAACTGAGAAGAATCAGGGCGTTAATGTCACCCAGAAAATATTTCGAAAGGCTAGGAAATCAGTCTGAGAGAAGTAAATTTCAAATATGAAGCTGAGGTCGACATTTCATTGTTGAATAAACTGGCTTTAGTTGAATCAGGGAAAGATTTGACTTTGATTTATTTGAGGGAATTCTTAGACAGCCTAGCCTTTTCACATAAGCTACATTCCACTTTAAAATCGTAATACTAAATTGCCTTTTAAGTAAAATAGTTATGTTGTTGAAAAATAAACCGAAACTATTTAAGGTATGAAATGTTTCCGAAAACTGTGTGAATTAAAGGCATCTCTTCACCGCGTATTATTTTTTTAAAGAAGACTAAATTTTATTTTCTTTAAGAATCTTACATCTATTTAAGAGTCAAAATATCTTTAATGACAAAACCTAGATATCATTTATGACAAGTGGAATATTTTAAAATTACCACTGAAGAAAAGGCATGCCCCTCAAATAAAAAAAAATTGAGATTTGTGAGATATATAGAAAAATAAAAGATGTGGTTGGAGCATGAAAAAATTCATGGTACTTTTTTAGCCAATTCGTTTTTTCTAATACATCACAATTTCCTCTTCGATTTATAGACTTCTTGTTTCAGAGTTAATATTTTCTCAGCACAAAATCTAAAATTGATAAATTAGATGTAGACTTAAGCACTATAGTACGTCTATAATTTTATCTGTGCTACCTCAGAATCATCAATCTTAAAGGAATTCATTAGATTTACAGAACATTAAACAGCATGTTTGCATATATATTGCTTAAGAAAGCATAATTGTCTTGTTTATATTGTACTCAAACCATAATGTTGTTGATTAAGAGCACAAAAGGATCGGTAGTCCAGTCGTACTATTTCATAAGTAAAAATATTTTCTTCTCAGTTCCCTAATATTAAATCAACCAGGGAATAGAAGAACAGATTTTTATTTTTAATCTAGTTACCAAGGATCATATAACTCAAGTAAATTCTATTTTTCTTTAATCAGATAATAGTTTTTAAAAGACAAAATAAGTTAATATTTTAAGTTAATACTCCAGAGTTTAAGAAAACATGAACAAAAAAATTTGCTCGAAGTATATAATTTTTGGTAATAAGACAGAAAAAAAAAACTGTTGTTCTATTTCTTGATCGATTTAGTGTTGACGAACTGAGTAGAAAACATATTTATTCATAAAATAGTATGATATATATACAGAGAGAGAGAATAATACACAAATAGTATGATATATATACAGAGAGAGAGAATAATACACAAATAGTATGTATCCCAAATTACAATGCATGAAATAACCATCTAAAAATATCCATAACAAAATCATTACTATTAATAGACAAAAACTAAACATTTAAAAAAATCATTAAAAGAAGCGATTAATATTTATATGCAAATAATAATAAAAAAAATTATATAATACTTAAACAATCTAAAAACTTAAAACCTAAAAACAAAAAAAAATACTGTAGCAAATCAAAAATCAGGAAATTCAGAAAATCAATAATAAAAAGGTAAACATAATAATCATCTTCAATTTAACTGAAAACCGTCAAATTGCGCTTAAATAAACTTCTAAAATGTTATAAAACCAATTAAAAGTCTGAATAAAAAGAGAAATATTTAAACTATAAAAATTAATAAAAAGGTAAGAATCCTAAAACAAAATGTAACATAAGAAAATTACCAATGACGCGTCATCAGGAATAATGTTGAAGCATTTTAAAGACTATAAAAGCAAATGTAGAAAGAAATGAACAATCTAATCATACGAAATACTCTAACAAATTACAAGCAAGTAAATAAAACAAGCATTTCTATTAACAAAATTTTCAAAAAAGGTATAAAGCACTACACAAATTACACAAACATTTAGTATGCTCTCCCTTACCATTTCTACTCCATAAAAGAATTTACCACCAACATAATAACTTAATGAAGGATTTAAATGAAACGATGCCGGTAAATTGTTTCATTTAAGTAAATCAAAAAAAAAAATTTACTTGCTTAAAATAACTAAGCAAATATTATAGAAAATATATTT
>BMAW01128705.1:807294-847261 GCA_019974015.1 Nephila pilipes | reverse complement strand
ACAGTCATTTCACGCATTACGCCATACACATACATATATTAATATTGTATATGTATATTATTAAGAGAAAGAAAATACATATATTATTATTATTATTATTACATAAATATACATACATTACATACATATACATATATATATTATATATTACATATTATTATTATTACATATTATTAATACATATATATATATAGAAGAATATACATACATATACATACATATACATATTACATATACATATAGTTTATACACATATTACATATATGGTGCTATATACATATACATGAAGGCTACATACATATATATATATATATATAGTTATACATAAAAAGAATTTTTAGTCACATTTATAATTTTTATGTCTTAATGTTCTTTTTAAAAATTAATAGAATAATGAGCCTTTGTGCCAGGTAATATAGAATTTATTTATGTTATTCAGAAAATTGATAGGTAAATTAATTGATCTGATATTTTTCTCTCTACCAGTAAATAATTACATTGTATATTTCTAAAAATATTTAAACTTAAGCTACCATCAAAAGAAGGCACTTTATTAATATGGAAACAGCATTACACTCTCTTGTCCTAAATATTGCTAATGGTGCCATTATTAACAATTTTTAAATTAACATTTAAGAAATCTGTTTCATGAGAATTTACGTTTGTTTTAATCAGATTTAAATATGAAGGATGAAAGATTAAATCAGGTATATTATCTTTATTGGAATTAACTTGGGAAAAAAAACTGTAAGGTCATCAATATTTCTAAATTTTTGAAATTATTTCTAAATTTGTATTTTAAGAAATGCAGATAAATATTAGCTAAACTATTTCTAGATGGATCTCCTTGGGGGTATACTTTTTATTTGTTTATAGTTTTTACCATTATAACTAATACAGTTTTATTTTAGTACAATTTAATACTAAAATTTTATATTTCATAAGATAAAATCCATAAATTTTTGTACTTAGCCAACATAACCTTAATTAAATCACCTAAATCTATGGAATTAAAAAAATCTTCAAAGTTATAATTATAAATAAAGTCAATTTCTTTATCTTTTATATAGTTTATAGTTTCATAATTATTTTTAATAATATATAGTAGTCTTAACAAAACTGTTAATAGTACTTTGTAAAAAATGTCAGATATAGTAATATAAGTATTGGAACTATTAACCACAGTTTTTTTTTAAATTTAATAGGAACTTTGTGAAATTTAGGAGTTAAAAATAAGTGAGGAAATTTTATTAAATTCAAAGTATAACCTATTTTTTTTATACAAAGCTTTAATATTCGATTCATTCTATCTCTATTACAATTATTAACATTAATAAAGGCATTATTATTAATTTACTTCAAACCGACTTAAAATTCCTTACAAATAATCGCAACATACACTCACTCACACACACACACGAAGATAAAATTAAGTTCCTACGGTGCGAAAGTCTGCACATATGGTTGAGCAAACAACTTTAATTTGCATTATCTTCATTTCATTCTATTATTTAATCTATCCATAAGTATTTCTTTAATGAACTGTGATCTACTTTAATTTGCTATTCATAGTTTATTTTGAAAGAGCTGTTGATAGATAAATAAAAATATAAATGATTGTTGTTTAATGAGTACTGTTTTATGAAGAGAAAGATAATGAAAGCAGATTAAGCATACGGCACTCAAACCAAAATATGCATATTTTATTCATTTTATACGTCACGTATTTAATCTTCCTTTTTTATTTCTATTTTGAAGGATCAGTAAATAAAAAGTGCTTTGATTTTTTTCCAATTGTTTTGGGTTTGTAAATCTTTTTTTTTTTTTTTTTTTCCTTGTACTTTTAAAAGTATTAGCATGTCAGTGAAGTATGGTTTTTTTTGTCATTTCTTTTTAAACATTTGAATCAATTTTTGGAATATATTCGATGTTATTAATTAGTTCAATATTAGTCATTTTTAAATGGCATTACATATAATATCGATGTATTTATTTGAAATATGGAGCAACTAAGACTATTATCCTTATGTGATATTTATGGATGGATTACGTAATAATACTCTTAAAAACATTGAACTAAAATTAATTGGGAAATTGAATTCATAATTAAAGGGGGAAAGCAGCTTTGTAACGTCTCCCTTTTATTTATTTCAGTGGTCAATGTAGCCTAACAGTCATAGTTGCGGACCCGTGGCGTTCGTTGTTTTCATCGAGTCATAGGTTCCAGCCCTGATTACTACTAAATACCCGACGTGTAGCGGGGCTGATGCATGCGGAAGTTAAGAGAAGGAGGTGAATTGGGGCTCAAAATTGCCGATACCCCTCGTGTTGCTTCTCAGTGCAATGTATATAAACAATCACTCACTCACTCAGCGGTCATTATAAAGCCTAAGTAGATAATCAAAAAGTTCACAACTGAACGAAGAGACATCCGATCAATAATAACATAGTTTATTAATATTATTCAAGCTACGAATGCTCGTGAAATATTACCCTCTCTCAAAGTCTACCAATCCTCAACTTGCAAATTTCATTCGTACCAATCACACAGATTCGAGTGAATAATACCACTAGCGTTGAGGGTTCGGGAGGGAAATCTGAGTACTACCTTTATGAACTCATTCTGAGAGGGATATTTATTCAGAAGTTGGTAAGCTACTAAAATTCACTTGTAAGATTACAATTTCTATCATTCACCATCTACCGACTACTGATTCTAATATTCAATTCTACTTATCTTATGCATAAATTTCCTCAGATCTATTCATTAATCTTCTACACCTGAATATAATCTGCATATTTTATTAGGGCGAGGTTTCACTTAAAACAATTAAATGATAAAAAATGTTCCAAAGATTAGTTTAGGAAAATCGCAAATAGCCCGATGTTTCAGCTTACACAAAAATGTCAATATACAAAACTGTATTTTAAAGAAAAGAAACTCGGATAAATTTGTAATCAAACCAAATTGAAACTCAAAAATTCGCTTAAATAAGGACAAGATGGAGAAAATCCAGAGTCACTGTCTTGAGAAATTAAAAACGAAAGTGAAAGGAAGACGTTGCATTGTGTGTTTTTAGATACTCCGCTCCTTTAAATAGAGGGCAGAGAGCATTGTTCCATCGAATTTTACTCTGTTCGAGTCATGGTGACCTAATATGATGGCCCCAAGTCAAGAAAATACTAGATATTGATTTTCGTTTAACAAACGATCTGAAAACCACTTAATTGCAAAACGTTTTTCGAAGTGCTTGTTTTCGATAACATTGTACAATGTAGCAGTAAAATAAATAGATTTAACATAAATAGCGTGTCAGCAGCGTTGTTCGCACATGTTACTTTAAGTCTAAATTCCGCTTTTAGTGTGTATTATATTAAACAATTTCTGATCGTTTTGAAGAAATCAAAACAAACTTTTGAACTGAATTTGTCATTTAAATTGACTGAAATTTCCGTTTATTTTATTTTATTTTTGATTTGTTTTTGGAGTGCTAACATAACTTACAGTTCTTAACTTTTGTGCAATCTGTCTACTCATTAAGTTTATGCAATTTTCACTTAAAGAAGCCAAAAAAGTATAAAATAACGTTATAAATTTTTGAAAAAAAATGGCTAAGAAATCTATTAATAAGAACTTTCATTAATTTTAATTAAAGTAATTATATAATTTCTTACTTAATTTAAAATTTTATTTCATTTTCGAGCATTTTATCCATCTAAATATTTTATTCTAGTTAGTAGAAAATTCCAATAACTTAACTCGACATAATTAATAACTGTTATGGCGTTAAAATCCGAATTTAAATTTAATCGTTGCTGATGAGAATTACTGTGACTGCTGAGATTTTATGCCAACTTTTGCAAAAGAAATCACTTATGCAATCGATCTTCCAAAGTATTACTTATATAATTCTCGTTCAAGAATTTTATCAGTTATGAGACAAGACATATTCTCCCTCATTTATAAGACAAGACAGAAGAAATTTTTGGTGTCTAAATATCATACTTAGCATAGGAAGCAATTTTTCGTTGAAGTGGATGTCCAAATGTTTTATCATCTTATTTCGGTTATGTCTAGTATACTGGTGTTCAAAATTAAGAGAATTTGCATATTTTGTAGAATTTCATGAAAAGAACTGAAACAAATGTTGAAAAAACTGCTTCGAAACAAAGACGAAACTCTTGTACGTCGAATACGCAAGCATTTACGTGTGTGGGGTCGGAGTTAGTCGAAAAACAGGATTTATAAGCAGGCATGCCAAAATCCGCATTTCGTTCGTTAGCACATTTTACCGAATTTCTTAGCGTGTTTTTTTTTTTTTTTTTTTTTTTTTTTTTTTTTTTGCAGCAATCGCTTAAATTAATATTCAAACAGTATAAATTAGTAACTACCAACGTTTAGATGATGGAATGAGGTGGCGAATTGTGGGTAATCTAGAAGCAGGCCAGTCTCAAATTCAGATTTGCAAAGAATTCGATTTAACGACCAGCATCGAGTCCAACTTGTGGAAACAGTTTAAGGATACCAGATCCGTCGAGAGAAAGTCTGGGGAAGGTCGTCCAAGAGCCTTGACGGCCAGAGAAGATCATTATTTTTCCATTACAACCAGGCGTAAAAGAGATGCTACAGCTTCTCAGGTCTTTCATGAGAGTTGTATGCAGCCACAATAATCCGAGTTTCAAGGGTGACTGTTTCCAGAAGACTTCATGAGAGAGAGCTGTTTGCAAGCAGACCTGTTCTTTGCGTCCCGCTCAATTCTGCGAACAGGAGAGTCCGCTTAAAATGATGCAGAGATGATACAGATTGAAGCATGAATCAATGAGTGACCGTTCTCTTCCCTGATGAGTCCTAGTTCAGCCTAACCAATGATTTTCGACACACTTTCATATGGGGAAACCCAGGGACTTGCTCCCTACACTCCAATATCCTAGAAATTAACCATTACGGCAGAGGAGGCTTGATGGTCTGGGCAGGTATCATGTTGAATAGCCGCACACACCTCCATGTCTTTGAAAGAGGTACTGTGACTGCTGAGAGGTATGGGGATGAGGTCTTGAAACCCTATATCCGCCTTTTCAGGGGTCCAATTGGTCCTGATTTCCTTTCAATGGATGACAACGCGAGGTCACATAGAGCTCATCTGGTCGACGAATTTCTGGAACGTGAGGATATTCTCCGGATAGATTGGCCAGCCAGATCTCCAGACTTTAATCTTATAGAGCATGCCAGGGACGCTCTGAGGAGGGAAATTGTAATTCACACACCCCATCCTCCGAGAACCAGTCAAGACCTGAAAACAGCGTTGCTGAGAGAGTGGGACCAATTGCCACAGGAAGTCATAAACTTCCTTATTTCTAGCGTAAAATTACGGTGCGAGGCCTGTATATCTGTCAGAGGAGTCATACCCCTCATTAACCCATTTTTTTTTTTGGTTCTATTCTGCCACTGCTGTTTCATACCTTGCGACTCCGATTAGTGTTACGCACAATCATGAGTGTGCATTACAACTGTTGAATGGACTTTTTTTGTATTACATCAACCCTATGTATAACCTAAATTAAATTAAAATCTGTCCAGTAGTTCTAGAGATAATGGACCAAATCGGAAAATTCTCTTAATTTTGAACACCAGTGTATTGTATCAAAAGAATGCTTTAAAGTTAAAATTGTTCCTGTGTGTGTTGTCGTTGAAACATATATAAATAAATAATCTTTCTTGGTTGATTCCTTGTAAATTGCTCGAAAACTTCGATACATTTATTATGTACATAAAGAATGAAAAAAGAGGAAAGATCATTTAAATTTTTACATTTAAAAACCTCCTTAAACATTTCAAAAGAGTATTAATCATTTCCAGGAAAAGTTGACTATGATTGTTTATTAACGTTACACTGAGAAGTAACAAGACAGCTATTGGCGACGAACCTCGTAATTTTGAGCCCCGGTAAAGTGATGAGAGCGACACCTGTGCTAGCACCTCCCTTTCTAAACTTTAATACCGCGTCGCTGGAGATTTCGAGACTTCGACCTAATTTAAAGTGCATCAGCGCCACTAAACGCTGGGGGTTTTGTGGCATCAGTGCTTGAAACCACGACTCGACGAAAATAATGCCGGCCATGAGTCCGAGACCATGACCATTAGGCTACCGTGTCCATGCCTGGAAAAGGCACAGAAGCCTTGAAATAGCTGAAAACGGATTTCTCAAACGCATTTTCCGTCAACCAACCCTTCAAAAGTGAGTGAGTGAGGAAGTGATAGTATTTTTAGTGGCGCAACAGCGAGATATGGCCATGCCGTTCCAAACAAGGTGAAGCTGTGACCCAGACGTATGAAAAATTTTTAAAAAAAGTAATAAAAATTGATTGACAAGAAGGAGGGTCGAAAATAGAGAAGGATCGCTAGAATATCTCGGGTGGTGATTACATGTGTTTACCTAAGACAGTAAACACCATAGAAAAGAAAATGATCGCTAAAGTGCCTCGGGGTCATGATTCCTGTTCTCACCTACAGAAGGCAAGCCCCTGTGGGCCTAACCATTCAGGACTTTTACTGATATATTTGAATTCAGCAGTATCGTAGTTTGAGTGGGACCAGGGAGGAGGACATCTTCTCTTGGGCGCAGCATTTGGAGGAAACCCAATTGATGTTATGATGCACTAACAAGTAAATAAAAAAAAAAAACATTCGTAAATTCAGTTCATCACTCCATCAGTATGGAGTTGTCTTTTTCCTGTGTATTTTATCTTTTTCTAATCCTGCCTAGGATCATCCATGACACAGGAAAGATTACGAGCCTTGACTTGGCGCTTTCAGACGAAAATCAGAAATAAAATTTCAAGCTTATAAGTATTTATAAATGCTAAATGAATAACTGACTGACTTTTCCTTAAGTGAATTCAATTAACTGGCAATGGAATTATTAGTAAATAGAAAAACAACTAAACAATTACTAGAAGTCGTTCTCGGACACACAAAGATCAAAAAAAATTTCGATCTTACAAGTATAATAAGTACAAAATAAATGTCTTCATTCAAAATTTGTTACAATCCAAATTAGCTCCTTTTAAAAAGCCTATCTTTGCACGAATGTTAATTTATCTTGGGGAAGATCTGGCATCCCGTTTGGGAAAGTCAATGTACATTGAGTGTTAATCTCTTTCCAATAATTACGAAAATATGCTATTGAAAGGTATATAAAACCAACAAAATAATTTAATCATAGATATCAATCATTAGTGGTTAATCGAAATGGTTTCACAAAAATTAGGCATAAAAATTTGTTTTTACTAAAGTAATGTGATTTCTTAAATTTTATAGTAATGCTTATTTCTCTTATACTTTTGAAAGAAAAATGCATGCATTTCTTGCTTCTAATGATTTTCATTAAACTATATTCAGTAGTGAATAAGAGAAGGGAGAAGAAGGGAAAGGCTTAAATTACACGAAAAAATTTTGAAAAATCTTTATTTTAACAACCTGTTTTCTCTATATAAATAGGAGACATATAGGTCTCTCGTTTTTATTTCTTTATATGATTCGACACGATTTTTACATGTTCAGTTTATTTATATAGTTTATATACAACCTTTATATATTCAGTTTACGTTCATAACCTTTCTTGTAAGAGTGCCACTATCTGAACAAAAAGAAATCATTATCATGCACGTACTTCTATAATTTTCAACATAAAAGATGTATAAAAGATGAAAAAGGCATTTTAAAGCTGTTTATGAAGTTTTTGCGAACAGCACACCAATTTTTATGTATGTCTGTCTAGTGGAAGTGTAAAAAAATAATGTAACAAATAAAACTAAAGTTCAAATTTAGGTTTTACTGTCAATAACTCTTATAAAGGTTCAGTCGGTTAAGCTAGGTATAAAATAAAAATGAATAACTTGAAGCCTTTTAACCTAAGTAATTATATCAATTGTTAAACAGTCAGTACTTTAATAGTTTGGTTTTTGAATTCATATTTTTTTTATCAAGTTATCTATATTAGGATTAGTTCTTTAAATTTCTAACAAAATTTGGTGTTTCAGGTGCATATAAGTTAATCTTGAACGATATTTCGATTCTCTTATGCTCACAATAGAAAACATCGGTTCACAAACATAAGTTGATCCAAATGTACAATATTCAACAGCCAAATCGTGTAAACTTGGAAAATTGCTTTTTGGTTCAAATTTCCAAAAATCAATACAATTTGGATCACTTGCAGTTGAAATAAGTTTCTTATCCGAGATGTAGCTATTAAAGAACGAGACTGACGCTGCTACAGAAGAAGTATGCACGAGCCAAATGCCAGGGACTGACAGCTGTTTAGCGTGAAGCCTTCTCTTTCGAATGCATTGACACTCGATTCTGTGAACGAGTCAGTATAACCAAAACCTTCATTCGCATAAGACTTGTTTTTTTTATTCACGGGGAAAAAAATGATAAATGAGCAACGAATTGCTCTAAAATTTCACACGAAACTGGGAAAAAACGCTACTGAAATTTATAATTTATTGAAAGAAGTGTATGGCATTGAATATTTATCGCGTGCAAGTGTTTTTGAGTGGTTTAAGCGTTTTAAGGATGACCGAAAAGACGTTAAAGATTTTTCAAGCCCGAGTCACCCAACCACGTCAAAAACGGATGACAATATCGAAAAAATCTGTAATCTGTTTCGATCTGACCGTCGGTTAAATATTCTTGCGGTTGCTGTGATTTCGGGAATTGATAAAGAATCTGTAAGGCAGTTTTTTCCAAGACAATGCGCCGGCTCATTCCACTTTGTGTGTCAAGAGGCTTCTAGCCAAGCACAACATCCCAGTGTTAGACCAATCACCTTATTCGCCGGATCTTGAGCAATGCGATTTCTATCAGTTTCCTGAGGGGAAATCTGCATTAATAGCAACGCGATTTGAATCGAGCTGTGAAAGAGAAAGAGATGCGCTTCCGGAAGGAGCTGACAGAAGACTTCCGCACAGCTTCGAACAATGGTAGATTCGCATAGAGAGTTCTAGAGAAAGAGCAGGAGCGTATATTTAAGGTGATAATAAGTAAATATGTATGATATCAAAATAAAATATTTTACAGCGTCAGTCTCGTTTTTTAACAGCCACTTCTCGTATTTACTTTTTTGTGTAGTATGATGCTGTAAGTCAAAATAATTTCGAGTTCATGGGGTTAACAACTATTGTCTTGTAAAGAAATTGAAAAAGGATTTGAGAAAAGTTCAATATTTTTTTTTATCTTCTTCAAAATCCTCATACCTATTACTCAGAATGAATCCTGCAATATGGATATTAAATTTTTAAATTTATCCTAATTTAGAGTTTCCAGATTTTTTCAATTTTTCAAGAAGGCTTCGCTTGCTACTATTAGGACTCCGCCGTGCTCCGATTTGCCATCTCTGAAATATATATTTGGTATGCAGCAAGTAAGAAATTTATTAAATGAATTTTAAAAACAACTGATAACACGTATTTTAAAAAAATTAGAAAAAAGTCCAATATAGAACTCTGAAATTATTTTCTAATAGGGCACGTGGAATAAAGTAACTAGAAATTATACTATTATTTGTAAGCATTACTACTATAAAATTATCAATAAACATCTTGAAAAAATAATGTACTTATTAAAAATAAAAATTCTGACAGAGCAATTGATAGTAGAATAATTGCTCTATATCAGCAAATAGGTTTTCATATTAATAATATAAAATATCTACATAAATTTTTAACAAGTAAAGGAATTTTTCATAAAGTACTATTAAATTTGTGATACTGGATTCTAACGCAATTTTTCCTTCAACCATCTCTTTCAGTTTCTTTCTGATTGCATTTGATTTCAAAAATTCCCCCTAATAAAGTGAAACTTGACTTATGTTGATAAGATTGAAATTATGAAGTGTAGTGAATAAACTGGGTAAATTACATTTGTAGGCAGCACAATGAATTGATTAACAGAGTTAAACAGTTGGGAATAGAAATAGTGACAGTGATAGTGAATCAAATTTAGTCATCGAAATTAGCCGTTCGGAAACTACGGAGCGATCAAAAAGATTCTATAAAGAATTGGAAAAGGGTTCATGACTCGAACCCTCAACTACGAGAGTATTTTTTTTTTCAACCTCTGATCGAGCAACTAAACAACTAGACAAGCGGTAGGATGTGAGAATACGTGGTTGGCGATAACGCATCTCTTTAATTATAACCTCTTCTACAACCGACGCCATCACGTCATTTCAAGCTGAGCTGTGGGCATAATATATGCAAAATTTATGCTTTCGCCTAGCGGGAGTTGTATTGTGTTATTCACTTTCTTCAAGTGGAAGAGAAAAATGTTGCAGAAATTCACCAAAAATGAGCCGAGTATACGATGAACACTTTTGAGTGATGGTGTTGTGCGTGAGTAGTGTGGACAATTTAAAGACAGATGAACCGAAGCTCACAATGCAAGGTCTAAAGACACAAGTCTGTTCAAACAAACCTTCAACAGCAGCAAATTTATGACACGGGTTTTGGGAACAATAATGGGTCTTGCTTGTGTAATTTATTTAACCGGGCATCTCGATCAATGCAGCTGTTAACTGTCAGTCTTTACGACGACTGCAAAGAGCCATTGAAGAACCCTGACTTCTGATGTTGTCCTCATATTAATGACAACGCTCGCTTTCATAGTGCTGCTATAACCCAACAACTTCTGAGCAGTTTAAATTCGATGCATTTGATCATTTTGGTTATGGCCCTGTCTAACTTAACGCTAAGAGACTTTTTTTTTTATCTCTTCCTTGGTTTGAAAAACTGGCGAGGAGGTACAAGCTTCCAGGTCAATGAGGAGCTTCGAAATGAAAATACAGGTCCAAAACACATCATCACATCATTGGAGACAGCGATCTTCGAAGAGGGTATCAAAAAGCTCCTCCACCGCTAAGAGAAATGCCTGAATCTTCACGGTGATTATGATGAAAAGTAACCATGTTTGTAAATCACTTTTGGTAACAAATTCATCTTGTTCTGTATTCTTGTCCTGTATCAGCTATGATTTTGAAAAGGTCTGTTTAATTCAACAACTTTACACTATCTCGTTAGGATACCTTTTATTAATTTTAAGAATTAATAATATAAATAAACTTAATTTTTGTGAAAATTTCATTATTTAATTAATTTAGTATTTGAAGAGAAACAAATTAAATTAAGAGATAAAAAATGTAGACAGATTTAAGCTATACACATATGTAACCATAATTGTTAAACTAACCTATACCAGAATTGTTAAACTAATGTCATTTACATTGTTACGAACATAGTTATATAGATAAAAATAATTTTATTTTATTTAGATATATAGATGACCTAATTATATTTCAAGATAATCTTAACACTGAACATAATCCTAATTTATCATTTTATCCTTCTTATTTGAATGTAATTCAAACTAATAATAATACAATGGAAACTGAGTGTTTGAATGTTAAATTTTGAAGTTAATTATAATAAAATGTATAATATTTTTGATAAAAAAGAAACTTTCAATTTTTATGCAATAAGGGTATAGATATTTTTGCTTATTTTAATATTTTTTACAATTACAATATTAAAGATAATATTCCTATTATTTTTCCAAAACTCATTTAAAGCATGAAAATTATAAAATAGAATAAATAATTTTATGTAATTTTTTCAAAAGTTCAAGATTTCTTTGAAAGTTTTCATTTTACAGTGGTAATGTTCTAATGTCTTGAAATTTTTGACTCTAATAAACTTAAAATTCTTTTAATAGACCATAGATGGCTCTAAGAGTTTTTACTTTGAAATTCAGTTATTTAAATTAGATTATATTTAAGAAATATCTAATGTTTAAATTAAAATAAATATTTTTACAAGTCTTACAATATTTGTTTTAGTGTAATTAATATAAAAGTTTCAGTAATTTTTTGTAACTTTAGGCCGAAAAATTTTCATCTGCAACATGCATTTTGGAAGATACTGTGAGTTTTTGTAGTAAGATTTTAATTTTAATTTCTTTCTATGCTTTTTACTAAAGTGTGTATTTATGTGAATATTTAATTTACAAGCACAAAGTTAATTTAGTTATTGCTATCTTAAGAAATTTTATTCTACTTCGTATTCTCAATCGTTTCCTTTGTATGGTGGCCGCGGTAGCCTTGTGGTCATGGCTTAGGATTCGTGGACAGTGGTTTTCGTTCAATCGCGGGTTCAATCTTTGGCCGCTAGCCACCCACCGTGTAGCCGGGACTGATGCACGTTAAATATGTCGGGGCCCAAAGTCCTCCCGTTGGCATGGTGTGGAAGTTCGGAGAGGGGGTGCCAGCTCATGTGACATCCTCGTCACTTGGCTGAGGTTCAAAAATACGAGGTCCGTCGTCAATAACCCTCGTGTTGCTTCTAGTGCGACGTTAATTAAAACTAAACTCCCTTTGGGTGGTTTTGGTTTTTTACCAATTTTAATTGCAGAGTGGCTAGCTTGTATCCAATAAAACATTGTTTGATCACGCATTTCAGTCTCAAGCCTGAAACAGTAAATTAAATTACTTTGCATCCTGCAGTGTTTCTTTATTTTCTTAATAGTTTCAAATTTAAAAAAAAAAATTATGTCTTTGATTTACTTATTCTTATGATTTAAGTGTTCATCCTAAAATATTTTAATATTTTTTATATATATATATATATATATATATATATATATATATATATATATATATATATATAAGACAAAAGGTTGTAATTTTAGAAAAGTTGGTGTTGATGCGACGACGCTGTTTGTAATTAGCGAGAAATATATTTAATACAGACAATTTATAATTCCATACATTTTGAAATTATGAATATTTACTAAGTTATAGGTTTTTTCAATAAGTTAAGTTAAAATTATAATATTTCCATGAATGGGACTCTTCTTTTCCTACGTAATTCGGAACGGAAATGCCCTTTTTTAATTGATTTTTGATATTAACCATTTTTATTATAAAGTAATTTTGTGACATTGGGCTATTTGGAATTTTCTCTAACTTCGGAGATTTTATGGTAAATTAAATTGTATAAAATTACAATTTCTTCCCAACCAAAATGAATAGGTAAATTAGATGAAATGAGAAGTGAATTGAAATAAATTAGAGATAATGATATATAAATGAAATAGGATTGAAGGAAATGGGGGGAGATTAACGTCAGACTGATATAAAATCGTGTGTTTTATTATAGTATCGCAGTTTATATTTTCGATTAAAGTGACTCTGGATTAAAATATAAGATAAAAATCGGCTGTTGGGGCGAAACAGCTGAAACAGAACATGTTAATTTATAAGAAAAGAGTTAATTAGTTGATCCTAAATTAGAACTGATGAGTTAATTAGGATTCGAAGGAGAGCAACCTTATCTATTTTTCAGTGATATTTCCAGTATCCAGTATAAAGTATTTTAGTTTGCTCTTAAATAATTATTCACGTATGAAAAAAAAATTATAAAAACGTAGTATTATAAAATTAATTTTCCTTAATAGATTCTTATGCTCTTTGCTATAATTAAGTAATTTCTGATTTGCTTACATACATACAATTATTAATTTGTGCTTAATTTACCTATAATTTGAATGTAAATTATGGGTAATTTGTATGTATACATCGCTTAAAAGTTGAACTAAATTTAGACTTGCTATAACGAAATGCTTGTATGTCGTAAACTAATAATATAATATCTTAAGAATCTCTACTAAAAGTTTTCATAGAAGTTGATAATGCAATTATATATATTAACTCTATTAATCAAGAACACATGAAGAAAAACAACACAAACGGGGAAATTTGAAGAGACTCAGTTTTCCCATTTAAAAACTGAGTGTCGTTGGTTGTGTGTCGTTAGATTCCTAACAACGGAAATAAATCTCCAAAACGGAACTTAATCGATTTCGTTCCCTCGAGGAAGAAAGAAAGAATCCAATAAGATTTGAGAAGCTCGTCTAATGCTATTCATCTATGAAGACATTTCGCTTTTCAAATGGATATTTCAAATATAAAAATAGCTCCAATATTCTAATAATCATTTTTAAAAATATATTTCTTTTAAATATTGTTATTTGTGGTTCAAGTATCTAAGATTAATCTAAATAATGAATTGTCCGGGGAAAAATAAGTCGAATCCGTTAGAAATTAAAAATACTGAGATTATTTTTATAAGAGATCGAGAGATACGATAATTATAATGTTTATCTAGGTTTTTCTATGAATAAAATTTATGAAATTCAGCAAACATTCTTCGGTTTAAAGCAGGATTCTTTTATTCTAATTCACTCACTCACGCATATCATATGTTTTCGGGGGGAAAAAGTTTTTTCCTCCTCCAGCCAAGTTGCCATGTTGCTGTATTAAGTGCACAAAATATAATTCTTTAATTCAAAACTTTTAACATATCTTTCATCGACAGGGATATAAAAAACGTTTTAGAAGAACATTTATTACTACAAATATGAGATACTAGGTATAAATTAGATCTATACATTATATAAAGGCAGAACCATGAAAATCATATTATCAATATTCTAGAACAAAAATATGTATAACAACACAAAACAGCTTAAAACTATTTGATTCACGCTCATACAAATGTTACATAGATTAAGTACATTCTACTGCACAATAACTAGTTACTTAATGTCCATATTAAATAACAATAAATTATAAAGTATCAATTTTTTACATTGCAAAGTTTTTTTAATATTCTGAATAGATCAAACTGTGCCATACTTTACAACAAAAATATCCACATTTAAAGGGGGAAATAATAGCCTGGTGAACAGCTGTAAATCAGAATAATATTATAATATATCTAAATCTAGTAATTTAAATACAGCTTAATCAAAACAATTAATCAGTGTTTGCTATATTAATAGAATCAAAGTAGAATTTATTTGCTATATTAATAAAATAAATTATGAAGTAACTATGTATTTTAAAGCTCTCAAAACAGAGAGGAATAACTGAGTGAAGTGGCAGGGTAGCGTAGGGTTCCTGATCTCGAATTTGAGCCCAGCCTTGTTTTCATCGAGTTATGTGTTCTGACCTTGAAGCCACTAAAGATCCTCTGCGTAACTGGAGCTGATGCACGTTAAATCTGTCGAGGCTCAAAATCTTCCTAGGGTGTGGTGTGGAAGTTAGGAGACGGGTGTGCCATCTCAGGTATCATTCTCGTCACTTGAGCGAGGTTCAAAATTACGAGGTTCGTCGCCAACAATGTCATCGTGTTGTTTCTAGTGCGATGTTTATAAAATCTAATCAATCGAAATTTCTTAAACTCCAAAAATGAGAAACAATCATCACCATAAGCACGCTGTGCATCATTTAATAAGTTACTCTTGTAGATTTTGCCCTTTTAAAATAACTCTATATCACACACTTCTGTTCCTATCATTTCAACAATGAAAAATAGATGATACATAAAACGCTGTATCTTGACGAAACTTCTGTACAAACTGATGCAAATTATCAGTCGTATTTTGGACTAATTTTTTAGGCTTGTCGTACACGATGGAGCTCAACTCATCGATTCCTTTGTATCAGTGTCTTAAAACTTTTCAGTTACTGTGCGTGTATCAGATCTGGATCAGATATTCATTTTTTTTACTCAATATTACAAACTGAAATAATACAAACCTCGCCACGCTGGCGTGGTGCGGAAGTTAGGAGATGAGGGGCTAGCTCAGGTGTCATCCTCATCACTTGACCGAGGCTCCAAATTACGTGGTCCGTCGCCAACAGCCCTCGTGTTGCATCTAGTGCAACGATAATAAAACCAATCAATCAATCAACTGCGTGAATTTGTGAAAGCATTTCCTTAAAAAAAAACACGCTAGTTCATCCTTGATAAATTACCAGTTCTCTTATCTTTTGAAAATTCATCAGATTTACAGATATGAAAACAATTAAATGGAATGAAAATATAGTTAAACGCATCCGTATGTTATATCTTTTGCACACAATAATTTTTAGCTTAGTTTTTTTTATATGCTAACAGATCGAGATACTATTTTGTAGATTTCTTTTTTAACACTAGACATAACACATCGATCAATAACTCCCGAGTCTAACATTGAAAGCAACATTTTTTTTGCAAAATTTTTTTTTATTCATCAACATAACACCTTTTGTTAATCACCTTTTAGGGTGATACAATCGTTCCAACGCTTTTCCAAATCTTTTTTTTTTTTTTTTTTCCCAAAAATTTTCTTTCTTTTTTTTTCCGCAAGAAATCTTTTTTGTTGCGAGTAAATAGCGATAAACAGCTTTCTGAATCATCGACTCGTTGCTGTTTTTGTTCCATCGAAAGCAATCGCGGCACCCACTTGGAAAAAACCTTTTTCACTTCACTTCAAAAAACCTTTTTCCTGGTCCGATAGACTTAAAATTTTGACACGTTTCAAGCAAAGGTTAGTACTCTAGGAAGACCTGGTTACTGGTTTACTACGAGCGCCATCTCTGGGTTAGTCTCGGGAGTTATTGATCGATGACACATCAAGATAAGAATCTGTTGTAAATTTAGGCAACGATCGTTTTGAATTTGTTCTTTCCTTTCGTTGATCACGGGCTTCTCGAAAATCGGAGGCAAGTTCTATTGCTTAATGGAGTAAAAACTCTTGTCTCGAGATATTTTCTCCTGTCGTTTACATATACAAAGTCCAGGCATTTATGCCAGCTAAATCAAGGATATTGAAAAATACTTGGAGTGGCCATCTGCAAGACTTATATTTTGCGGTATATTTCCACGCCATTTGATCGGCCATGTCTACACTAAATTTAGTTTTATCGTAATGAACTATATACAATACGTTGAATACGCATGTACATCATAATTTCTGATTCAATAACCCGATAAAGCAATAAAGTGTTCTCTCAGTGAAATAATCGGTTGTGGTAGATAACAGGGGTGTACTACAAGTATTACTCAAAATAAGCAAAATACAAATAAAAAACAATACAATATTAACTGCATGCAAGTAATAGAAAAAGTCTTGAAGTCAAATGTGCAAAAGTGATTAGATGATATGCTCATTTTCAATGCAAAAGTTCATAACCGTTCACTTGACCTGTTATGGTTAAGTGCTAGTATGTTTAGTGTTAAGAATATATTTTAAAAATATATTCAGTTATAGAGAAATAATAGCAAAAGTATTTACTATTTGTAGTTATTATTTGTAGAAGTAGATTTTTGTTATATAATAGGTGATAGATAAATGTTTACCAAATGATTTTACACGAAAAAGAACCTTCTTTAGACCTTTAGTGCATTCCCCCCCCCTGAAAAACACTTTGAAACCATTTAACTAACAGACCATTTTTATCTTCATATACTTTTGTGTGAAGTCTTCATAGCATTTCATTCAATATATTGAAGATATATTTTTAATTATTGATTAAGACGCAAGGGCTTTAATTACAGTGAATTAAGTTACAAGTTTCAAAATTTTCTATCGCATTGAGGAGTAACACACACACGTCAGTTTATATCTTATGAACTCGTATGAAAGAAACTATTTAACATTATGTACCATTTCTGTTTTTAACTACCTTAAAAAATTGATAACGAAGTTTAAGAAGAGAGAATTTATTTATCAGACGTAAAAGAGGGAATGTAAACTATTGTTAATGAAATATTTTATAGAGTTATATCACAATATTTAACTTTTCAAATGGAAAATAAAAAAAGTCTTTGATCCTTATTTTGCACTTTTTCACACTTTAAATTAATAACTTAAGTGATTAATACCTTTTATTATGGATCAAAAACAAACATTCAGAATCAAAGTGAAGAAATATATATAAGGGTGCGCAAAAATAAATATAAAAATAGAATGCGAATATTGAAATAATTATTTATGTCATGGAAATTGTAAACAGTGAAAAGAGAAAATCCTAAACAATTCACTACTTAACCTGAAAATATATCATAATTAAAGATAAATTGCCTATTCATGGGATACCCCAGTGCTCCATCTTTATATTTTCGACCCTCCTTTTTGGCAACCATTTTTAACTTTTTTTCTATTTTTTTCTAACGTATAAATCATAGTTATACCTTGTTTGGCGCAACTCAACCATATCTGACTCTTGTGTCATTAAATTTCACCATCACTCACTCACTTTTATTCATGGGCATTACTGACAGACAAGGACAAATCTAAACGCTAAGTAAATCTTTACCCCTATATAATAAACGAAAAACACAGTTTTAAAAAGCCAACATTTTGTCTTACTTCTTAAAAACATTTCACCATGTCTGATGTACAGTTTTATAATAGATTTTTTAAAATTTAAACACGCACGCTCTCCATATCTCCACTTTACAAACACCCTATCTGCGATCATTAAAAAAGCAAGAAACAAAACATTCTGGCTACCAGAAAAAAGTTTCAGTAAAGAATAGCGTATTACAATGAAAAATTAAATAAAACCCTTCTTCTACTAGATTGCTCGGTATTTTGTCTGACATGAAACCTCGGCTTATTACTATACTCAGATAAATTTAATTTATAGTTCCTATCAAATATCTGTTTCCTTACAAAACCTACTCTCAGAAAGCAAGATGTAGCAGAAATGTAATCAAAGGCCTTGCGCTCAGAGGTAAATACAGGTTTTAGGGAGTTGCTAGACTTGAGCGTATCTTATCTGTAAACATGATCTCTTCTTGGGGAGATTTTCTAATATATTTGACGTCTATTCCAAACAAAGATGATAGATAAAGTCCTTGGCTACCACACATAGCTCACGTCTTCTTCCACGACCTGAAAACCACCTTTCTCAGCAACCAGCAATCAAGGCAGGGGCACGAAAATTCTTCTTGCGCTAAAATTTCATAACACTTTTCCCTTTATTTCAAAACTTAAGATAACGTTTTAAATAGGCCTATGTGCACGTCGAATTATTCATCGTATATTTAAAAATGTTGCTAGTAAAAGTTTAATAAATTGTTTATGTCTATAAGAACAGTAATTGACAGAATCCTTGGTTTATATTACTGTAGATAACTGATGACGTGAGTCACTTTACTGGATCAACCTTGCAATATTTGAACTCTCTAGGTATTTGTATGAAGTCCGACCTTAATTCGCTTCTTCTTACGGTGCTTTGGGTTGTAGGGTGTATCGAATTCTCTCGTATCAGAATAAAAATGTTTTATACAATATTTGCTAAGAATATATTTAGCCTCCAAAGGTTCTAACTTTTGAAAAAATTATTAAATTATTCAATTGAATATTAGAACTAAAACACAAACGATAAAATGTTGATGCGGACAACAATATTTTTTTCAGGTATGACAATTAAAGCAAATGATAAATTATTAAATTGAATATATTTTAAGCTAAATGTAATTAAAATTAAAGCAAATGATAAATTATTAAGTTGAATATATTTTAAGCTAAATGTAATTAAAATAAACCAAACGTTAAATTATTAAGTTGAAAACATATTAAGCTAAATGTAATTAAAATTAAAGCAAACGATAAATTATTAAATTGAATATATTTTAAGATAAATATAATTAAAATTAAAGCAAATGCTAAATTATTAAACTAATAACATTTTAAGCTAAATGTAATTAAAATTAAAGCAAACGATATATTATTGAATTGAATATATTTTAAGCTAAATGTAATCATTGTTGCCGTAAAATGAAAATAAACAAGTCTCACGTGCTTAACACTTTATTTAGAAAAGTGGTCAGTGACACTATTTTGTCGTTGACTAAAACAATTGTTCATGTGGTGGCTAATATGAGTGTGATTATATGTTGATGATTATTAGAAACTGCATGATATTCGCATGTAAGATAAGTTTTAGGAAAAATTAGAAAATACATCTAATTTGCTTGAATTTGTAAGAATTATTAAAATCCATGATAAATAACTGTATGTAAAAAAGTAAAGCTGAAGCATTTTCAAGCTCTTCTAATTATTAGAATAAATATTGAAAGAATTTCTTAGAGATATGGGTTTACCCATAAATGGTAATTTAATTCTTCCTCATTTGTTAGCCACCCAGGGGGCTATTGTTTTAGTTAACCCAAAAATGTCGTACCTAACCACTTTTCAAAAATTTATCTTGTTTTTGAGTATATTTTTGTCTGCTTTCATCAGTAACCAACTTAATTTTCAAAAATGCATCATAACAATTTTTTCTTTAATTTTTTTTTTCTTTGAGATTGAAATGAAATATATGTTTTTTTTTTGTTGCTGTTGTCTTATACCTGCTTTCACCACTAATGAACTGTATTTTCAAAAATATGTTATAATAAATTTCTCCCAACTTTTTTATTGGATCGAAGTGAAATAAATATAAAAATTAAATACTTTATTTACTTATCGTTTATGTATTACCTTAAAACATGTTTAAGCTGGAATCAAGATATGACTGAAAATGGATAACATTATTTAAAATTTTAAGACAGCAGTGAGACAGCCATTTTTTTTCCCTCAAGAATTTCAAACTACGTCTTTTTATTTTGGCTTATTGTTTATTATTGTTTATTGTTTCTTTTCTTTAAATTACAAATTGAATTTTGGAGAAATCTATTTTTACCCAACAAGATGCATTGGGGGAAGTTTGGTACCATAGAACAAGTTTAACCCCACAATTCAGTCCCCTGTCTGAATATGTATGTTTTGTTTTGTTGGGTATTCAAATTATTCTTCGGTTCAAATTAGTTTCAAGTTTGATTCAATTTAAACTTTTTTACTTAGTTCTGTAAATGTGTGGTTTCTTTTTTTTTTTTTTTTGTTGATGTTGTTGATTTTGGATTTTAATTGTTCTCTTACTTTTATGTTTTTTAATGATAAATTCATTGCTTTATCTTATATATATATATATATATATATATATATATATATATATGCATATACAGGTAGCCCTTCTACAAATAGCACTGCATCTTACAAAACGGTTTCGCTCTAACACGATAAGAAAAAATTGCGAAAACTTTTGTACAACACCGTGCAAAAGTTTTACTGCAGTAGATAACTTTATTTTTATTTAACACTATAAAAAAATAAGTTAACTTAGAAAATAATTATGGGAAGGAATAATGAATGATAGTAGCTGTCACAGGACACATCCTGCGACGTTTGTTTCTATGTGATTGGTACGACTCAAACTTATCAAAACATATCTGGAAAAAATTTGCTTGAAAAAAAATTTTTTTAATTCATCATCAGAAAACAAGATCGGAAGTGAAAACGAAGTTGACTAAAGGCAAGTCAATAACTAAATCTTTGTTCTTAAATTACATTCGTTTTGATCACATACATGTGAAACGGTGTGACTATGGTTCAAAACATCGCTGAAGAGTAAGGATACACACAGCAGATCAAGTTTTCGATGCCAAAGAAACTTGTCTAAGGAGGAAAAAGATGCCCTGTAGAAACTTTATATAGAAAAAACTGCACACATATATAAGGTGTCTAAAGATCGTACAATGTGTGGGTATTAAATGAAGAGACTGACGCAGTAAAATAACTTATATTGATATCATGCACGTTTACTTATCACTTTTAATATGCACCCCTCCTCTATCCCTACAAAGCTGCATGCGAATCTTCCATTGTTCGAAACAGTGCTCCAAGTCTTCTTTCGCCAGCTTCTTTAAGACGAATGCCGCTTTCCCTTTCATAGATTTAGTGGACTCAAATACTGTTCTTTTTAATGCAGATTTCTCCTTAGGAAACAGATAGAAATAGAAGTCACATGGCGCAAAATCTGACGATTATATATTATATAAAACTGGTGGTCTAACTCTGAGATACTGTACTTGGCCTAGAAACTTCTCGACAGACAATGCGGAATTACTTGTCCTACCACAGTTCGGTTTTTTTTCCATTATTTTTTTCACGGAGTTCAGCAAGAATGCGAAATCAATTCATAGTTTGACCTTGACCTTCAGGTACCCAGTGAAGGTACACAATCTCATGAATATTGAAAAAAAAATCATCATTGCTTTGAATTTTGATTTTCTCATTCGAGCTTTTTTGGCTCTCGGTGAAGATGTTCTCCTCCAGTGCATGCAATGGCGCTTCTTTTCAGGATCATAGGTAAAAATTCTCGATTCGTCACACGTTATTATCCTTTCCAATAATTTTGGGTAATTTTCAATGGCATTCAAAGCGTTAGTACAAACATTTTTGCGAGCTTCTTGTTGTTCAAACGTGAGAGTTTTAGGCACCATTTTGGCACACACTGTTCGCATGTTAAAATTGTTACGTAAAATTTTCCGTACGCATTTTTTAAAAATTTCTGCAATCTCAGCAATTGTACGAATTCTTAACTGAAGGTCAGAATGAACCAGATTACCGATTTTTTTTCGATATTGTCGTCCGTTTTTGAAGTGGAATAGTGACCCGGACGTGAATCATCTTCAACGTCTTCTTGGTTACCTTGAAAACGCTTAAACCTCTCAAAAATACGTGCACTGGGTAAGCATGCTTTGCCATACATTTCTGTTGATAAATTATAAGTTTCAGTAGCAATTTTTCTATGAAACTTCCCAACAATTCATTTATCTGTTGTTACACTGATCATTTTCCGTCGAAACAAAAAAATAACTCTAATGCGAACGAAGGCTGCTGCTATAAAGAAGCCAGAGGCCCTACATTCGAATGAGAAGGCTTCACGCTAAACAAATGTCGGTCGGTAGAGTTTGGAGCATTCGTACTTCTTCTATAGCAGTGTCAGTCTCGTTATTTAAAAGCCACACATCGTATAATGTTACTTTTGTGTAGTAAGGCGTTGGAGGGGGGGGTATGACAAAACCCTTAATGGTCTTTAAATCCTTGTACACTCAACGGCGTAAATAAAAATACCTTACCGGTATAATAGAAAGGAAATCCAAGGGCTTGGGTAACTGGAAATCTATTTAAAGATAGGTATTTAAATTGTTTTGTGCCAAACGTTGAAAACTAAGAGAAAGTCTAAGCTTTGCTGAAAATCTTGAATTATTTTTTAATGTAGACAATTACGTCAAAAGAAGCCGGAAAATACAAAGAAAGCTGCAAAAATGTGTTTCACTCCACATTATGTAATCTGCAATGACATTGTAAGGAGTAGCAAACAAAACCGAAATTACACATTTTTTCAAAGAGGATAGAAGGTGCAAAAAATCAAAATGAAGAAAAAGGCACCGAAAGTGAAAGTGATATCGTTCAATCGAAAAAAGTGTTTTCGTTTGATTGTACTGAGTAGGAATTTATTAAAGTACGGTATTTATAGCAATAAATGAAAAATAGTTTTTGTTTCTTTTCATTTTGTGTTATTCAAACATTTACATTTTTAATAAAAAGGAAGTTACTTATATGGAATTTAAATTTCTTAATAAATTTGAGCTGAACCCTCCCCCCTTTTTGTGCTGGTTCTGGGTCTCATATAACACGGATTCACATAACACGGCATTTTCTAAGAACCTATCTACTACATTATAGAGGATTACCTGTATATATAATTAGACTTCTCCTTATTTATACATACATATACTATATATACGCATACATTTATATACATACAATATTTGATTTACGAGGGTAAAAATAGTAATTCTTTTATAGTTATAAGTGTTTGGGCGCTTTGGAATGCAAAATTTGCAATACTGTAATTTTTTTTATGCAAACTCAAAAGAATTGATAAAAACTGATTTTCAACTGTAATTATTTAAATTAATGGAAATGTTATATTTTAGGATAGTTTTAAAGAGAATTTTTTTTTTGAAACTGGGCTACGCCTGAGATAACTTCGGGTATGTAGTCTGCTTTTTATTATTACTTTCTAGTTATGGCCGCAGTAACATGGTAGATTCAGCACAAGACTTATAACCAAAGTGTACTGACCTTGTAACATCATGTGTATGGGGTCAGTGGTGTTGCTAAAACCTTCCTGCTCCCATAACATCCAATCCCAGCTTATGGGGTCTGTCTCCAGATCAGAAGGTGTAGGCTAATTAAATAACTGCGAAAGACTAAAAAAACACAAGATACCAGGAACTAACAATTTATTTCAAACTTAACAATAACTTTAAAAAGCGACCTTCACAGGTCTGGAATCTGCGTAGCAAGTGTGGCGAGCAAAGATTACTCCCTCCTTTTGTTCAAGTCATCTTGCAGCTCCGCAGTCAAAAAGGTGACGTCAAAAGGTGACGTAGGCAGCCGCCACATGTGTCAGGACTGACACATGTTAAATCTATATGAACTCAATGTCCTCACACCAATTTAACAGGAAATTTAGGAGAATAGGGTGCTTGTAAAACATCTTTTAGAATATTTGGTAGCGCCCATTTTTCATTATTTAATTCTACCGACATCTTCCAGTCTACTTAATGTCAAGAACTAAACTCCTATCAAAGATACGCAAATACCAAGATAAAAATAGGTTTTATTAATAATCCTTGAAGAATATATATATATATATATATATATATATATATAAGGTCTATCTCTCAAATCCCACTTAATTCGTCAATTCTAGATTATGCTTTAATAATGAAATCTGAGCTTACCTAATCACTCGTTCAGATTCAAACACATCTCGGAAACAGTCGGTTCTTATCTTGTCATGTAAACTAGAATTCGTTTTAATCCAAAAAGCTAATTAAGATGTTTCAATCCAAATTATAAATATCATAAATATCATTATATTAAGTCGTTATACTCTTTCTCCTTCATTTTCCTTCAGTTCTATTTTATTTACATATCATTATTTCTAATTCACTTCACTTCTATCTTCATCTAATTTACGTAATCACGTTTAATTTGGGTTAGAAAGAAATTGTTTAATTTTATTCATTTCAATTTATAATAAAGTCCCTAGGTTAGTGAAGAGAAAATGTCGAATAGTCCAACTTCACATTTTCTAAGGTGTCGTTCTCGTCACTTGACCACGGTTCAAAATTATAAGGCTGTCCTCACTTGTCCTTGTATGTGTTCCAGTGCGACGCTAATAAACAATCATACAATCGAAGTTTTCCAGTTTTGAATAGAAGTTTTGGAAATTAACATATATTTTTGCCACTTCTAGCTTCATTCAGAAACTTTACTTTTCCAATAAACTTACATATGCACTTCTTCATGCTTTTCGCCATTTTTAATCTGAAGAGAGGATACAGTCTCCAACTAAAAAAATTTATCCTCTAGAGAACAGTAAAGTAATTTTCATTGGCCTTTAGTTTGTTGTCATAGCAACCATCCTTCTTCAGCTTATGAAGTTGAAAGTTAGTTGAAGCAACTCTTCCGAGAAAATTCTACCTTTGTAACTTAAAGAGAAACAGTTCGAAGAGATTTTTTTATTTATTTTTAGAGAAACAGTATGAAGACAGTTTTTTTCCCAGAGAAACAGTTCGGGGCAATTTTTATACATTTTTTACGTACTGCAAGATTAATTACTGAGTTTGAGAGCTTTCGATTTACTTCTTACGACTATTAGTTTTGTTAGTGAAAATGAATTGATATTTTTATTTATAAAAGCTTACTTCTTTTATTCTTTTCATTGATAAAATAAAATTGTTAGAATTTATTCTAATGGTATATCTGAGCTTATATATTTATAGTATCTGTAAATTTGAGTGGCTTGGGAAAAATTTAACCTATTACATCATTTTATAAAATTTCAACTCGTGCTTGAAATAACAACAAAAGTGTTCTACTAACAAAAGTATCTATTCCATTTATTTTTTTTTTATTTTCAACAATGTATCTATTAAAATAACATAATAAAAATACCAAAGTTCTTTCCTAAAAATTCGTGTTAATACATCGAAACATTCTAAAAGGGGTTTTGTGATTTTCTTAAATATTTTTCAGGAACTCGAATTGTTATTAATAGATACATTTCTGCTTATTTTCAAATATTTTCAAGCGATTAATAAGCCATTTATATATCTTACAAATAATTATCAGATTGTCAATAGCAGATTTAAATAAATCGAACATTTTAAAAGAACTGATTACCTGAATTTTGACAAAATTAAACTTTGTTTCCTATATGAGTAAATTAATTACTGTAATATATAATGTAATGTAGTTTTATGTGAGAAGAGTAAAATATATTTACATAATCTAAAATATATTTACATCCAATGGCTCAGAATTTCATTGCTCACCACGTTTCTCTCACTGCACCGGATTTGTTTTCTCTGAAGGTACTATAAATATAGTGTTTTCATCTACAAGCCTAAAAACTTGAATAGCTCACTTATAATATATTACAATAAATTTAAGGAGTACAGCCAGAAATATTGCAAGCAGTTACGAAAACTGTGCTAGAAAGAGCCTTTATTTGTGAACTGAATAATGGGTCTCGTCTACAAGATATAGTTTTCCATACCTATTAGAAAAAGGTTTTCTAGATATGCGTTATATTATGTATGTTAACAAATGCATTTTCTATTATAAAACATTAAAAATAAATTTATTTTATAACTATTAAGTGACTTTTTTGGACCACATTCTATTGACGGACAACCAAAATTATCATAATTACGTAAAGGGAAGATCAAAATAAAATCACAAAATGTGTAAAATACATTGTTGTGATTAAAAGATATCTTCTTTTATATTGTAACATACAGGAAGTAAATAAACTGTAGAACAGCATATACAAAGAATTCGCAATTGCGTAATTCAGCATATCTTCATGTACACTTTTACGAATTATTTGTTTATTGTTCTTTTCTATACCTTACGCAAAAAATTCTTGCTTACCTAAGCACCGGAAAAAGGATTTTTCTGCAATGGATCCTTCAGTACTCTTAATTAGTTTTTCCATTGATTGATCACAGCTTGTTCTTTGATTGAAACTCTTCTATGCATGCTTACAAAATTGGATTGTTAATCTAATTAGGATGCTTCAGAAATTAAGCCGATATCCCTAAATTTCCAGCTTCGGGGTCCTAATTACCAATTTTTTTTTTCAGAATGAAACAAGCACATCCTTTATAGACGTAAAAGAATGCAAGCTTTCTTAAAATTTATTCCGTTCTTCACGTGAAAGAAATTTTAAAAATAGATAATAGAATACATTTATTTTTAACTTCCCCCTTCCTCGTTTATGTCATTTTGTATAATTAAAGTTTTCCTTCAATGGAATTATGAGAATTCAAACTTGTTGAAGAATGTGAATCGATTCAAACAACAAATTTTAACGAGTAATTGATATTAATAATGTATTTAATTAATTCATAAATTTGTTAATCAAATTTGGTTATTTTTAAGTGATTTTGTTTTTAATTTAAATTGCAAATTTGACATAGTATATTTAATTTGTTCTTTGATGCAAATATCTGTGTTTTTGACAAGCAATCATAATAATTAATTTTAGATAAAAAGTTAAAATTTAAAAAAGTTTTGATGTTCTTTGCTTTATAATCTAAAATGTCATTTTTCTTTGGAAGTAAATATCACCAGAACAAAACATCATTTTTTTTAAAAAGAAAAATACATTCTAATGTATGGTGTTTAAATGCTTATTTTTTATTAAAAAAAAAGTCTTCAACGAAGGAATGGAATATATTTTGCCGGAAATGGATGCATCCAGAATTTATTTGAAAAAATGTAATACATAAATTTTACACACACACACATATATATATATATATATGTGTGTGTGTGTGAGAGAGAGAGAGAGAGAGAGTAATGATTTCACATTAATTTAATTTAACTTCCTAATTTTTCTTAAACTTTAACTATCACAGTAAAGAGTTCATCTTAATTTTCTGATACCATTCCAATTTAGCTTTTAATTTATTGAATCAAGCACTGTAAATCCACTCGTATCTGGTTTTCTCCGGTTTCACATCCAAAGAACGAATTCCCTATAGACTTTCTGACTGTAGCTAAAGTACCTAAAGATCCCTCCTTGCAATTCCACGTGATCTGAAGAAACTCTTGCGTATGAATTCAAAACAGGGTAAATTAAGCTATTTTTCACATAAGCCACGAAGGCTGAAACGACGCGTCTGTAATTTAATTTAATTGCCTATCTCTCGTGTTAAATTAATAAACGTATAATTTCAGGATTTTCAAGTATCTTCATTGCACTTGGAAAAATGGAAACATTTTTAAAATGGACAATAGTTAACGTTTTTAGAACATTTTACGTCATATATATATATATATAAAACACACACATATATATATATAACACACACACACATATATATATATATATAACACACACACACATATATATATAAGCGAAAAACAGAAAAGAACGGTTATATGTAGTTTCATATGTAAAAATGTGTTGAAATCCAATGTAAGTAAACCAAACCCTTTGAAAGGAAATTTGACAAGAATTATTCTGAAAAGAGTTTAAACATTGCATTTTCTTTCACATTTCTCCTTTTTAAATAATAGTTTCAGAGAACTTAGATATCTTTTTCAATTTTCGCGCATGAGTTTCTTAGAATTTGTAGAAATAGAAAATGGTTTAGAGAGAGAGCTGAAATTTCAAATCCTCTTCTAAAATATTTCCTTTCAAATATTTTTTTAAAAAAATGTGTTTAAATGTTACGAAGAACTTTTAACTGAATGTATAAACATGAAAAAAAGAAGGAGTATGTGTTCTTCTCTTTTATAAATAGGGCTAAAGTAAATGTTATCTCATATGAATAAAGGGGAAGTTCGTGGAATTGCGAATAAACTACCTTGCTTTCAACATTATAAAAAAAGAAATTTTCTATAAGAAGCTTAAGATGTAGAAATATATTTAAATGAAAAATTCCTCTACTAAACAGAAATAGAAAGAATAAACACTTCAGAAGAATTTCTTTCAGCAAACTCGCATATTCTAAAAATAATTATAAGATTCAAGAGTAAATGATTTCTAGCAAAGAAACCAATTCAATAGAATTGGAAGTATTTCAGAGAAGAGTATCTCATTAACATATTCAGTTCTGAGTGAAACTTTTGTACTTAACTATTTGGAAAAAAGTAAAAATATTTTGAGAGACATAAATTTAGAAAATTTTTATGTTTAGTGATTTAAAGTCTCTAAAATAGCGGAATTAATATGCAAAATATTATTACCTCAATATAACGTTTCTTTTTTTTTACATGGATTTACAAAATACAAGTTTTCAGATATTAAAATAAATAATATATAAACTCCGCGCTCTTAGACCTAATACAGTGGCCGCGGTAGCCTAGTGATCATGGTTTCGGATTCGTGGCCGGAGGTTTTCGTTCAGTCGCGGGTTCAATCCTTGGCCGCTAAAGACCCGCCATGTTGCCGAAGCTGATGCACGTTAAATCTGTTGGGGCGCAAAGTCCTCCCGTTGGCGTGGTGTAGATGTTAGGAGAGGGGGTGCCAGCTCAGATGTCGTCCTCGTCACTTGACCGTGGTTCAAAATTACGAGGTCCGTCGCCAATAGCCCTCGTGTTGCTTCTAGTACGACATTAAAAAGAAACTAAACTAGACCTAATACATATACCTAATACAGTATTATAATTAAGTTGTCTTTGTGTTATTGAATTATATCGCACTCATTTCAAAATGTCCCGTTAATTTAATGAGTCACTTTAATAAATAAAAATAAGACTAAGTAACTGGAAGTTACACATACATAAAAATTGAATCTATCAAATTCTTATTGTTTCCATTTTGATTACTGGAAGAGAATGTGTATTGATCATATTTTGATAACTGTAAATTGTTTAAAGTATTGATTTCTGAAATCTTTGATATAGATCTTTAATTATTCCCATTTAATAAATGTTTTTATATTTAAGTATAATACAACGTATTAAAACTCAAAAACATCAAATAATTTATAACAATCTGTTTTTGAAATTTACAAAAGTTAGAAATACCAATGTGTACTGATATTCTCTGTCATTACACTTCCCTTATAATTGTAGACAAAATTATATTTTTATTATATTTTGTCTACAATTACCGATTTTTATTCTTAATTTGCATTAAAACTTCTTTACATGAAATATTTGTAATATAAGTCTACTTCAATCAAATTAAAAAGATATTCCGAACAGTAATTCATGTGAAAATAAAATTTTAGCAAAAGATAAAAAATATGTGTATTTCCCAAAGTTAATGAAGCTTTCCCCTAGTAGACAGTAATATAAGCAGGATATTTATTTCCCAGTGGCTAATATAGAATCAGACGACATGAGATTGCATAAATAATTAAAACGGGAGAACAGTTCGGAAAGAAAAAAAAAATAATTGTTTTATTCACATCCAGTTTCTACGCCAGAAAATCACAAGTGTGAGATACCGAACTATTTTTAATCAAAGCTGACAAGCAGTTGGGAGCAAGAATTTGGAATACCTTTGTTCTTAAGTGAAATATGCGAAACTAAAGAGAACTATTTTTAGATCAGAGCCAGGCAATTTCTGTATTAGGAAGAAATAGGAAGGAATTAATTTTAAAGCCCCGAAGTTAAAATTCATATTGCGAACAGCACATTCTATTTATTCCCTCTGCACAACAAATCGAAATAATTAAAATGGAGACTTTTGAGTGTTTTATCCTTTTTTGCGTTCAATATTCTATTTTTGACAAATTGCAAATGAATTGGTTTAGTTTTTATTAACGTCGCACTAGAAGCAACACTAGGGCTATAGACATCATAATTTTGAACCTCGGTCAAGTGACGAGGATGACACCTAAGCTGGTACCCCCACCCTCTCCTAACTTCCACACCATGCCAACGGGATTATTTTGGGCCCCGAAAAATTTAATGTGCATCAGGCCTGGCTACACGGTGGGTCTTTTGAGGTCAAAGCTCGAACCCGCGACTGAACGAAAACCGCCATTCACTAATCCGAAGGCATGACCACTAGGCTACCGTGGCCACAGGTTGCAAATGGAACTAATCATGCAAGCATTCATTATGGATCAATTGGGAATAATGATTCACAGAAAAAGTTCTTGAAGTTCCAGAAGTTACTTAATATTCTGAGGACTAGACAATGTTCGAACTTTTTTAAAAAATGTTTTGTTTAATCTTCTTCATTTTGTTCTCAGAAATTAATTTTAATTTAGTTGAAAATGAAACATACAATATCCTTTTTGAAAGTTTCGGTTCGTGGAGACAAACACACACACACACACATATACAGTGGCTCAAACAAATGAGGATACACCTTACTTTCACTTGATAAATCCAGCTTTTAATGAAAATAACACATTAACTAGAATAGAAGACGTATTTTTACTTTTACACGTAATAAAAGGGTTAATTTACAGTAAAAATAACGAAAATCAACAAAAACATATCAAAAAATTAAAAGTTTCACAAATATTTGAAGTAAACATAGGCAGATCTTTACCTCAAAAAATTAAGGATACACCAATGAAATTTTTTCGATATATTACATGCATAGACAGTATCAGTATTTTGTTGCATGTCCTTTGGCTTTTATAATGTCCTCCAAACGTCTTGGTACCGATTCGACCAATTTTTTAGTGGTATCTGGAGATATTTTATCCCATTCTTCTTGTAACACTTGCTTTAAATGGGCTTTGTTTCTAATATGGTGTTTTTGGACCGCTGTTTCTAGTGGGGCCCACAAATTTTCTATGACATTGATGTCAGGGGACTGTGGCGGTGTGTGCAATTGCTGTTTACAATGAAAAAGACACCACATTTTGACATTACGGGCCGTGTGTTTGGGATCGTTGTCGTGCTGAAATATAAAATTTCCATCTAAACCCAATTTTTGTGCACTTTCTTTAAGATTGTTGCGGACTATGTCTATATAAAGCTTATGATCCATTATACCATCTATAAAAACTAAATTTCCTACCCCATTTGCAGGCATACAACCCCAAACCATGACGGAGCTACCACCATGTTTAACTGTAGGACGTAAATTTTTTGGATCCAAAGCGGTGTTCGGCTTTCTCCAAACGGTGTGACGACCATCGCTTCCAAAAATGTTGAATTTACTTTCATCACTAAATATAACTTTCTTCCAAAAGTTTTCTGTCTTCAACTGATAAGTTTTTTCAAACTCCAAACGCTTTTTCTGAATTTGTAAGCTTATGAAAGGTTTCTTTCTAGCTACTCGACTGCTATATCCAGCATGTCTAATCACATTTCTCACAGTTTCAGCACTTACACTTCTGCAGATTATTCGAGAAGTTTCTGCAGCTAGTTTGACTGCACTCAGTTTAGGATTAATCTTGATATCTTTTAAAATTTTCCTTTTAGCTACATCACTCAGAATACTTTTCCTTCCTCTTCCACTCTTATTTTGAATTAATCCATCGCGTTTCAATTTCCCAATGATTTTCTGGACACATGAGTGACTTCTACCGACAATTTCAGCTATTTCACGATAAGATTTTCCCTTCTTAAATAACCTTAATATAAATTTTCTTACATCAGTACTAGTCTCTTTCCGGGGAGCCATTTTCCATTTAAAATTACAGCTTTATATTCTCATAACCAACTTCAAAAGACAGAAATAACAGTTGAAAAAGTTTAGGATAAAATTTCCCAAACTTAGATTATTAGTAGCAAGCAAAAAGAAATCAAGTGGTAGTTAAACAAAAATTTCATTTGTGTATCCTCAATTTTTTGAGGTAAAAATCTGCTTATGTTTATTTGAAATGCCTCTAAAAAGTTTTATTTTAGAATTTTGTCGTTGATTTTTCTTTATTTTTACTGTTAATTAAACCTTTTGTTATGTCTAAGAATAAAAATTCGTTTGCACTTCTGGTTAAGGTGTTATTTTGATTGAAAGTTGGATTTATCTAGTAAAAGTAAGGTGCATCCTCAATTGTTTGTGCTACTGTATATATATCTGTATTTGTGTGTGTTACAAAACACTTCTCATCAATCTTAATGTATATTTTTGTTAAATTTTATTCTTCAGCTACTTAATTAAATTGGTTCTTTAAAATAGTTTCACAGGAGGAAAAATTGTGCAATCTTATCATGAGAACGTGATGCCAAATAAATATTTCCTATTTATTACATTTGTTGACTTATAAAGAATATACGACGAATGACAGAAAAATCTTTGCCCAAGAAAACATTTAATTGGGTATGTTTAGAATAATTTTAATTAGAATGAATAGAAATATTTCTGGAATAAAATGTCAAAAAATATTTACTTTCTTTAAACAGATACGAAATGAATGTGTTTAAAGTAAGAATAAACATTTTTTTTATTTTTATTTGCAAAGTTGGATTATTCATTCTCGATTTGTTTTCTATAGATAATTCTTACATTTTTCTGGAAATAAACAAACCAGAAGAAGTAATAAAAAAACTTGGTTATAAGTTACTTTCACATTACTATTGTTTGTTACGTTAAAATGATTCTTGTAATAAATTCACAATTAGAATCATTTATCTAAATTTAAAATTTTAAGTATGAGGTAACATTTTGAGTATAAGTTGACATCCGTTTTTCGTATAATAAACCTTTTATTTTTTACTGTACATTTTGTATATTTTCAACACAAGAACTTTAAAAAAGAATAAAACTTCTTAAAGAGCAATTTGCTGTGATTACATCTATTTAGATATTTAGTATGATATGCATTGAATATAAAAAGTAAAAACTGGTTTAATTGTTATAGCATTATATAACATATTTTTTAAAATTAATCTGCCTTTAAATCAGTCAATTAACTCTGTTCTTATGCAGAATTAATTACTTTCCGTAGTTTATTAAACCATTTAGGATTCTTTTATAAAGACACGCTTCCGTAGAGTAAAAATATATGTTTGGATTCCGCGCAAATCCTGAAATTTCTTTAAGTACGAAATTCTCATACCGTATAAAGTTATTCGCATAAAGATATTGAACACATGTTGAATGTCTTGCAGCAATAATCTCTTTGGTAATAAAATCAGACTTTATTTTTTTTTAATTTTTAAATATGATAATATAACACAGAATTATTACGAATTAGCGTCGTTGGGTAAATTAGGCATAATCCTCATATCTGTTCCAAAATATTTAACCTGTTTATTCATGCATTGAAAAAACTATATTAAAATAAATTAATAGTGCAGAGGTGTTAACTTTGAATAAGCAATATCAAAACAAATTAATTGTAAAGAGCAGTTAACAAATCGCATCCAAATCGGATGTTATAAAACGAAATTCTCCTTATCTAGATAACTCTATTCAGAAGATTCCAAATCACTGGATCCGATTCAAATAGACTTCTAGTGACGAGATCCGGGTCAAATATATCAGTATATCTCTCACAGTTGTTTGAACCAATGCAATATGTTATTATAAAGCTCTAATTCTCTTTCTCCTTCTACTTCCCTCCTATTTACAGCTCTTCTTCTTATGTAGTAAAGTTAATTTACATACATAACGGTTCTTTCACAAGGCGAGGTTCCCATATCAAACAACA
This sequence comes from Nephila pilipes, assembly GCA_019974015.1. Classification (NCBI taxonomy): domain Eukaryota; kingdom Metazoa; phylum Arthropoda; class Arachnida; order Araneae; family Nephilidae; genus Nephila; species Nephila pilipes. The sequence continues at coordinate 812,884 of BMAW01128705.1, read as the reverse complement.
TAGTAAAGTAATCCCAGAGGTTTTTTTTAAAGGGAAATGTGTGTGAGAGCCTGTTGCAGAATTAATACGTATTTTTTGAGTACGAGAATTCTATTTCTTTCTTAAACAGTATTTTAAAGCAATTTTCAACAATGTAAGCGATTTGTGCAGCTTAATCATAAAATGCTCCTTCTTTATTCAATATTTGCATAAACACATTTTTATTTTAAATTTTCAATCCTTTTATTTCAGATGCATCAAATTCTGATTGATTTCTTATACGTTTTTAGGGAAATCCGGATAAAACCTCAGGTCATGAATTTTAGGTAAAATTAAAAATAAGCGTTTTTTGGCTTGAACTGTAATAGTTCATGAACTTTTAACACATTTTGAAATATTCGAAGTATTTCTGAGCCTAAGAGTAGTTTTGACTCGTTGTAAGCCTTGCGTGAGAAATCGATAAAGTAAATGTAGCGTATTCAATATTGCTATGATGAACGTTGTCGATTTCACGGCAAAATGAGAAACTGATGGCGAAAAGTTTTGCTTCATTTTTAATCCTTTTCATGTCGAACTATATACACAGAATTAGCTTTAAAAAAATTCCAACTTCGTACTCTAATTCTTCTCAGTGAATAAATGTGAACATGAGTACACATTTGACATCATTTTAAGTATATAATTGACAGCATACTATTTTATTAATTTCAAATATTATTTCACAATAAAATTTTATTTATGGGTATATTTCTTAGTTCAGTTCCTACTATACCAAATGTTTATGGCAACATTTCATTTGCTCGGAGTCATCAACAGCAACAAATATTAGAATTTCACCAAATTTTGAAAAAATTCTAATAAGATTTAGGGGGAAAGTTAAGAGAATTCCAATAGTCTTCACTAGAAAAGTACGCGATACAACTTTATTCAGAATATAAGATTAGCATTTGTAATATTACGTTTAGTTACTGAATGTAGGTTACGCCTTGAAATAACCATAGCAAGATAAGCTGTTCTTAAAATTTGACAATGTTATGGGATCAAGGTTAATGTAGATCCATAGTTCAAAATCGAAGTATTCAGGTCTAAGGTTTGTCAATTGATCTTGAAGAAAAATGATTACTGATGATTCTTCAGTCAGAAAAATTGTCATAAGGCACCTTTTTAACTTGTGGGTTGTCGAGAAGGAGCTTCATTCGCACGAACAATGTTGTTTTAAAACTTTAACGTGTTTACAAAGCTAAAAAGACGAAATTATCAAACACAGTGATAATTGTCGCTGTCCGTAGCTCAAGAACTCACTAACATCTGGGGATTAATTTATAAAAGAGAAATTTAACAATAATATAGGCCGCCAAAAGCCACAACACACGTGTACTAATTTACAAGTAAAACTTAATGAAAGTTTTAGATGCAAATATCTACTTTATTCAGTCCATATCCGACAGTTATGTGACCGCGGTAGCCTAGTGGTCGGTCATGGTGGGACTCGCGGCCGGCGTTGTTTTCATCGAGTCGTGGGTACGAGCCCTGATGCCAAAAAAGACCCTCCATGCAACGGGTCTGATGCAAGTTAAATCTGGTTGAGGTCTTAAATTCTCCCTTTATCGCAGTGTGAAAATTTGGAGAAAGGTACCATCTCAGGTGTCATTCTCATCACTTGACCGAGGTTCAAAATTACGAGGTCTGTCACCAATAGTTCTTGTGTCGTTTCTCAGTGTGATGTTAATTGACAATCACAGCGAGACCACATCAAACAAAATGTAAAACGTTTTTGCACGATGTAGTTTAGTTTAGTTTTTTATTAACGTCGCATTAGAAGCAACACGAGGGCTATTGGCGACGGACCTCGTAATTTTGAACCTCGGTCAAGTGGCGAGGACGACACCTGCCGGCTACACGGCGGGTCTTTGGCGACCAAGGATCGAACCCGCGATTCAACGAAAACCGCCAGCCTTTGCACGATGTAAAGTCGAAAATATAATAAAACAAGAATTAAAGATACTAATAACGTTGAAAGGGGTGGCCGTGGTAGACAAGTGATTATAATCGCAGATGTGTGAACGGCGTTGTTTTCATCGAGTCGTGGAAAACTCTGATCGAACTCTGATGCCACCAAAGATCCACCAAGTAACGGGACTGATGTACGTTAAATCCGGTCGAGGTCTTAATTTCTTCTTTTAGCGTGGTTTGAAAGTTTGGAGAAAAAGGTGTCATCTCAAATGTCATCCTCGACACTTGACAGAGGTTCCAAAATTACGAGGTCCGTCGTCAATAGCCCTCATGTTGCTTCTCAACATGACGTTAATAAATAATCACATCACAGATCAATAAGCATTAGGAACAACAACTTACATGATTTTTTCAATAATTTTCTCCCAATGCCTACTTTACTACTATTCACTTATAGAAAGCGCAAAAGATTTTAAAACGCTTTTGCCACAACCTGTAACATTATGCTATTAGAAATGAAAATAAATATGTTTGAAGATAATTGCATTGAGCAGCTGAGACGCAAAGAAAAGAGAAATGCCATATTACCGCCTTTTTATTTTTCGTGTTTGAATAATTCTTTTTGAAGTTTGTGTTTATAACATATTTGATATGACAAGATCATAATTCGAGATTGAAAATTCCGAGATCTTTCCGGCAGCGGTATCTTATAGGATTTATTTGTCAGATTTTTCGTCAAATAAAAAAGGGATAAAATCCTTTTTTCCCTTCGCTGGAAAAAAGTATTACGTTTGGAAAGATTCACAGTACAGAGGATTTTGCCGTCTTTTGCTTTTTTCGCCTCTTCTCTCTTTTGTATTCGAGAGATTTTAAGAATCCAAGTATACTTATGTTTCGGCCTCTTTCATGGTAAATATTCTTTTCACTTAAATATGAATAAATTTGAGTCTTAAGAAATGGTAGAATTTTTATTTCTTATCAGTAACGATTATCCTAAGTAATTATTTATTTAGTACATTGATTATTGAAAATAGTTTTATGACAGATTTTATTTTTAAAATTATAAAATAAATTAGTTTAGTAAGTATTCGTTGTTGTATATTTCTATTTTATTATTATCTTAATATTTACTTTTTAGAGATAATACGAAACAATGTTTATTTTAAATTAATAGCTTTTTTTTAAAAAAAATGAATAAATCAAATGAAAAAAAAAATCTATCTTTTATTTATTTAGTACTAGGTTCTGAAATTCGTCTATATAAAAATGTGTAATATGTGTAATGGTCAAAAACAAGATAAAATTTGTTACAAAAAAAGTTTATAAATTAAAAATTGTTGACGACATATAATATTTATTAGGTGTACATTAATGTATGCATTAGAATATGGTAAAAGACAAACTGAAAAAGAGAATCCAAAAGGGAATTCTAAAAAAAATTCCCATAAATTCAACAAATAAATTATTTAAATCGAGGGAGAGAGAAATGTAATTTTGATGGTAATTTGAGACTATTGTTTCTTCTGTTTATCAACAAATAACGATATGATTGAAAAATAATCGATTATAATATGAATACTATTTGCGCATACAAACAAATAAGTGGCATACATACAAACTTTATAGAAATACTAGAAATCTTCACAACAATATCTCAGAATAGATATAAATAACAAGATTACTGTGATTGATATGAAATGAACACAACAAACATTTCCTATATATTCAACTATGGCAATTTTTGTTTTGTACAACACAATTAAAAAAATGATTAAACTGATTTTTCCCAAAAGAATTTGTTTCTGAGTCATTGATATAACCTATTTTATTTTATTTATTTATTTTCTGTTCTGCTAATCCTGGATGGCTGGAATTGTAGAGAAAGTATTATGTATTATATATGTAGTTCTTAATATAATTAAAAAAAATTATGGAGATTCTTTTAAAATTGTACTTATGTTTTTTTTTTAATTTAAATGCTTAAAAATTAAATTTCTGAATTTAATATTTTTAAATTTTTCTTAACTCAGAGTATCAAAAGCTTCAGACATAAAAATTCTCTAAGGAATTAATTATAAAGCATATGCGCGCTGATGATTTCGCCCCAAAGTAATTAAAAACCTTACACTCTTTGCACTTCTTGAAAACATAGGGAAAAAGGCTTTTCATTTGCTAGACATTGATTGTAAACAAAACATAGATTTAGACAGAGAGTAAATCACTCGCTATATTTAAATACGAGAAAGTTTTCCAGTGATTTATTCATTGATATATCAATTCCAGAAATACCTTTATTTAGAGTCAAAGCTGCTATATTAAGTGTGAGTATGAGGGTGGTTTAAAGGGTGCCCGTATTAGGAATGGAAATGGAGAAACATAATGACAAGATTGTCCAGAGATCGTTTTTCTTTTTCCTAAGAAGTCAGTGAGTAAGACACCGTTCATACCCATCCCCTCTTCTAATTTCCAAGTCACGCCAATGGGAGAACTTTGAGCCTCGACAGATTTAACGTGCATCATTTCGGGTAACACGGCGGTTCTTTTGTGGCATCAAGGCTTGAATCTCACGACTCGATGAAAACCACGTCCGCCACCATGACCTCTAAGTTACCGAGAACATATATAATTCTTGAGTATATTAAAATAACTATAGCCCATTCATGCGGTTTATGTGTGTTGAGGATTCATTAATCTACTTTTTTAAAATACTCCTGTCATTTCAGTAGTAAAAATGGGTATAAGATTTTGAAACGTTCAAAGAGAATTTCATTAAAAATAGTGGTTTCTTTTCCGTTTGAGAGCTATATATACTAAGCAGATGTTTAAAAAAATGCACTATATGAGTAATAGAAAAATTGTTTTAAATAAGGTCTAAAAATGTATGTAATAGTTCATTTTTATATAAGAACACGATATTCTATAGATGATAATAAAAAAAAAAAAAAAGATGAATCATATAACTGTTTCATTTTTTTTTTTTCTAAAGAAATTCTGTCCAAAAAATATCACATTTTTTTCTCATTTTACAATTGTATAAGCAAGTAAATGCTATTAAAATTTGCATTTCTAATGATTTTAAGCATTTAGAACAATTTTTTTCCTGCAATTAAAATAATAATGATTCCTCTAGAAGTTGTCTTTTCTTCTTACATTATCGCCTGATTAAGGAAGTTGAAATTTTTTATGCAAAATACAATTAATTTGCAAATTATTTTCTATTACAATTACTATAGTTACATTTAATTACTTACCAAATACGATTAAATTAGTAATAAAAATAGAAAAGATACGAGCAAAAGAGAAAAAGCAACAGAGAAATTAGACTGCCCATAAGCCCTACGAGCATACGGCTTACGGGCTAAACAGAAATAGGGTTAACACATTAATGTTACTCTGTATGGATATTATGTTTGATTTTTTCATTAACTTAGCATCTCACAAAAGCTACCCGAAGGGCTTAGTTGAAGCCCCTCATAATGTTTAGCCGCAGTGTCAGATAACCAAGATACAAGAGATAACACATCAATCAATAACTCCCGAGACTAACATTGAAAACAACATTTTTTTTTGCAAATTTTTTTTTATTCATCAACATAACACCTTTTGTTAATCACCTTTTAGGGTGATACAATCGTTCCAACGCTTTTCCAAATCTTTT
>BMAW01128705.1:790628-806163 GCA_019974015.1 Nephila pilipes | reverse complement strand
TTTTTTTTTTTTTCCGCAAGAAATCTTTTTTGTTGCGAGTAAATAGCGATAAACAGCTTTCTGAATCATCGACTCGTTGCTGTTTTTGTTCCATCGAAAGCAATCGCGGCACCCACTTGGAAAAAACCTTTTTCATGCTCAATTTTTCATGAAGGATAGTAAATACACTTCCATATGATATCTGTGTCATCTCAGCAATCTCACGGAGCTTCACTTTACGATCTTTCATTATAATTTTTGTCACTTCACTCACATTTTCCGGTGTAACGGCTTCCACAGGTCTACCCGAGCGTTCCGCGTCATTTGTGTCGGTACGACCACGTTTAAACTCGGCAAACCACCGACAAATCGTTGCTTTTGATGGACAAGAGTCCGGGTAACATTTTTCAATCCATTGTTTCGCTTGCACGGTGTTTTTACCCATTAAAAAACAATGTTTTATCAGAACACGAAACTCGGTTTTTTCCATTTTTTTAAACAAACTACAAAACGACTTTACTCCAACCTCGATAACTCAGCTGTTTCTGGTCCGATCGACTTAAAATTTTGACACGTTTCAAGCAAAGGTTCGTACTCTAGAAAGACCTGGTTACTGGTTTACTACGAGCGCCATCTCTGGGTTAGTCTCGGGAGTTATTGATTGATGTGTTACGTCTCTCTCACACCAAATTTCCACACCACGGCACGAGTATTATTAAATGGCCAGTTAAACATGTATAGTTGTAAAGTTTCATCTCTTGTTATACATTACTCTTTGTTGGAATCAAAACCTCTAATTTGATACTCTAGTAGCAATCCATCGTGAGTTTCTGAACAAAATTAATAATATTCAGGAGAAGGTAGTAATTAGAAAATCAATTGATAAGAAAACTTTTTTTTTAAAGATATATATTTTCTTGTAAATGATTCCTTCATTTTTAGTTAAATTACATTGATTTTATTATTTAAAAAAGGCTCCAGTTTCACCAAATTATCATTCATTTACTAAACTCTGAACTCTGAAGTTTGATTTTAAAAAATTCAATCCATCGCAGTGTCTAATTCATTTCAAAACTAAGCTTTTTGTTTTGTTGAAAAACTTTGTTGTCATCAAATCATATCATTTGCATTCATATTAAGAATTTAATTAAAACGCTTCATTGTATTTGTGTGAGTAATTAGACACTACAAGTCATAAAATTAAAATTAAAAGATCAATAATGAAACCTCTTTGTAAGATTTATTCACAATTTCTTAATCCTGAGGCGAAATTTTTGACCACATTTCCAAACCCTATCCGTGCTCCAATGAAGGAAAATACCTACCAAGAGGAACGTCGTCAAAAACTTTTCTCACTTAACTTTCATCTCTCTCTTTTCCAAAATCCCCTTCACATTCGTCATCCTGTCATTTGAAATTGATTTTAGGAGTATGAAAAAAAAAGCAGTTTGCCTCTGCATCTGCTTAGGTTTAAGCTAACGGCCGAACTGTGTAAAAATAATACGAATATCTGCTCGTGTTAGAATAAATCGGGTATTGTTAGAAGTGTCTTGAAGGAGGATTACATAGATCGAGTAGTTATTTATAGATTCAAGCCTTTGAAGCCATGTTCAGTTGTTTTTTTTATTGTTGCTATTATTTTTAACCAATGCTGCTTTACTCGGGATTTCTAAGAGTTTCTAAGAGTTTTTTTTCTAAGAGTAAGAGGTTTTTTTTTTAAAGGAGCTAAGTTTCTTAACATGAAAGGATGTTGTTAAAAGATTTTGTTTAAATATTTATTTGGTTTGAGGTGGTTAGAGTGTTGTCATTTACATCAGAATTGGATGAGTTTTACATTCGTATAGGTGTTTGTATAAAAAATGCTATTTTATGTCATATTCAAAGAGAAAAGTTTTTACAAACACTGATATTACACTTGTGTTATATAAAAATTATTTCGCACGATTTTAAACTTCATTAGGGAAAAATATATAATTACAAAAAAAGATCTCGTCTGCAATTAATGCAGATTACTGAAATGATGCATTGCCCAGTGAGATACCACAATTAACCCGTATTATAGGTTTTCGGCAGAATCGGGATATATGGTAAAAACTGAAGCATCTATTACATTGTCGGGTTTTGTCGATGAAAATTTGGATGTGATGGTTGATAAACCAAAGCTTAATAGTTTCTGATATATCGATGCCAAGAATAGTGATTAGTACTGGAGAAGCCTGATTGCTTCCAGTTTTCACTATAAGCGTCGCATTTCCACTATTTCAATATTATGTGTATTCTGTAGTTCTATTGAAAAATCCGTCAGAAAGGTACACCAGTTAGTATTTCATGGGTTAAAAAACATGATCTGAATCCTTCCCAAACGATACTTGCGTTTACCCGTATATTTAAAATTTGTTCAACTGCGAAGATTTATGGTGCACATACGGTATCATATGTACCAAACTTTATTTTACCATTCCGTGTAACTGACGTATTTGAAATATGTTTCATATCTAAAAATCTTACCTATTATTTCAGAAGATAGAAGTTGCGGATTTGTTTTAGGTGTAAGCGACGATTTTTGCTTGTCTCCAAAAATATGGTAAATTCGGTTATTTTTCTACTTCCCTCTCCTAATATGAGCTCCGGTCATTTTTAAGATTTTGAAAGCATTTAGATATCACTGGAATCCTCATAATTTCATTCGTTGTGGGAGTGTGGTCATCTAAATCCCTCACTCGGAGTGTAGAGTGACTCAGCTTGAGTATCCTCCAGATATTTGAAATAAAAAAAAAACTAAACCTGGCTAACTTACCAGAATCCAAAGAATAAATTAAATAAACAAAATTGTTTCTTCTTACTCAGATATTAAGGAGGGAGAAAAAGAGTAAAAAATATTATAGTCAAGAAATAAATGCTCTTCCTGAGTTACGCTAAGGGCCGAGGTAGCCTAGTGGTCATGGCTTCGGATTCGTGGCCGTCGGTTTTTGTTTAGTCTCGGGTTCAATCCTTGGCCGCTAAAGACCCGCAGTGTAGCCGGGGCTGATGCACGTTAAATCTGTTGGGGCCCAAAGTCCTTCCGTTGGCGTGGTGTGGATGTTAGGAGAGTGGGGTGCCAGCTCAGATATCGTCCTCGTCACTTGACCGTGGTTCAAAATTACGAGGTCCGTCGCCAATAGCCCTCTTGTTGCTTCTAGCGCGACGTTAATAAAAGGTAAACTAACCTGAGTTACGCTTCGTTCTTGGGAACCTCTCTTCAAGATAGCAGAAAGCAAACCTCTGGGATAATGGTACTTTATACCATCAAAAATGTTGTAAAATTTACACGGATTTAAGTCTCCGTTCACAATGAGTTCAACATAAAAATGCTTTATTGAACTATTAAATCAAACAAATGTATAAATAAAAGTTTTACTGTAAAATTATCTATCCTGATTTCCTTAATTATTTTATTAGAGCTGATTTTTGACAGTCGAGAGATAATTTTAAAATCGCCTAATTGACCTTTGTACTCTTGTATTTCAAAAGGATATTAGGTACATGAAAAGTAACGTTTTTTTTTTTTTTTTGTATTAATTCCAGTACAATTGTAAAATAAATGCTTAACAACATGTTATAGAAGTCTATTCGATTATTTACATCTGTAATAAAATGAATTTAATGTATTGTTTTCAATTTTAACGCTGAAAATATATGAATTTTAATTTACAAAATGCAGCATTTTTGTCGTATTTAAAAATACCTTCTTGATCATATATGCATTGTGTATTGCAATTTCAAAGTTTTTAAGTATTTTTTTAATGAATCTTATGTAGTTAATAAAGCATTTTATGTTGCATCAAAATCTAAAATATTTTTGTTGCGGTGAGTGAATGGTCATGATCGTGGACTCTCAGCCTGTTTTGTTTACATCGAGTCGCAGGTCCCAACCCTGATATTACTAAATACCCGACCTGAAGCGGGGCTGAGGAGCACTCAATCTGGTTGGGGTCCCAAGTCCTCTTGTTGTCTGGATGTAGAAGTTAAGAGAGGGAGGTTCCAGCTCAAATGCCGTTCTCGTCACTTGACTGACATTCAGAATTGTGAAGTCCATTACCAACAACTCTCGTGTTGATTTTAAATGCGACTTTAATAAAGAAATCAATCAAATAGTTTTTGTTTCCATGACTTTTCATAGCCGTGGAAGCCTAGTGGTCATAGTAGCGATCTCACGGCGGCGTTGATTTCGTCGTGTAGTGGGTTCGAGCATTGGTTTCTATCAGATCCGTGTAGTGACTGGGTATGACAGAATAGTCCCACTGTAGCACATATATGTCGTAACAGGCGACTAAAATGGGTTACCAGCGTCTGGGGGTATAGCCGGGCACCCTGCCCCTGGGGATTATATCAAGGGACCTCAGAGACTTTCCTTCCTTAGGTAAGTGTAGGCATCATGACCCCGAGATCGTACCACTGGTGATCTTTTTCTTTCCTATGGGGTTTACTGTCTTCGGTAAACATGGGTGACTCACCCCCGGGTTACCCTAGCGATCCTTCTCTATTTTCGACCCTCCTTCTTGTCAACTAATTTTCGTCTTTTTTCAAATTTTTTCACGTCTAGATGGCAATTAAATCGTGTTTGGCGCAGCATAGCTACATCTGGCTCTTGCTCCAATAACATGTACAACCACTCACTCACCTAGTTTCTACCAAAGACCCGCCATGTCATGGGGCTGATGAACATTGTAGCTGTCGGAGTCCAAAGTCCTCTCGTTGATGTGGTGTGAAAGTTTGAAGAGGAGATGCCAAGTCAGGAGTCGTTTTGCTCAATTGACCAAGGTTCAAAATTACGAAGTCCGTCTCCAATAGATCTAGTTTTTAAGTTCAACGTTAATAAGCGGTCAATAAATGTACGACCTTTCCCCCTGCTTATGTACTTTTATTAATCCTTTAATCTTTTCATCTAAAAATAGCAAATGATGCCTTTTTTTTTTTTTTTTTTTTTTGCAGACATTTTTTTCGCAAATCTGATTTAATATAAATAGGAGGAAAGGTCGTTGATAAATTGAATAAATATGGTCTAAATAAGATTTCTTATTAAACTTTAACACAATATAACTTTTATTCATAGAGTATATGTTGAAATTATTATATTACTTTCTTTAAGTAATTTAACAATCACCACATTGTAGAGATTTTACGTTCAGACCATCTTTATTTTTTCCTAAAATGAATTTGTATGACAAGTAAAAATTTTAAAAAAAAAATCTTTTTTGCAAGTAATAAAATGCTCCAAAACTAATATACTACTTTGTATACATTAACATATGAGAATAGAGCACATTTCAATATATTTCTAATTTCCTTATCAATCAACAATATTATTTCACCTTTGAACAATAGATTTTATATTTCGTTTCTTAAATTTTAACATATATAAAGATGAAATCTATTTTGATTCAAAGAATTGAAATTGTGTATTTATTGCTTGGTTTTAAATTTTAAATATTTATCATTTTAAAGGGGCATATATCACTTATAGTGTCTGAGTATATATTAATATTGGATATTGTTCCTATGAAAAAGAAGTGTTCCCATTTAAGAGCTATTTTTCCCTTTTTTTCAAACGTCTTGATCACAGTTACACCTTATTTTTAAAGAGCATAGCTGTATCTAACTCGTGCGCCATTTAAACCCACAATCACTCGCTCACTCATCCACCCATTTGGATTCTGTTATCTGCCTAGATGAAAAAAACCTTAAGCAATGAAAATTTCAAGTTAAAAATGTCAAGATTATTCTTAAATCTTTTCTTGAGATTTTATTAATATATCTCCAAAGAGAGGCTATTAAGGAAAACATTCTTTATTTAACATAGTAACATGAACTCACGGCTCTATATTTTTATTTCGCGAAAACCAAAAGAAATCTTAGAAGAGGTTAGGATTGAAAAAGAATATCGTATTCACACAAAAAAATTAATTAATTTTGTAAGAGCTTATTGCTATTTTCTCTCTCACTATATTTTTTATTTAATATACAAAAAAAAAATCATCTTACATTAGATGGTACATTGAAATGTTTATAAAAATAAACTTCAATATATATAGTAGGAGACAAAAAAAACATAACTGAAACTCTATATTTGGATATAATTAATTTAAACTTTTCTGTAGCGCTAGTAGATTTGCTGCTCAGCTGGAAAGTTAATTATTAAATGAGCTGATGTGAAAGAGTCATAACAAAGCTTTAGAAATACCGCAATTTCCTAAAAAAATTTACAGCTTTGTTAAATATTTAAATAATTTTAATTAAGATTAAAAGGTTATTTTTATACTATTAGAGTCAACTATGCACTTATACTTATTCATGCTACAAAAATTATCACCATAATAATTATCTAAAGCATTTTAAGAAATGTATGCTAAATATACATTAAAATTAATGTTTGGCAATTTTAAAAACACTATATACTGCTAAATTTTATAAAAGTAAAAAGTATTTTTAAGGCAAGAATTACTGTTTTACATTTCAGTGAAAAGCAATAATACATATTTAAAGCAATTGGTCACAAAAAATTGAGACTTAATTGACAGCATAAACCTTTTTAAAAAGTGCAAATTTATTCATGAAAAACAAAATTTTTTGATAAATGTATAATTCCTGTTAAAAAGGATTTGTTTCGCTTTATTTCCTAGCATCTCAATTTAAAAAATATCAATAACTAATTGGTTTTACTTCTTTAGGAAAAGAATACATTTTTAACAAAGATTAATTTAAAAAAAGGAATAAAGAAGTGTCTCAAAGCCTTAACAAAAGAAAATTAAATATTTTAAGTGGAAGGAGTGTTGAATCTGGAAAAACAATTATTTTTACTATACTTTACAGCTTTCGTATATGACACGTGCTTATTTCTTGACCTTGAAATCCTGAAACCATTATTTTTGTTAAGCGTTTACCCATTAAATATCCCCATTATTTTTTTTTTTTTTACTGATTTTAGTAAGAGCGACAAAATGTTTTTTTTCCCTTTTATAACAATTAATGATTCCTACTAATGATTAACGTTTCTTAATGATTACTGAGAATCAAAACATTTTCCCCTTCTTTTTTGATTAATTCCCCTATATTAGAGTCTAAAATCAAATTCTACAACTAAGTAATTAAAGTAAATTAGTTGGATTAACAGTTTTTCAAATATATTATTTGATTATTGTTGTCAGTCTGGAGATGGACACGAAAAAAATTCAGAAAACGGTTGAAATAAACGGAAAAGTGCTTTGCGATCAACAAATTTACTCGAGTAAAATAGTAAATGTGATTATTTATTAATGTCGCACTTCGTCGCAACACGAGGGATATTGGCGATGAACCTCGAAATTTTGAACCAAGTTTAGTTATCATGACCATCTCTCCCTCTCCTAACGTCCACACCACGCCAAAGGGGGGGGGGACTTTGAACCTTGACAGATTTAACGGGCATCAGCCCTGACTTCAAAGTGGATCTTTTGGGGATCCCAACCCAGGAATCAATGAAATTAACACCAACTGAAAGTCCATTACCATGACTACTAAGCTACCGTGGCCACAAGAAAGTTAGGAAAAAACTCCAGCGAGGACAGTTCTACGATTTTAACGAAAATAGTCATGTGATAGTGATAGTAGGTTTTAATGGCGCAAGAGCCAAAGTAGGCTATGCTGCGCCAAACACTTGTTAAAATCTATTAAAAAGTACCAGCCTTAAAAATACAAGACAAACACAAATAACACACAAAAGATAAAAAGTTAAAAATCAAATGTGGTGTAAAATATATATGATATATATATGATATATATATGGCCAATATGACGTAAAAAGGCAAATAAATTATGGTGGGGGTTTTCCCCACCATAATTTATTTGCCTTTTCCAAGTCAGACAGTTTTAAAACTGATGAATGAAAAAAAGTCCGGCGATGATGATCAAACACCGGACAGTCAATTAAAATATGATGAATAGAGTAAGGGACATGGCAGGAAGGACACTCGGGGGCATCTTCTCCAAACAAAAGATGTTTGTGAGTAAATCGAGTATGTCCAATGCGTAGGCGAGTCAATCTGACATCAGCTCTTCGCATTGGAAATACAGGCCATTCTCCAATGATCGGCTTCACCGAGTGTAATTTATTATTAGTCTGGAGACTCCAAGATTCCTGCCATGTAACGAAAATAGTCAAAGCAAGCTTGTTCAAACAATTTGCCTCACTCGTATTGTTCATGATACGTTACGTCCAGTTGTACAGTCTTATACTAAGTTACGGTACACTAGGCAGTAGAATGACTTCTCTGTGACCGGTGTATTGGTGGCAGTTTCGAGATTGATTTCCACCGATGATTGTAAAATATTACGGCAGTATATACGTTAAATATATGACTGAATCTCCCAATTCTCCTTTGGCGTAGAAGTTGATTGATCGAATGATCTTTCATTAATGTGTAAATTAGAAGCAACTCGAGGACTATTGTCGACGAACCTCGATCAAATGACGAGGACAACATCTGAGTTGGTACCCCTTCTCCAAACTTCCATACCACGCTGGTGGGAGGACTAGGAACAACGACCAGATTTAACATGCATCAGATTCAATATGGTAGAGTCTTTAGTCGCATCTGGGCTCGAACCCATAACTCGACGAAAACAACGCCAACCGCGAGTTCGCAATTATCACTACTAGACTATCGCGGCCACGGGGCTTTAATGCTATCAGGACTCCAATACGGGTCTCGACTGATGTCTCGTAGGCCACGAACCCATGACCATGATAATTTGGATACTCAAGCATGGTATAAGTAGACAGCAAAATCGTTCACTCATATACAGAGGATCCCATAATTGGCTGTACATCTTCCTTTTTCGACATTAAAAGTATAAAAAAAATAAAATACTGAATATTTATATGTAACTAATATGTATCTAAGTGATGAAATACATTTTAAGAAATGTTCCAGACGTGGAAACAAGTATGAAACCCATTTAATAAATTAATTACATATTTTTTAAGCATAAACTGCAACATATTTAGTCACAAAATTGAGTATACACCTGGTATAACTTTTAAATAAAAACATAAAAAGACAAACTATTATTTGGTTGCACACCCTTTCGAAGTATTGACGGCTTCCAGACAGCGAGGCATCGATTTAACAAGATTTTGGGTTGTTTCTCACTCGTGATTTTAGCCTATTCTTCTCTTAAAACAGTTTTTAAATGGTATTTACTCGTGATATGTTGCTTTTGGACAGATTTTTCCAACTGCGACCATAAATTTTCCATAACAATGAGATCAGGCGATTGTAGTGGAGTGGCGATTGTAGTGCAGCAATTTTTGGAGCACTTTCCTTTGGAGTTTCGGTCTCATTTCGTAGAATCCTCCTCTTGGTTCTGTCATCCAGGATCTCCTTTCCTCCTCTTCCAGGAATATTTTTAACGTGCCCCAACTCTTTTTACTTTTTGATGATTTTTGAACACATCCGCGACTTCGCTGAACTACTTTCGCATTTTTTCTAACAGATTTACCTCCTCCAGCCATTTTAACTACCAGCTCTCTAACTTGAACTAGTTTCCGTTCTGGAACCCATTTTGAAGATTCAAAATTAATATTTCTGCAAGAAATTTATACATTGGGATCAAATTCCAATGCCAGTATTTATCGCAAAAACTTAAGTAAAACAGTAGTAGTTAATTTATCAGGTTGGGGTCATTTTCTACAAAGTATATACTTAATTTTGTGACATAAATTCGTGTCATTTTGTCAAAGAATGCATATAATTTTATTATAATATTATTTTCATGTTTATTCATTTGATAAATATCTTATTTAAGGAGTGGTTAATCATTCCTAATAAAAAAAACCTTAACATAAAACTTTTTACCATATGTTTGCATTTTTAAAGTAAAGAAAAAGAGGTGTATACTCAATTTTGGGAGCCACTGTACATCTCTCAATTCTCCTGAGAGAGAGAGAGAGAGAGAGAGAGAGAGAAAGAACGACTTAAATTTAAAAAATATCTAATTGCTTATGAATTAATAGCATGTTACAGTTGTATTCTTAATATAATTATTGGATTTTTATTCACAATGTCAATGTTTGAAGTTTGTGCTGTTAGCTGATTACCCTCCCCCCTTTCTTAACATTCCCACTAACTGAAGAGACTTTAAACCTCTTAATAAGTATCAGACAACGAGTTTTCAAAAGAATCAGAATTCAAACATGCAACTCGATCGACTATTTGTGCTCAATGCCTTGACCACTCGGCTACTGAGATCTTTTGTGACGTGGTAATTGAGAAAATGAGATACCGTTTTAAGTGTGTGGGTCAAAATTGACAATATCAATGCATCGTAAAAACCAATCTCGTTTCTTGCAGAAAAATCAATCCTGATTTTAAATTTTCTTTACTAAACACGACAAGCAATTATTATAAATACATTTTCCCACTGATAAAATTCAAAAATAAGCCACGCGATTCAAAATGACTAATGGCAAAAGTGACGTAGCATGGGTCTGATGATGATGATGATGATAGTGAAGTTTTATTGGCGCAAGAGAGAGAGAGAGAGAGCCAGATGTGGCCATACTGCGCCAAACAAGTTAAATCTGTGATCTAGACATTAAAACATTGAAAAAAAGATTGATAGACAAAAATGTCATGTGAGAAAGTAAAGTCTATTGGCACATAAGCCAAATATGGCTATGCTGCGCCAAACAAGAATTAACTGTGGTCTAGACGAGAAGAAATAGAAGAAAAGACAAATTGGTTGACAAGATGGAGGGTCGAAAATAGAGAAGGATCGCTAGGGTATCCCAGGGGGCGTAGCATGGGTCTGTTTGGTTTGAATTACCCCCCCCCAAAAAAAAAAACATTTGAAAACATATTAATTTTACAATTTAAAACTATTCATAAATTCCAAAATTTAACTTTTGAACAAATACAGATTAATAAAAATTCAGTTTGTCATTAACTTCTGTAACAAAAAAAAATCTTCTGTAATAATTTATAATATACATTGAACATTAACTGATTTCCTTCATTTCTTTGTTCTTTTTTTCATTTTGTTAATTTTAATCCAATTTGTTAATACAAGAAATAATTTTCAATTAATTATATTTATAAATTTAAATTATTTATATTAATTAAAATTCATAAAGATATTTTTTTTTGTAATCTGTTCTTTCAAATAATCTATTTAATAGTTCGTGAACATGAAACAATGGTTTAATGTACTTGATAGAACTTGACGAAAAAAAGAAATTGAAGCATACCATGTGGACAGTTTTAAACTCCTTTCATTCAATGCATGGTGAGGACATTTAGTAAAGCCTGAATTTGCTCTACATTTATAATGACTCTGAGATAGAAACGAAAACCCCAGGACTTGGTCTTACAAAATAAAAGTTATCTCATAAAAGCCATCGTGACTTCGCAGCTTGCAAAGCAGAACATTTCCTATTTCCAAATAATTAGCATTAAAAAGAAAGTGGATATACATAAAAAAAAACTTTCGGGAGCTGCAGTTTTACATAAAACAATATAATTTTAATCGATAAACAATTAAGAAGGTAATTGTATTGTAAATATTTCACAGACTTACGTCAATAGGTGAACACTAAGCTTTGCCTTGTTTGACGCAGCATAACCACGTCTGACTCTTGCGCCATTAAAAGATACTATCACCAACTTTTTTAAGCAATCTATAATGTAAGATTTTGGAAGGTTCTTAAAAATAAGCATCTGATTGAGCAATGGCCTATTCCTTCGATGTGAGCCGTTGTCCACCGAGCAATTTTTTTAAGTTTGGAAATAAAAAAAAAAACACTCAGTGGAGGTTGAATCCAACGTTCATCTTTTGTAGATGTACGGCTACATTTAAACTAATTTTCCTTAAAGTAAATAGTTGCAAACACAGGAAAATATTTGCCATGAATTTCATCCAACTCAACTTTAATCTCTTTCGGAGTTATGCCATTTATATGTAAGTATTTAACCACCGCTCAAAACCCTCTTTTTTTTCATTTTTTAAATAAACAACATTTTCTTGCTTCACTTGACAATAATAATGAAACCATGAGATGGAAATAACTGATGGTTAGACAGATGTCAAGTGAGGCATGATGCTTACTAAAAACAAAACCCTTTCCATGCTGCGAACGCTATTTATTTCAATTTTGCAGACTTACTGAACCCCGAACATACCACAGTTTTAGGACTATTTTTATTTCTAACATGGAATTATCATCATGGCAAAAGTAATGAAACTTACCTAAAAAGCTAATTCGAAATGAAGGTAAATGTTATTCTAACAGGAGTTGCGAACACGCAACATTTTTCTTACCCAGGAATATTGACGAAAGCTCACGCGAATATTGCGTGTCTTTCATTTCACCTTTCAAACCCGTGTTCTAATTTCTTGTCAAAAAGTAACAAGCTCCAAACGATTCGTACAACACCGAGCAATCGATTCTTCCAAAGTTTCTATTTCGTAGCATAGGTATATAAATCACACAGAAACTCACAAGAGTAATGCAAGGAAGTAAATTATGAAGATCATAATAATATGATACCAGTTCTTTTTGTACTATCAACAGGTCCAGCATCCTTGGTATTCATAGGACAGTCATAGCATGATTGATTCACAGATTTTATTAACGTAGCATGAGGGCAATAGGCGAAAGACCGTAATTTCGAGTCTCGGTCAAGAGATGAGTACGACACCCGAGCTGGTCTCTCCTTCTTCTGATTTCCACACTCCGCCAACGGGAGGACTTGGATCCTCGACAGATTTAACATGCATCAGTTTCGGTTTCACTGCGAGTCTTTAGTAGCATCAAGGCTCGAACCCACGACTATGACCACTAAGCTAACCACGGCGACTATGGCATGATAAGGTGGTTCAGAATCGACGTGAAAAAAGATATTAGACTTTTCTTCAATTTTCTCAGTATCATAACTCAAAGATCTGTCTCATTCTTCGAGTGAAATGGAATATAAAAGTGCATCTTATGATTTTGGACCCAAAAAAATCTCAAAGCTTTAATTACAAAATATTTTTAGATATTCGAGCAGAATCACGTCGAAAACATAAAATACCAATTTTAGTTAAGATACTGTAAGTTAATAGCAATGAATGCATGCTTTATTGAGCGAGTGTCTGTGTACTGAAACTGTCAGAAAAGTCATGTCATGCATTCTAAATTAATTTCAGTCTTTCTCCACTAAATTCTTTTTTTTAATTAAATTGAATTCATACAACTAAAAACGCTGATTGAGCTTAAATATTTTTGATATATTAATTTTTTAAAATTTAAATGTCAACCTAAATGATTCAGGATCAACAAAGTTAGTTTTGCTTACATTAAACTACAGTTGTATTATGAGACATTGTCAATAACCATTGTATATACAGAAAAGTGAAGCCTGGCTCGTATTAAAACGTTACTTTAAAGCATTTCCAGGTCTTTTTCACAGGTCTTCCAAAGAATCGAAACTGGTACCAATGCTTTGACTCTTAAATATATAGCCACGATCAAAGAGCTGAGGAGGCCCGTAGAGAGGAAGTAATTTCCTCTTTGGTATATTCTTGGGTAATAAAAGAGATAGACGGATGAAATCAAGGTAAAGAAGTCCATCGAAATCAAATAATTGTTGAAACTTATGTCAGCCTTCTATTTTAAATGTTGTGACTCAATAATCGAACATACAATATTTATATCCAATTCAATTGTAGCTTCTACAACAATATCCAATGTTTCTGTATTGAACTAAAAATATGAGAAATTCAAACTTATCTGGGAAAAGTAAATAACTTTGTTGACAATGCTTTAGAATTGCATGTAGGATATGAAAATGGTATGTATTGGAAAGAGAATAAAAAGGATTTTTCAAAGCAATTAACTCTTATAACACTACATAATAATTATTTTTAAAAGAGAAATCAGATCTCTGTCTAATGATAATTCTGGAAAAAATAATAATAAATAGCCAATACATCGGCGAATTAAACACATCTTATAAATAATCAAATATTGTATGCGCCTATTTGTCACTGATAAATATACCTTGTATATATATATATATATATATATATATATATATATATATATATATATTTGATAAGATGACAGCAAAAATGTTTAAAGTAATTCGAAACAAAACTGCAAAAGTAATTGATATCGGCAGGAATGAGAAATATACCTCTTCTTAGAGTTATCGAATTATTCACTTTCCGATTAAGTTCTAAAACATCAATAAAAAAAAGCGAACGATAAAAAAAAAAATAGAAAATGAGAGTACAAATCCCTCACGATTCAATTCTAAATGTGCCAGAAACAACTTACCGCTCCTGAGAGGCAATCATTCTTTTGATTTATTTCCAATGCATAAATGCGATCTTCACTTTCTTTTGACACCCCTCGACACTCCCCTGTAGTTACCCGAACCTATAATAATGGGCAATTTCTCGTATTACCCTAATAGTTCCTCTCTGTAAGCTCTATTAGGGATTACGATTGTAAAGAAAGGGTAGGAACTTTGGTGCGCCGTAAGGTTAATGGCAAATGGGAAATACAGAAAACGCAGTAAATGACATGCTGGAAAAGGCCTTGTAAAAGTGCGCTGTTATTTTAATACCACATCTTTTTTTTTTTAACACTCAGACTTTAAATCTAGGATACTGCTCTGCTTGTGTTTCCGAAAACACTTAGAAAAAGGTCCAGAAAATTTAGATGGACTATAAACTCATGAAATTTTTTTAAAGAAAATTAAATCTAGGGAAAATTGTAAAAAAAAATAGAGTTGTTTAAAACAAAGCTTTCGAGTCTGTCAAATCTGACCATTTTTGATCAATATAACAACTTATATAATACTTAACTGAAATAATATTATGAATTTTATGGATGATTTAAAATATCACAAACATCATTGTTTCAAAATCGTTAAGATACTTGAAATATGTTAAAAATGTATTTATTTAAAGTGTATGTAACAAAAATATCCATTCGTAACGCACACATGTAGTACAGATAAGCAATATGCACGAGTGTTCCAAATATAATATAATCCAAACCAAAAGATTAAATTTTTTTTTAATAAATTAACAATAAAATACATAATCAAAAACATACAAACAAAAAGCATTTAAACATTTGTCAAATTATGTACACTATGCTTATTAAAAGATAATAAAAAGGTATACGTGTATGTATAGTCCAAAATATTTAATTTAAAAATATTTAATCTTTGAAATGGATTTAATTTATGTAGAGTTGTCGGAGGATTGTATTTCAATGTAATCTTATAATATTTTGCACTTTCTAAAAATTAGTACTTAACGTTAATTGTGAGATAAAGAAGCACCAATTATTTAAAATTAACATGTAGTTTGGCTTTCGATATACCGATGTGTATTGTTTTTGTTTTCTTTTCATGATATGCGCTTATATTTTTTGAAAAGAAAATGTTAATGAACTTTTTGTGTTTTTTGAAAAGAAAATACTAATAAGTTTTTCAAAAAATAATTTTTAATAATTTAATGAAATTCCTATTAATAATTAATTTTT
>BMAW01128705.1:770402-790618 GCA_019974015.1 Nephila pilipes | reverse complement strand
TTTAATGAAATTCCTATTAATAATTAATTTTTAATAATTAATAATTTAATGAAATTCCTGCAGATTATTTAATATTTCTTTATCGTTAATTAAAACCAAGCCGTTAATACTAGTCCATGAAAAATGATCTAGTACAAAAAAAACTTTAATTAATGTATTAATCAAGGAAATGTTATTGATTGATTGTTTATTATTAATGTCACCCTTAGATGCAACACGAGGGATATTAGCAACGGGCCTCGTAATTTTGAACTTCGATCAAGTGACGAAAACGATACCTGAGCTGACACCTCTCTCTCTAAACTTCTGCACAACGCCGATGGGAAGATTTGGAACCTCGACTAGATTTAATGTGCATCAGCCCCGCTAGGGGTAGGTCTTTAGTGGCATCAGGGTTCGAACCACGCCTCCAGGAAAACAACGCAAGTTCTCGGCTACAACAAGGCTACAAAGACTTCCATCGAATGTCAAAAACTGCACCTAATGCATCATCAGAGCATTTTCCTTACACAGTATTGTATATAATACAATTGCCTAATATAAATATAAAAAACCGTTCTTTAAGTTCAGATTTTGTGTATGTTATTGAGTAGTTACTGATACTTCCAAAGAAACAAAGAAAAATAAATTTTATTGTGAAAAAGTTTTGAGCTTTCTATAATTTATTATTCTCTCTCTGTCCGAACTCACAGGATTTATTATTGATTTGTTATTTGAATTTTGTTTCGTGCATAGTAATATAATAATAGGGATAATAGCCTTTGTTTCTCTGTATCTCACAAAAAACAATCAATCAATGTTATGGTATGAAACAGATATAAATTAACCTTTAAATATTTATATGCTTGGAATCTTCGTATAGTCAATTCTTCGATTCTTCGTGACGTTAATTTTAAACCAAACCATGTTAAAAAAACATTTTTCATTACAAAATGGCCGAATATCGAATATGAACACATCAAGTTAATTAAATTTCAAAAAACATGTGGCTTCAAACTTTCTCTGGAAAAAAAATTCAAAAACAATAAGAAGCAAATTTAATTTTTTTAAATTAAAATATTAAATCTGTATCTTTTTTTATATTTTTCAGTACTTTTTTTTCTCAAAAAAATGATTTATTATAAGCTTAATATTTACAATGCTATTTAACTGAATGTAAGGGCATTTCATTCTTACAATCTTTTTTCCTACAAAAATTGGTCTTATAGATTTAATTCATAAAAAAAAATTCTTCAATGAGTTCAAAACAATTTTTATTTTTAAAAAATAATCATATATATTGAAAAAAACACGATTAAAAATTCTTCCTCAAAAGATATTATGTAGAAGGAAATTTACACTTACGCAATTCAAACTTCCCATCATCTTCGCATCACAATTATTTTATAATCCTTTTTGCGCCATTTTCTGCCTTATCCCAACTCAAAAAGCTTTGAATCGAATGAATTTCTTGGAGAGCAATTTGCAGGAATTCCCTCATCAAGAAATGATTCGAATTCCATACTCATTAAGGATTCATGCCAGTCAAATACCATGACTTCATGATTTTAGAGGAAAAAACCCTCTTGAAGTCTGACTAGACTGTGGCAGAGTTAGGGTTAAGGCGAAAGATCATTAATAATTTCTTATCACACCAAAAACTCACGATTTTTCGCACTAGATGATTAGTTCAACACTTGAGCTTTGTTTCCACCATTTTTTATCTTGGATATAATCAATGATGAACTGACAGTAGGTGTTTTACGGCTTTATAGGGATTTTTTTAACTGTGAGAACATTCCAGTCGTTTTTCATATCTGTTGAAATATTATTTCAAAGTTAAGAAAGAAAATAAGTAGTTTTTTTAGTTGTTACTTTTGAAAATTGGTATATGTGAATTCCCATTACATCTCGTGTTTTTAAATATGAAAATTTAAAACAAAATTTATTTTTTTGCAGTCAAATAAATTTCGATTCAAAAACTTTTATTTAATTGTACGACTATCTACATTTCTGAGAAATAAAGTACAGTGTGTGGCTATTAAACAACGAGACTCTGTAAAACATTATATTTTGAGTCTATACATATTTACTTATTATCACCGTCAATATATACCCTTCCTCTATCCCTACAACACTCCATGTGAATCTTTCATTGTTCGAAACAGTGCTGGAAGTCTTCTTATGTCAGCTCCTTCAGGACGCGTTCCCCTTTCTCTTTTACAGCTTCAGAGGACTCAAATCTTGTTCCTTTTAAGGCAGATTTCACCTTTAGAAGCAGACAGAAGTCACATGGTGCAAGATCCAGTGAATAAGGCTGATGATCTAACAATAAGGTACTGTAGTTGTCTAGAAACCTCTTGACTGACAATGCGGAATGACATGTCCTTCCACAATTCCGGTCATTTTTTCCTTATTTTTCACGGAGTTCATTAACAATGTGAAGGTCGTAATGTTGATAAATAATTTGACTTCCAGGAACCTAGTGAAGGTACACAATCCCATGAATATCGAAGGAAAAAAAACTATCATCACATTGCTTAGAATTTTGATTAGCTCATTCGAGCTTTTTTGGCTTTCGGTGAAGATGAGCTCTTCTACGGATAAAAAGTAAGAAACCACGAGAGCTTTGTTTTAGGATCATAAGTAAAAAAAACCACGATTCGTCACACGTTATTGTCCTTTCCTATAAGTTTGGGTCATTTTCAATGACATTCAGCGTGTCAGTATAAACATTTTTGCGAGCTTCTTGTTTACGTTAGAAATTTAGGCACCATTTTAAAGCACCCTTTTTGCATGTTAAAACTGTTATGAAAAATATTCCATACGGATTATTAGTTAATTCCTACAGTCTCAGCAATCGCACGAATACTTAACCGATGGTCAGATCAAATCAGATTACCAATTTTTTTTTTTTCGATACTATCCTCCCTCTTTAACTTAGAAGGGCGAAAATCATTTTCAACGTCTCCTCGGCCATTTTGAAAACGCTTAAACCCCATAAAAACAAGTGCATGCAATTAGCATTCATTAACATACACTTCTTTCAATAAATTATAAGTTTCACAAGCAGTTTTTCCAAACTTTCTTGCGAAATTTCACAACAATTCGTTGCTTTATTATTACGCTTATAACTTTTCCGGCGAAACCAAAATCATAACTCTAATAAGAACGAAGGCTACGACTATACGGATTTGCTTACTGAAGCGAGAGGCACTGCATTCGAAAGAGAAGGCTTTACGCTAAACAAATGTCGGTCGCTAGCGTTTGACGCATGCGTACTTCTCTGTAGCAGCACCAGTATCGTTAATTAATATTCATACCTCGTATATTGAATCAAGTGATATTTCTTAGGTTCAAACTGTATATTAGATTTTATTTGGGGGGAATATTCATGAAGAAAAAATCATTGTTTATAGTTATTCCATTTTACTTAAAATACATACAAAAGATGTTTTTAAGACATTATAGTATATATATTCATAATTATCTACTTAAATTTCTGATTATATGAGAGAAACGCTATAATTAAATTATTTGAATTTTCAAGAATAATTTGTTTCGCATAATCAGTCGTAATCACATTTGGTTTGTCTAGAATTTTAATTAAGTAGCTTTTAGTGGTATATTATTCACGCTCAAGAAATTTGTATGAGTATTTCAAAAATTCACCCTAACAGAAAATATAGAGCATTTTTTACTAAACGCGAATATATTCCAAATTGTAGATTCGGCTATTAAATTCTGCTTTTTTTGTTATTCACATAGTTATAAATAATTACATAAATAATAATGAAAATTACAAACTAGTCGATAATTTTTACCTTTACATACTTGGGTTAATTTTATTTCGCCTGTAGTGTCTTGCGGTTAGCTTCAAGTTTATTTTTCTTTGATTGAAAGGCTCAAATAGAATTACTGCAACTCGCAATTCAGTTTTTAATTAACTTGCATGAAATGTTAACAATAAATTAACTTTTTAAACAAAAAATAATAATCACCAATAATTTACAATTTTGTTCAATTTAATGAACACCTTCCATTATAATCTTTTCCAGTTTTTCTAGATTTGTCTTTTTAAATGCTGTCTTGAAATACTAAAGGAAAAAAAACTTGGCTTGTTTATCTTATTACTAACTTTCCTTATACTTAATGTTACTTTATTTCATTTTTTATTTTAGGAATTTTTATTAATTTAAAAATATTAATTAATACAGTTTCACAAAAATATGTTAATATGTTACTTTTTTGTGTAGTTAGAAGTACTATTTGTTTCTCAAATTCTTTTCTATATTTAAAAATTCACATCGTCTGCGATAATAGAATAATTGAATTTGAGTTTACTTTATTAATTGTAAACATTTTCTTTTGGATTTGAAAATACAAGAAAGCGATCCACTTCTTTTTCCTCAAAAACACTTAAGAAAGAAAGAAAATTCAGCATCTCGTAAAACGTTGGTAATTTGTATGTATTACACAACTCATTTGCATTGAACATTACTAACTGTAAATTATGATAAACATGCCTTTTCTAGAAAGAGTATCATACAATAAGCAAATTAATATTTAGATCTAATTATTTTTGGTATACACAAATGAGATAACTGTTAACATTACGAGGCCGCGGTAGCCTAGCGACCATGGTTGCAGACTCACGGCTGGCGTTATTTTCGCCTAGTCATGGGTTGGGACCCTGATGCCACTAAAGACTCGCCGCGAAGTGGGAATGTTTACGTCGAATCTTTCGAGGTCCCAAGTTTTCCCATTGGCGTGGTATGGAACTTTGGAGAAAGATGTGCCATCTTCGGTATCGTTCTCATTACTTGACCAATGCTAAAAATCACGAGGTTCATTGCCAATAGCTTGTTGCTTCTCAGTGCGACATTAATAAATAATCACATAATATTAATATTACGAATGTGTTGGATGGATAATAACTCATGAAAACATGCAGTAACTCATGTCATTAAATTTAACGTAGAGTTCCATGAATAACGTTTATGAAACATCAACGTATAAATATAGTATTCAGGAAGAGAACTATATTTATATGTAAAATATTAATTCTTCTATCTTAAATATAACTCTTACAATAATAATATTATCTTGTAAGAGTTATATTTAAGATAGAAGAATGATGAGAATCATTGAGGATGTTTCGTATAGGAAGGACGCAAAAAATATGCCCCAGTTATTGCATTCATAAAAAAAATCTTATTTCTAGAGATATTAATATTATAACTTCTCTCTCTGTGTGTTAGAGATATTAAAATATTGACTGCCCAAAACAGACTATTTTAATATTTGTGATGTAATCTTACCGAATACTTGCCAAGTTATATAATTTAAATTTACTCTAATCAAACATTTAACACTGTTCTTGAATGATAATGATATTAGGTAAAATGATAATGATATTAGGTAAGTTGTATTTTAAATAAAGTTGAAAAAATATCGCGGTTTACGTATACAAAAAGTTTATGAAAATATCCAACATTTTGAATTGGCATTTCTTAGTACATTTAGAGAGAGTACATAATGTGATCATTGTGTAAGATCTCACATGGCGTCATTATTTTAAGAGAACAATTTAAAAATTAAAATTTGAATATTAATATAGAAACTTGAACGAAAAAAAATAATGATACTCAACCCATCTGAAAATATCTAAATTACATATAATGAACCCGTTCATATGAAATTAAGTTCATCTTTCTTTTGTTTACAACGATACAAATATATATATTATTCCAAATACTTAATATCATGATTTAATGCCATATTAAATTTCCAATTCCTTAAAAAGTAGATGAGAACACTTCACATTTTAATTAAAAGGGATTTATTACTTAGGGAATCCACTCGTTGAGAAATTGTCTAATCTTTCAATACGCATTTGTTGAGTTAACAAAACTTAATGCAATTGTTTTCGAAAATTCCTCAGATCAAATGAATTTTATAACAAATTTTTTTTAAAAACAATATATTTAGAAAGATAGTGTAATTTAATCTCATTACACAACAAATTAAATTGTAATAATACAATAAGATTTTTTAAAGCCCTTTCGATGAAAAGTTATAAAAATACAATTGTCGATAAAACTGAAAAAAATCAGTAGAATAAATGATGCACTTAAGTCTATATAGAGGGAAATCAATTGTATTATCCACTCCTTTTGTTGTAAAATGAGTAAAATTTGTAAAGACAAACTATTTGATTAAACTTCCGAGTGTTTTAATTACAATAAAAGAGACATTAACTATATCTGCCAGAAGTCATAATAAATTTTCCGCTACTCTGCGTACCCAGTTAATTGTTGTACTTTAATTCGACTTCACAATAGAAGAGTGATTATTATATTTGTTTCTTTTAACTTTCTCAATTCATTGAATCTGTAACAATTCAATCTTAATTATTCAACTGTTTAACTGATTGTTTTAAGCTCTTGCAGTGAACTTTTCGAAGTAATTAATTATTAAAGTAAATATATACAATTGAATAGCAGTTTAGCAAAATCCTACTATATCGCTTTAAAAAGTTTATTGTTATAGAAATTGAATAGGCCGAAATTAGAATTAAAGTTTTAATAGGTATTTTTATATTATTTAGTTGCTGAGGACTTTTGAAATATTAGAATAGATAATAAATTTGACTTTTAGGCTTACTTTTATTGTAAGTTATTTGATTTTGTAAGCGATTTTATACTATTCTACCATTCCTATTTTTTCTAGTAAGTTCACGTTCATTTCCCAATTGTAATTGTTATTGTTTATTGACGTAGCACTGAGAAACAACACGAGAGCTATAGGCGATGGACCTCATAATTTTAAACCTCGGTCAAGTGACGAGAACGACACCTGATTTAGCACCTCTATCTCCAAACTTCTGCGCTACAGCAGTGGGAAGACCTTAACCAGACTTAAGGGGTGTCAGGACCCTTTAACTTTCGAAAAATGTGTCTAAAATGCTTTTTTTTTTACACTTCTGTATAATGCATAAAAATCAACTTAAATGGATGAAATTTTTTTATGAGTTTGAAATGGTTTCATATGTATAATTTGATAGTTAAATATAAAAATACATTTTTTTTAAAAAAAAGGTTATTTTCTGTATTTTGAGGACTTAATTTTTTTTTCTTCTAGAAATGTGAGTTTCACTTCAAGTTAAACGTACAGTTTAAATAATATACGAATACCACCAAAATAGTCTCAAATTAAACTTAATATTTGATCTCAGGAGCTGAACTTATTTTTTTCCAAAATACTTAATTGATTTTTTTTAAAAAAAAGTTTAAAGTTTAAAAATTGTAAATTTTTGAAGTTTTCGAAAATTAAAAAAAATTTAAATAAATATTTTCTTTCCAATTACTTTAAATTTAGCTTTAGGTTCTAGAAAATAGTAATTAGAAGATATATACAAATTTTTATCCATTTCTAAAAATTAGTATTTCATACGACTGACATGAAAGTTGAAAAAAACATGTTTTGAGAAAAATGACTTTAAAGTAAAAAATCTGAATAATTATATAGCCACTATAATAGCCAACACAAAAAGCCTCTAGTATCATAATTAAGTCATTATTTTACAAATACACATTATATAGTATTAACTTGGTTTAATTCACTTTATGGGCCAGTAATGTCATAAGAAAAGCCTGTTGCAGTTATTCCTACATTTTGGTATTTGAAATTACACACATATTTACAAAATGTAACAGTATTAATTTAGGTTTAAGTTACACAAAATAACTTTTTAAAATATCTTGTCTAAAATGTAAAAAAAAAAGTAAAAGAAAAAAATTCGGAATATATTGTAAAGCTAAAACTTAGAATAATTTAAAACTTATTTAGTTACTCATAAAAAAATAAAACATTTATAATTTTAAAAAAATATTAATATTAACAATCTACAGTGAACATACAAACAACAGAAAGATTTGATTTATTTTGCAGTCCTAAAATGATTTAAAAAAAAAAAAAGCTTCACAGCAGTTTTGATATTTTTCTGAAAGCATACATTTCAAAAAAGTTATGCAGTATAATTATAAAATATAAGGTAAAAATTATACAAATCATTATTTAAATCTTATTCAGACTATTATTCATAAATTATTGCATGGTATATCATTATGACATTCAAATTATTATAAACAATGTCAAGTTAGAAATGAACAATTCAATATTTAACTATGAGACATGTAATTTATATTCCTGTAATGTGGAGAAAACTGTTAAAAATCTCCTGGCACATATACATCACCTTCTTTCCTTCGCGTGTTTTCATTATCTTTCAGAACTTTCAGTCATTTTGCTATCTGAACTTCATGCGACTGTTCGCTGTTCAGCTTTCCTGATTCGCAGTTTATCCAAGTTTTGGAAATGCATTTTCATTTTCTTATCAATGAGCAAATCTAATTTTTTTTTTTGCTATTGAAACCAAGGAACTTTGTCCATCTTTGTAAGCACAGGTACCTAAATAGGCAGCAATTTCTTCCATTTTGCGGCCAAATCCTACAACTTTTGGGCGGAACTTCCAAATTAATGAGTTGAGTTACTCATTAGGGTTTTGTTTTTTCCCACCTAAACACATTTTCATAAGTGAAGGATGAGAAAGATCCTTGAAAATTGGCTTGATGACCTCCATCATGGCTTTGGGGATTGAATTCTCGTGATTATATTCATGAATCATATTATCACAAACTGCATTATTGTAACGTCACCAAGAATTCGGACATTTCGGACAGAGCCAATCCATGGGTTCCTTATCAGTGCTGCCTGAATGTGCCCAGATGGACCAAATAGCTGTCCTCGTGCTTCTCACATCAGTACTGTTCTCACTGATGGCATTACCATAGTGAGTGGTCAGCTTATTTATTAAAAAGGTCCGTGAGTCTTCCTTTTTCACCAATTTTTTTTCCCTCAGAAAGTTTTTTATTTCCCTTCGATGCTTTGAGTTTTCGTAGTCTACTGCCCATTCTCTTCTGCACATGGCCAACACACTCGATTTTTTCTAATTGCACATCTTTCCCACATGGGTATTCATATGAAAGAGCAAGAAATGTTTTATTGTCTCCATCACCTATATACCACAAATATTCGGCATTGTGCTACTGTTGGGATATGAGAAAATTATGTTTCATAACATCTGCTTTCATATTACCTGCAGAATCGAGGTGATTTTTTTTACAAATATGTTTATGCTTAGACAATCATTTCAGGTAGTCGAGTCCAAATTTCAATCCTTTATATGAAACACATCTTTTGCAAAATGACGTCAACAGCTTTGCCAGACTCTGCTCCAACTAGAGTGCATACGCCAATCAACGAAATATGCAGCCTCGTCTTCCAAGTACCATCATCGCTAACTGTGAGTGCATTTGGATTTTCGGTCAAAGATTTTTCTTCAGAAACACAGAATAATCACATCCAGGACACTGAACTTGAAATAATGAATGTAGTCCAGTTTTCGATTTTTCTTGAAAATTTAACATGAACTCAACTGTAGCTAAATTTTTGGTTAAATATCCATTTATAAATGACTTTTAGAATCTTATAAATAACATATGAAGACCTCGTGGAGATCTTACCGTGTAGTATTTTAGTATAGTTCTTAATATACCTTTATAAATATGATTATAGAATTTTTATCAAAACTGAAAAATCACGATGAATATACTAAGATTATAAAAATCAATAACTTTGCTTCATTTTCTTTTTTGACCGAAAATTAAATTATTTTAAGGATTCGTTAAGTAGTAAAAAGTAAGTCAGCTATCATAAATATATTTTTAACTACATTCTTATCCTTAAATCAATGCGATATATATTTAATTGGGTCTAAACATCTTGAGAAAAATCATTAAGTCTGAATTGAGAGATTTAAGGGCCAATAAAACCCTTAGGGATACCATTAAAGTAACGAACATCAATCGTCTAATTAAACTGTGCCAACTCAATAATTTATGGATATAAAATATACAACCCTCAGGTTTCCACAAATAAAATACTATACCCACTTTGCTCCTTTCTTCTCACTTTCTTAAAAGTATTTTCTATTAACAAGAACAGCTCATTACCCTTCTAACTTTTAATATAATTTTAATGTATTTCAGATTTAGAAATAGCATTTTTTTAAAAAAATTTATTATGATTTATGATTATTAATCTATCTATCTATATATATATATATATATATATATATATATATATATATATATATATAAAGAAAATATGGATATTTAGAATTATTTCATGAACTTACATCAATTTATTCATAATAAAGTTAAAATGTATTAATACCTTTATTTATTAATAATAAGTAGAAAATAAGAAATCCAGCAAAATTCTATACAAGTATAATACAAAATTTAGTAAAACTAAGTAGAAATTTTAAAATTTTATTACAATGAAATTTTAACTTTAAAATTTTTCGTGCTTTTATTTATTAGGAATTGTAAATACTTCTTTAAAGTAGTTTTTACTTGTTATTTTGATGAAACGATATGTTAACGGACGACAGAATACTAAGCACAAGATTAGGTAATTTATTATATTAGAGAAGTTTATGAAATAAAATAATAGCGTTTATTGCATGATTACCTCAAAAACGGATAAATTTCACATTGGTTTAAGTATTAAAAAAAGAAAAGACTATTTTAATAAAATTGTTTTCGTTAAATATTAATTTATCTGTACATAAATTACAAAGATCTAAAATAAAAAGCTTTAGTAACTAATATTTTGTTCATAATATTATATTTTATGAACGCTTTCTTGTTAGTGTATAACTTTATCTTGATTGTCTAACACAGGGATTCCAAATTGAGTCTGGGTGGACTCCTAGGGGGGTCGAGGTAAGTTTAAAAAGGGTCCATAGTTTTCCAGGGTTTTATTAGGGGTCTATGACATATATATTTTTTTTCTATTTTAAAATTTTATTTAATTTTTAAGAATTGAAATTATTAGATAATAATATCCGTGTTAATACGTATATAGACATAATACAGATTTGCAAGAGAGGTATGATTCACGCATCTAAAGAGGAATGTCATGTCGCTTTTGTATATGTCATGTCGCCGTCAGCTTTTATTTGACTACCAACACGCGCCAAATGACTACTGTATATACGCCGTCAGGTTTTATTTAAGTACCAACACGCGCCGATTGCTAGGCAGGACTGGGGAAATTTCCTTCGCGTACAGCCAAAACAATCGGCATAAGTATTTTTCTGTAATATTAGTTGCCCATAGTCTTAGCCTATAGTATGGTAATATATTTCAAATTATTAAACCGTTAAATAATCTGTCATGTTTAAATTTTATGAAAACTCCTACTTTCATAAATTTCCTGAAAATTCCTACCGTTTTGCTAAGAACGCATTTGGTAATAGTACTTCACATAGATATCACTAGTAAATGTTTTAATTATTAAATTTTTATGCTATTGTTATTATCATGTATTTAATTATTCAGCCATTTCGCTTGCAAAAAAAAGTATCTGCAGTATTTTAAAAATTATTTAGAAATTGTTTTCATCGTGTTTCCAGTGACTGATAGTTTATCAGTTTCTGCGAAAAAATATTTAGCAGAGATTACGTAAAATCACCTAAGATGAATGACCATAGTAAAAGAATGCATCCTACTAAGAAAGATATGAGTTTTGAATGTTTCAAGAATCTTAAAGAAAAATTTGCTAATCTTTTTAAAACTGGAATGAAATCATTTCTTAAGCTATATCTATTTCTGTAAAATATGTAGGAAGATTAGAAGCATCTTACAATATTTCTTTGCTAATTGCAAAAGCCGGATATCCACATACCATTGGCGGAAAAAATATTACCAGAAATACAAGAGGTAATAACCACTTTAATGATTATGGACCCTGAACCATTTTTAAAAAGTATTCCGCTCATACACACAGCATTAATTACATACGAAACATCGCATAGATGAAAGGTCAGAGGATACTAAAAAGTCCTTAATTAGAGAATTACACAAAAATAAATTTTCTTTGCAAATGAATGAATTTACTTTTCTAGAAACAGTATTCTGATGTTATATGTTAGATATTATATGCTGGTGTACTATCAGTGGTTCCAAAATATCGAGGAGTTGTAGCATTTCTTTAAAAAATGAGCTTCCGATATTCTGACATTGCACTGCGTTTTATACTGGCAACACTTGCCAAAGATTTACAAGATAATCTTCATTTTGTTTTGTATTAATATATTAAGGCTGTGAACTCAATGAAAGATAAGGTTTTGATATATCATTTTCTTACTCAATTATGCGAAAGTAATGATCAAATTTATGATAATTTACTTTTTCATATAGAAGTTCGACGATTGTCGAAAAGCAATTCTTTGCAATATTTCGTTGAAATCTTTAATTATTTGACTGAGTTCTTTTTGTAAATTGATAAACTCATAGCAACAAAAATTAATTGAATAAAAAAGCATATACTTTATAGCAGACATATTTTCTTTGTTTAATAATATATAAAATAAAAGGGGAAAAAACGTGAATCTCTTTGAAACTCGAATAGTTGTAATCGGGCTTCTCTAAAAAATATATTTGCTTATTTCCACTTTAAATCGAAATGAGTCTCAATATTTCGAATACTTGATGCTGCTTTCTGTTGCTGAAAAAGATAAAATTAATGTCGATGACATTCAAATCTACACTGACCGCTTGAAACAATTAAAAGAACATATCAATGTCCATTATAAATATTTGGAAGGTTTAGATGTCCCATCTTAGATTTTGAGTCCATTTGAAAGCGACTCAATCAACAACTATAAACTGATTGAATATTGCAAAATATGGTGATTTATTATTTTTGGCTAATTTTACATCTATTGTAAAAGGTACTATAGTAAAGTATCAAACACAACCATCGAATTAACATTTTTTAAAATTATATTATTTATATATAATTCAGTAAAATTGAAAAAATTGTTCAATAAAATATATATTTGTTTGTTATGTTAGTTATAGAGTGATTATATGAAGATAAGAGCAATTTCAGATCAAATACTTAAAAAATTATAACAATACATCAAGAATTACATTAATTGAAATCAAGCTATTGAGCAATTCTAATCTGTCTTTCTGAAATCTTGTTAACTTGTATATTCGTAAAATTGAAAATGAAAATTGTGTATGTAAAAGACATAAATCTAATAAATTGTTATTTTTAACACATTATGTTTATACTCTTAATTAAATTTTATATAAAGTTTATTTGTGACATTATTAGTATTATGGTTATTCAGTGTGTTAAGAAATTGTACGATCACTAACAAATTTGAACATTTCTGAAGATGAAGGCATAATATGTAAGTTTACACGTGTGTATTTAAAATGGATCGGGAAAAAATTTCTGCACTGATTACAACTTAGAATATCAATCTAAATTTTATTGCGATCTAAAAATTGAATATGGTGTCTGTTATTATAAGAAATTATAAGACCACCTTAGACAATTAGTGCATATTATTCGGTACATCAGAATCATTATAAAATACAAGTGTTAGTATTTCATGACCGCATTACCTAAGAAGTAAAAGGGCAGATTTTGAATGCGTTATCCACGATTTATTGTGAGCGAAGTTAGAAAAAATGTGCGAGTATTTTATTAGTTTACTGTGTGATAAATAATCTGAAAAAAAAAATAGCTAGGTTACTGAAGCGTTCTAAAACTGCCTATCACAATGTTGTAATTAAAAAAGATAATTCGAACAAAATAAAGCGATCTGGAGGAAAAAGGATTTTGACAGCACGAGACGATCGACCAATTTGTCGACTATTAACTAAAAAAAGGTCTGTTGACACGTAAAATTTCGGAACGCTTTAAGCAAAAAAAAAAAAAAAAAATTCACGAGTTACAATTGGGAAGAGTTTTAAATGAAATACTAATATAAAATTTCTGAAAATGAAGAAAACACCGAAGTTATTGAAATATCATCTAGAAGTTTGGAATAGGCTTAAAATATCATGACATAAAACGATGAGAAGAAAAAAATACTTTATAATGAAAAATTATTTAAACTTGATGATCTAGATGGCTACAAACACTATTGGCATGCTTTCAGGTAGAAATCGAAAGAATGTTTCAGTCGACATTATGAGAGGAGGATCAAAAATGGTTTGGGGAGTCTTCATTTTTTTTTTCAAAAGGATTGAGCGATTTACAGCGAATTTTGAGACGTATGGACTCTCCACAATATCAGGATATGATATATGATCATCTGAAACCGTTTAGGTTTATATTAG
Organism: Nephila pilipes; assembly: GCA_019974015.1. Lineage (NCBI taxonomy): Eukaryota > Metazoa > Arthropoda > Arachnida > Araneae > Nephilidae > Nephila > Nephila pilipes. Next base: position 776,366 of record BMAW01128705.1, on the reverse strand, counting down.
ATGGTGCTAAATGAATATTTCAGCAGGACAATTATTCTTGCTTTATATCTAAATCCACCCAGGAGTGGCTTAGAAAAGAAACAGTTAATGTTTAGCCATGGTCAAGTCAAAGTTCAGACTTGAACCCCATGGAAAACCTTTCGGGTATATTATTTTGCAAAAATTAAGCTAATAATAAACTGTTTTCATCAGCTCATGAACTGGAAGTATCCATAGTAAAGGAATGGCACGATAATTTTGAAATTGAACTTAACCACCTCGTAATTTCAATAAAATACAAAGTGTTTGAGGTTATGAGGAAGAAAGGAGGGACCAATGTCATATTAATTTTCATACTTTTTTTGTTTTTAAATAAGTGATTTTATAATTTGTTAACACTGATTTTTCATTTATTTCTAATATTTTTGTTAACTTAATTAAAATTAACCCTATTAAAATTATTGAAACCTAATTTTTATAAATATGTTGTAATATCATATTTCATTTGTTTAATTTACATTTGGAACTTTTATTTATTTCATAATTTTCAAAGTTAAAATGATCCTATAATTTCTAAACGGATTGTATTGCATGTTGTATATTATAGAGAAAAATAAAAGAGAGTCTTTCAAGAAAATTATTCTTTTAAAAGATATCAATGTTAGAAAACGTTCTGGAATCCTGGTCTAATGGCACTTCTGGCACTTTCAATGGTCCTGGTCTCAGGCTAAATTCATGGTAATTCATAACGATTGCTGCCTTATTGATCATAAAATTAATGTCTTCAGTATTAGAATTCTATTTAACTGGAAAAAAATTGAATATTTCATTAATAATAGAGAATATTCTAATGATTTAATTACTACTAAAATAATCGAGATGTACCCTTAATTTGTATTTATTATTCTTAAGAGTTTTAGAGACTTCACCGTCCAGAGTTATTCATTTTTCTCAGCGTCTCTTGACCTTTATAAGGCCGTCATTTTAGAACTCACCAGATTAAGTCTAACTTCTCCATACTGTGGATTACTTGAAACTACAATTACTGAAACCAAACAAATCAACAAGAATATCTGTAATGTAGAACATTATGTACATAAGGATCAATTAAAACGCAGAATAAATTTCATCCAAATATCTCGGTTATTTCTTAGTAATAATTAAAACTTTACTATACTTCCCCGTACAGAGTATTTTACTGATTTGTAATTTGGATTACTTATCAAAATTGAGTGAACTTCAATAAAATTATAAAAATCAAATATGGTGGATTATTTATTCCTAAGTGGATTTTGAGGTACTGACGAATTGTGCTTTTCCAAAAGTCGCCACGACTTAAATCTTGAGTCCGTGTCACTCGCGGACGACTTCCGAAATATCTACGTTCAGGTGAATGTCATATTCTTACAAAATTAAGAAATATCGAAATTCTTCAGAAAATGAAAAATTACTGTCTAAGAAAAGCAGCAAAATTTGGAATAAAACAAAAAGAAATGCAAAGACTGTGTAGGTGATCAAAATGCTTAATCCAAATTCTTTAACAATAAGTTATGTTGTGTGCATCGTTCATCAACAAAATTGAATATGTATGTTACTACTGCAAAAACTTTCCTAGTAGAACTTCTTATCAATAGTGGAAAATGTTTCCTGAATACTTCAAATATTTCACTGATAATGAAACAAGAAAAACAAACTGAGCTATCACCTCCCAGCCACTTCTACGATCTCTTGTGATTTGGTATCTGATGGGGAAAAATTCGACTACTCTTGGATATTTCGCACTTCTACAGAAGTAATATTAAGGTAAATAAAGTAAGCTAAAGGTAAACAAATAAGGTAAATAAGGTAAATAGAGTTAAAGGTGAATAATACAGTTAAATTTAACAACTTTAAATATGCCAATATTACCGAAATTTTTTGTTAAATACACGGATATTTAATGCATATCTAAATTTTGATTATTAATATCTTCTTAATAACTCGTTATATCTGTAATAGATAAACAAAATGATTCCAAATTAGTGTATTCTCTTAAAACAACATTGAATTTCAGGGGTTTTTCTTATAATTCATTTTGTTTTTATAATTCATTTGAGTTATTGGTACAAGCAGGTGTAAATATAGTTTTTATTAACGTCTCACTAGAAGCAACACGAGGGCTATTGGCGACGGACCTCATACTTTTGAACCTCGGTCAAGTGACGATGACGACACCTGAGCTGGCACCTCCTATCCTAACTTCCACACCACGCCAACGGGAGGACTTTGGGCCCCGACAGATTTAACATGCATCCGCCCCGATTACACTGCGGGTCTTTAGCGGCCAAGGATTGAACCCGCGACTGAACGAAAACCGCCGGTTACGAATCCGAAACCATGAAACCATGACCACTAGGCTACCATGGCCCAGGTGTAAATATAACTAATTCTATAATAAAGGAAACATAATATATCATAACTATTTCTCATTCATTTTATGAATGGGAATTTTTTTTAAATAACATATATTACATTTTGTGTAGTATAAGGTGTGTTTTTGCTAATTTTTATATTATTAAAATGGTAAAAACATAAAAACACTAAAACATACAAAGTAGTTATAAAAAAACATAGAAATTAAAATAAAGCATAGCAAATTATAAAGACAACAAAATCAAAAAATGGAAAGTAATTTGAAGTGCTGCTTTTGTGGCTTTAAACAGAAATGCCTAGATATAATCGTTTTTCTAACAGCTACTTTATATGAAAGAGAAGGATTTAAACTAAAATCCATTGAAACTCTTATTTTAAAAAATAATAAATGCACCCAGAAAACAATAGAATGCTCTTTAAAATTAAGTGGATTTTTCTCTCTTGGAAATAAAAATCTTTCGACTTTTATCAATAAACGTACTCCTAATCGACTTTTAAATTTCGCCCGATGGGATTTATGTAGATGCGTTTATACGAAGATTAGATGGAAAATATATTCTTTATTTTTCTTTTGAGTCCATAAATGTAAAAGCAATGTTTCTATTTTCATAGCCTTAAGCTAAAATATGAAATTATAATATCCAATTTCATCACAATGTAGCATATTTAATAGAAGTATTTGAGACAATTAATTGCTTTTTTAAATGTTTTACTTGGCATTCCAATGATGTTATATTCCGATGTAAGTACAAAAGAACGCCCTCTTTGCCTGTCACCATTAAAGAGACTCTTTTATTGGTTAATAAAAGGTCAATTAAGTTTAATTATATAAAATATTATTTTTTCATATGATTATGAGAAATAAATATAATTGTATGAAATATTTCTTTCTATATGAAATAATTAAATACAAATAGCTGATCAGATATAATAACATACATGTTTTTCGCATTAATCAATAATAGTGTATGCATAAAAAAAAATTTCACTACTGAAAACTGAATAGAGCATTGAACAAGAGGCAGGAAGAAAGATATAAATATACTTCGACACATGCCGCTTGAATAATTTTTTAGAAGAGAAAGCCAGTTAAACCAAAGTTGCTTTAATGGAAGCCGGTTAAGAGAGTACTTACTGTTTGTGAAATCAATAATCTGTTTCTCAGTTAAGCACTAGGATGCTGTACTTGGCTAAAACTAGAAACCTTTTGACAGACAATGTGGAATGACCTGGAGCATTATCTTGGCAGAAAATTTTTCCGTATGGATTCTATGTCAATTCTTATAGACTCAAAAATCGCACAAATACTTAGGCGACCGTCAGATCGAACCAGATTGCCGATTCTTTTCAATATTGTCATCCGTTTTAGACGTGGAAGGGTGACCTGGCGTGAATCATCTTTAACATTTCCTCGACCATCTTGAAAACGCTTAAAACACCCCGTGCATGCGATAAACATTCTTTGCCATACACTTCTTTTATTAAATTATAAGTTTCAGTAGAGGTTTTTCTTAGTTTCACGCACATGTGAATTTTCACAACAATTCGTTGCTCTATGAATACACTTATCCTTTTCCCGGCAAAACAACAAAACAAAAAAACTGTAATACAAAGACAACGGGTTACAGAAACGAGAGGCACTGTTTTCGAAAGAGAAGGCTTCACGCTAAAGAGCTGTCGGTCGTTGGCGTTTGGCACGCACGTACTTCTTCTATAGCAGAGTCAGTCTCGTTATTTAATTGCCACACCTCGTATAATTTAAATTAATTCAGTTAAAAGCTAAGCTAACACGAAGACTAGTTTATTAGAAATATTTTGTAAAGATTAATGCATTTATAATTAATTGACTTTCATCTGTAAATTTTAAAAATTCAAAAATGTGAGATTACGCATAACTAGACTTTTTACCATTTTTAAAGGTGCGACCTTTTGAAAACTTAGCTAGTAAATGGAAAAAATGCACTGTGTAATAATCCAGTAGAAAATTTCTTCTAAATGCAGCATGAAATATTGTTAAACGAAATGCATTTATTAAATGTCATGAGACTTTTGTCTAACCAAAAGGAAGCTCATTTTAAAATCTATTCCACTCGAATAAAATTCATATGAGTTGTTTATTAAACCAATTATTGTTTCCATTCCAACTCGCTGTAGCAATCGAGACAGAAAATTTCACAACAGCGACGCACACTAACGATATACGTATATATAAAAAAATCTTGTCAGACAAATTGTTAAATCTGTCTTTAATATAACGGTATTTTGTGCATTTTATTCCCACTTGTATCTTTTGACTTGTGACATATTGATTACCTTCATTTCTCCTTTAAGTAAGTTTTATCCTTGACAACCGAGAATTTTAAGTATTCTTGTTAGATTTACAGTGAATAAAGACGTCTGCATAATGAATCAATAAATAAAATTTTTCGTTGTTTATTCTCGTTTTCGCATAGTTACATATGCTCTTCCATGCGTCTCCTTAAATCTAGTCTTTATCCGAATAGAAAGATAGTGGAGGGAAAGGAGAATAATGGACTTTTGTTCTTACCAAAAATTAACTGAGAAAGGCTCCCAACTTCGAACGAAAATGTCTGGAAAATTATCTAGGTATCTGTTTACTTGGTGTCAGTTACCGAGATCACAGTGACTGATTGGATAAGTAAAAGGTATCAAAAGCAGTATAATTTATGCTGAAACATCTTGCAGCTTTTACAATACAGCAGCAAAATGAAAATAAATGCAATTGTTACAAACCGTACTCTACCATGCTTGATATTAATAGTTAATTCAATATTTATTTGCCATTAACAACGTTATATTTTTAAATGTATTTACATTCATTTCAATTATAATTTAATAAAGCGGAAATAAGGAGAAAATCTTTTTATAAACAAGTATAAGAACTACATTATAGAGAATACCGGTTGTTACTTCATTGTGCCAATATGTTGTAAATAATTGTTCGAAGTGGAAATTAAGTAGAGTATGAGTGAAATCCAAATTATATGAATAATTGTTATTCACTAATATTTTACAAATTAAAAATCATTTCTGAAAGTAAAAGATGTGCAGTAATACTTATAAAATGAAACAGGTAAAAAAAAGGATAAAGACATTTAAAACTAATTACACAAAAGTAAGTATTATATAAAAAATAGCTGTGTATTGTTGATACAGCACATTAAACCTGAAAATTATTCTAAACAAAACAGCCGATAAGAATATGTTTGTTGTAATTTATCCAAAAATAAATTGTGAAATAAATAAAAAGATTCGAAAATCTAACCAGAGATATTCATGCAAATAATAAACGAAAACATTACAGAAATTCAAAAAGTGATAAGATGACTAATTACATTTTTAGAAAAAAAACTTCAAATCACTAAAAAATTCAACTCACATTCTAAACTCTTCTTTATACTAATAAAAGAGGAAGAATAATAAACACCTAGAAATATATTATATGTATACCACATTAATTATGACTTCATTTATTTCTTTTAATATGATGACAAAATTTAAGCATATGAGTCTTCTGCAATTAACTTTATATATACATATATATATATATAT
>BMAW01128705.1:728349-765402 GCA_019974015.1 Nephila pilipes | reverse complement strand
GTGTGTGTGTGTGTGTGTAATTTTCTTGCATTCTTCCTGAATCAAACACTTTTGCTTTTGTTTCGTACATTACAAATTTCAAGGAAACCAAAAACCTAATTACTAGGGCAATCACCACTTCAGCGTTGCTAATTTGATTGCAATTTCGAGTGAGCCTAAAGGCTAAGCAACAAGTTGAAATCTCCGCTGACACGCGAGTTCGCATCCGGGACGGAGCCTGAAAGACCGACATTGATCAAATTTTGCCCAACCGCAGTTCAATGTGATTCCAATGATACCTAAAAACTAAATTAAGTCTCGACTTAATCGCCTTTTCACGTTCGCAATTCGGAAAACATAACTATAATGGCTCCGCTTTCAAGGTCTTGTCGGAATCTTGCAACGCTGAAATCTACGTCTTGAACTACATCTATTAAGCGATAATACGGGTGTTATAATTCAATAAACACGCCGCTGCGTCACGATCTTTTCTATTTTCCGAATCCCAATGAGCCAGTTCGTAAATCACAAGACTAGAAAATTCCTGAAGCGAAAATCAAGAACATCCGCGGAGGAGTTAAAGGGATAACCTGAAGACTCAAGATTGGATAATAACCATTTTTTATGACAGTTTACTCCACATTCATGAACCAGGTACTATTTCTCCCACGGGCTTTCATCATTTGAATTTTGCAGTTTGTTTCTGAAAGATCTTCGCCTTTAATTTGCATTCTATTTCTGCGGTCGATCAATTCAAATTGATACCATGACGACCTGTAGTGCTCATATTTGGTGCATCAACTCTCGTACTTGGAGATTTCTAAAACTTTTACCAAGCTATTTTGCCCAGAAGAATTTCTTATCCGTGACTTACTTATGTAATAATATAACTAGATATTTACTACTATTTCCCATTAAATTACACTTAGCGGTATCTTCAAAAGAATATACACTTGGTGTTGCAAGTAATCTGCTTACTTTTTAGAAACAATAAGTCGACAACAAATTCGAAAATCGCATGTAATTGACATTAAAAATTATTAAACTAAAAATTATTTAACTATAAAATTATTAAAGTAATTCGAATATTAAATTTTAATTTTTTTTTTTTTTTTTTTTTTGGCATACGATTTAGAAATATAAGCCAATATAGAATTATCTTGAAAGGAGAAATTACCAATATGTTTTAGATATTTTTCCCAGTTAATTAAATTTTACTTTAATTGAATACACATTCACTTTCATTACACAAGAGAAATGCATTTTACTTTAAATGAATACACGTTTTACTTTCATTACACGAGAGAAATGCATTTTAATTTCTATACCTTTTCTAGATATTTTCATTAAAATATTTTAAAACGGTAAAAATAATACTCAGTTCCTTTTATTCCTTCAAAAATATCCTTTTTATTCCTTCAAAAATATCCTTTTTATTCCTTCAATCATTCCTAAGAAAGTTAAAAGAAAATGTAGGAAAACAAAAAGTTTTTTAATGGGACAACAAAAAATAGCTCTATAGAACTTTAATGCAGTGCCTTATCACTAAGCGATGGACAATTTTCTGTACTCTTTTTTTTTTGTGTGCCAGACCTAAATCGCAACCACGATACACAGTACATTTTTTGAAACGAAACTCTCTATATTTCTATTGTGTACAGCCACTTAGATCTAAGTAATTGTTCCTTGATCTGATAAAGCTGCTAGAAATCTTTCGTTGTAACTCAGGTCATTTTTAGTATTTCTTTTTGAGCTTAGAAACTCGTTTGTGCTTATTACTTTCAACTTGCACTTGGAACTAACTCTGATGTTTATGAGACAATGTGATCCCACACAAGCCTCTTTAGACATTTATCGCTTTAATGGTAGAGATCATAACAATCTTTTATTCTCTTATAGATTACCAAAAAAAAAAAAAAAAAATCTCTGATTTAAAAAAAAAAAAAAAAAAACTTTTTTTTTTAAAAAAAAATTGTTTTCAGGTAGAAACATCTAAAGAGATTGCTGGGGAAAGTATAAAAGTGCAAAAATCACGATTCTTGAAAATGTCTTTCCGGATTAAATTATTGCCCTAGGCTTTATACTTTTGTAACTACTTTTAATGAATAGAAAAATTTACGACTTGGATATTAATGCTATAATAAATATGTTATAGATAAAAAAAAATATATGCCATTCAAGGGAAACTATGTTGTTTCCTTTGATTAGCTAGTATTCGAAACAATACGTCATTTTGAAGTACGAGCTTGTTCAAAATTATTCACCAATTTCAGAATTCCATATTTTCATAAATAAACGACACAATGTGATCCAGAATAAGTAATACATGAATGTAAAGGGAAAATATAGAAATGTTTTTTCGAGGGTTCGATATAACTTCCTTTAGTTACATGCATAATGTCAATTTGATATGTGAATTCCTACCAAACATGTTGAAAAGGTTCAGTAGTAATTGATTGCACAGCAGCAATCCGTTGTTTACGTTCACATAAATTTGTTGATAGTGGTGGTGCCTACTGTTTATCTTTTACAACGCCCCCTCCCAAGGAAGAAATAACATAGGACCATATCAGGTGACCTTGGTGGTCAGCTGTGGTCAGCTGTCATTAATGTATTACTTATCTTTCTGTGTTCTTTATTTATTTACTTATTTATTTATTGAAATCGGATGAATTACTTTGAATAACCCTATACTTCGGTTAAATTAAGTGAAGTAACGGATGGGTCCTGTATTACAAGAATAACTAAAATATCTTAAAGTTATTTAAATTTCATACCTGCAACGTACCTAATTTTATTCGATATCATTGGGTTATGTATCCTGTTAGAATAACTTTCAATGATTATAATGTCGCATTTAAATAACATTCCGGGCCGCGGTAGCCTAGTGGTCAAGGTCGTGGACTAGCGGCCGGCGGTTTTCGTTCAGTCGCGGGTTCGATCCTTGGCCGCCAAAGACCCGCCGTGTAGCTGGGACTGATGCACGTTAAATCTGTTCGGGGCCCAAAGTCCTCCCGTTGGCGTGGTGTGGATGTTATGAGAGGGGGTGCCAGCTCAGGTGTCGTCCTCGTCACTTGACCGTGGTTCAAAATTACGAGGTCCGTCGCCAATAGCCCTCGTGTTGCTTCTAGTGCGACGTTAATAAAAACTAAACTAATTAAATAACATTCCATCTATTGCTAAATTTTCGTCAAAATTCTGAAAAAGAGCTCTTTATTTTATTTTTGTACAAAAGTTCCGTTTTTTGTACGAAACAGTTACTGGTTGTGAACATTAAATTTTCTATTATTTTTAGTCAATGATTTTATTCAAAATTTTAATGCATGTTGTGCGATTAAAAGTAACTCTATTCCTGGCGGTAATTTTTATTCATGAAAATTCAAAATAATAATCCCTTTTTGTCAATAAATATTATTTTTTTGTATTCAACCTATTTAAGAATTTATACATGCTTAAAATCCATATATAATCTTATCCTTTAATTTATTCTTACAAATACTTTTCTTTTACAAATATGGGATTTGTTGAATAAAAGATAAAAGAATGCTTCGATAACAAGTATGATAAAAATATTTTTTATTATAAATTTTAAAAAAAGACTTCCTTCACGCGAGTATTACAACTTTAAAAGACTTTACAGCAAATAAATTTGTTTCAAATAAGGATCGCATATTTGCTGTTATGACTTTTTTTCCTAAGACTTCAGAACTCTAATTCTCAGCAAAAAGTCATTAAAAAGCTTTCACTCTTCTTCCATACTCTTTCCGTAAAATGATGCTTCATATTTGATTTTAGTGAAATATCTTCAGGCTATCCGAAGCGAAACCACAATTCTCTCAGTGATACTTGATCCTGATGAAAGCTATTTTCTACTTCTGTCTAAATCCTTTTCCCTCACATCCTCGAATTCGCAGCTTTTCTTTATTTTCCAATCAATTTTCTAAAACTGGAATATCTCGCGGCGACGTTTGTTACCCCAACGGAAAAAAGACGTACGCCTTAAATCTATTGTTAAAATCATCACGTTGGAGCTATTATGGAATTTTGTTATCGAACCATTTTTAGTATCCAATAAAATGACTTTGAAAATTTTGATTATTTTTAACATTCAGACAGTGTGCGCTAAATTTTTATTTTCGTCATTAATAAACTTGATACTGTTGTTGTTTCTAAATTTTTCCTACATCAAATTGGATTTTTATGGAATGACTAAATCCCGAATTAGAAAAGACTGTGAGCTCTAAATTTTTATTTTGGTCAATAATAAACTTGATACTGTTGTTGTTTCTAAATTTTTTCTACATCAAATAGGATTTTTATGGAATGACTAAATCCCGAATTAGAACAGGAGAAACACCTAATATGTTAACACCTAATATCTTTCAATGGCGTGCTTATGATAAATGACGTGTGACTGCGATTTTCTTCACAATTATTTATTTTTATGATCTAAATAACAATTGGAATAGAATGTGTATGGGTTAATGTTGAAATTTCAATATAGATTTTGTTTAAATTTAGGCTTTTCATAGCAAACAACCATTCTTATTGTTAGCTCATGATTATTCAAAATGATTTATCCAATTTCAAAATTCTATATTTTAGAAGGCACTCAATGATAAGTAATACGTGAATACAAATTAAAACTGTGGAAGTCTTATATTGTGTGAAAAATAGAAGCTACTCGTATTTTTTTCGTGAAGATCTTTCACCAAATCTGTTTTAAATACTTTCGCTAAGCTACCTCATTGTTGGATCAGTCACAATGTACCAGATGATTTGCAGTTACACAGCTGGCCACCTAGGTCACCTGATATATCCCCATGCGATTTCTTCCTTTGGAGGTTGTAAAATATAATGTTTATGCACCACCATTACCTACAAATTTATGTGATCTTAAACAACTGATTTCTGCTGCTGCACAATCAATTACCACTGACACTTAACAACGCGTTTGGCAGGAATTTACATATCGAATCGACATTATACGTGTAACTAAAGGAAGTTATGGTTTGGTGTGGTTGATTTTATTAATGTCATATTAGAAGCAACACGGTGGCTTTTGGAGACGGATCTCGCGATTTTGAACCTCGGTCAAGTGATAAGGACGATACCTGAGCTGGTACCTCCCTCTTCTAACTTCCCCACCACGTCAACGGGAGGATTTTGGCCCTCGACAGATTTAAAGTGCTTCAACCCCGGCTACACTGTGGGTATTTAGTGGGAAAGCTCGAACTTACGACTCGAAGAAAACCACTGGCTGCGAGTCCACGACCATAACCACTAGGCTACTGTGGCCGCAAAGGAAGTTATAGGGAACTCTTGTAATAAACACTTCTATATTTTCTCTTTGCATTTATGTATTACTTATTCTGTGTTGTTTATTTATGAAGATATGGAATTCTGAAATTGGATGAATCATTTTGAATAACCCCGTAATTTAAAATTGTTTACCTACGTGAATTTAAACTCGAACAAAATTTTTAAGGACGTATATATCCAGTTCAGAAATAAGAAATATCAATTATGGATTTATAATTTTAATGAGTGTATTTATAAATGCCGTTAAGATTCTCTTATGAAATGGCGTGAGAATTATAGAAAAGATAACTGATGATTCATGCACACATTAATTCTCTTATATAAGACTGATTACTTATATCACACACCCCTCCCCCAAACTGAAACTATTTCTCTTTCAAATATGTAAACTACTTTGGTTACTGATAACTCTATTCTTTTTTGTTATGTCTCACTTCTTTCAGAATTTATCGTTTTGCAAGAATGAATGGAATTTCTTTGCTAAGATTAGATTTCAGGGTCAATTATCTGTCTCTAGAATCTATTCAGATAAAGAAAAATATTAGAGCCCCATATAATAAATATTATTTTTTAAAAATTTAACATATATATGTAAATTAAACATTGATATACTCTGTTCATTAAAATAATGACATAGTTTCAGTTGGAATTTAAGTCGTTTTAGAGCTACACACAAAGACGATATTTTCCTTACTTTGTGAGTATGAAACACGGTCAAGTGATCCTATGGTATCCTATTTTTTAAACCTTTTCACTACACCATTTGAAGTTTCTGATAACCTATTTGGTTTATAAGGCTCCCACCACCATAACACTACTTAACTGTTTCAGTGGAATCGAACCTAAAACTCAATTTAAAAAAAATCGCTGAACAGGAAGACCATTTGACTACTGTAGCCCATTTCAGTGTTGAAAGATATAAGCGAATTCAAACTTCAAATTCACTTTTACGAAATAATCGTACTATAGATGTTTCATGAAATGCATTTTTTTAAGTCACACCGCCTTCATTTTTTTTACTTCATTCATGATAGCTTATTTTGATTCCTTCATTTACTGTGCCTTGTTTGATTACTTCATTCGCAATATATTGTTTGATTACTTCATTCATAATATATTGTTTGATTACTTCATTCATAAAATATTGTTTGATTACTTCATTCTCGATATTTTCACATTTGATTTATGTATTAAAATCAAAAATATGCTTGAGTAATTATATGATTTCAGTGAAGGGGGAAGGGGCGGAGATTCAAAAGACTGAAGGGGGGGAATCTATAATTTTTTTTATCTTTAACATAAATATTACGTCTTAGTTCGCTTGTTATTTTAAATATAACCCTCCCCACCCCATAAATAAGTCTGAGTATACCACTGTGTGTGTGTGTGTGTGTGTGTGTGTGTGTGTGTGTGTGTGTGTGTGTGTGTGTGATATGATTTATTTTTACTCAGAATTTTTTTTTCTGCCGAAGGCTAAGCGATTATATATTCAGTCACACACACAGAACTTTTTATTTTCCTCTTATATATCCTATAACATTGTTGTAACATACCATTAAAAAGAGCTGGTGTATATACAATGTTTGAAAATTTGTGTATTTGAGGAAATTACTCACAGATATAATATTCATTCAACATTAATTACTAAGGTTGCCGAGATTTCTTGAATAATTCTTTCAAAAAAAATGCTCGTATTTACAATTTGTTGTCTGAATGCGAAATAGAATCCAAGATCAATTTCGAATAAGGTAAAAACATCACAATTGCATCCGAAAACTAATCCAAATACTTATAGATTATGAAAACAGGAACAACAGTGAGTGTAGAAAGTATTCGTACAGGAGTGGCTTTTGCGAAAGAAATTATGTTTTTAGTTCACTAATTAGAATGAAATTAAGTCAAAAAGTAACATCTAATAAAACCCTGCATTACAAATATGAATGTAAGATAATAAAAAAAAAAGTTGAATAATAATTGAATTATTTTTTAAATATAATGAAAACTAAAACTTAGGGATTTGAGGCATGTTAAAAGTATTCCTCCACTGAAACAAAAACAAACTATTTAAATGTTTTGTGATTGGATCAGTGAGTTCTTTGTGGATAAGAGAGGTGGGAGCATACTTGGGTGAGGCATTCATACAACTCCCTTCAATAATCTTAAAGCATATGTATAAAGATATGATGGAATTTAAATTTGATATGCAATGTAAAATTTTTAAATGGGTCGTAACTCTAAAGAAACCTGTTATACTGAAAGAAAATTGATTAAAAAGTTTCAAAAAGATGGTAAAACATATAATAAAATTTCATTATTAGTTGATGGACCACGTTCTACAGTGCAATGAATTATCCAGAGGTTTATGGATTCTAAAATACTACATAACATTCTTCCCCGGGGGTCAATCACTTCTACTAATATCTGTCGACAGGCGATTCCTCACCCACTCATCGCAGAAAATTTGGGAACAAAAACTTTTAAAATTGCAACAGAAATTTAAAAGAAGAGTAGCCATATCTATAGGTACAGTTTGAAATTAAAGAAAGCAATAAAGTTTCCATGGACATTTTGTATGAATAAAACTCTTCGTGAATGAAAGGAATCGAAAGTTACGATTTTATTTTGCTGTAAAATATGTAAATGAAAGCCCAGAGTTTTTTTTTTTTTTTTTTGGGGGGGGGAATATTCTGACGAAAGCAATTTTAACGATTTTGGATTAGACAGGAGACAAATGGTGAGAGAAAACGAAACACATAATTGCTTCCAGAGAATTTATTTCCTACAAGGAAACATAGAGATGGGAGAGTACTTGTTTGAGGCAATCATACAACTCCCAAACAAGTACGCTCCCTCCTCTATGTTTCCTAGATGAAAATATATGTCAAAATGTTTATACACTGAAAAGATAGTCTACAGTATATTGAGCCAAAAAGAAGACTTCTTGGTTTTATTCATGATAATCATCCTAAGCATACAGACTTGAATAAGCGGCTATGAATCATATATAACTTTCATAAATTTATGAAATTTCCTCCTCAGTCACCAGATATCAATCCCATGGAACATAAAAATGAGATTTCTTTATCAGAATGCTAGAACCAAGTTATTTTTTAATAAACATGGTTTGATAAACGCTCTTAAACAAGAATGGCACTACCTTCGTAGTTCAGTGACATCAAATTTGGTTGAATTTATGCAAAGAAGAAACGGGGCAATTATTCAAGTTTAAGAATATCCTACTAAATATTAATTATAAGGTTCTAGCTTAATCATTTGAGATTATGCGTACTATAAGAATAATTTTTAAGCCACAAAAATTTGCATTATTTGCTTTTCGAATTATATTATTTTATATGTAATTTTTTTCATGTAAATTGTAAACTGTATTCTATTATATATATATTTTGACTATTTGGTTTCTTTAGATTATTGCTATTAATGTACGAAATGGCCGCGGTAGCCTAGTGGTCGTGGTCGCGGACTCGCGATAGGGGTTTTCTTCGCGAATTACGGATTCGAGCATTGATGTCACTAAAGGCTCACCGTGTAGCAGGCTGATGCAAGTTAAATTAGGTTGAGGTCCCAAGTCCTCCCTTTATCGTAGTGTAAAAGTTTGGAGAAGGAGGTGCCAGTTCAGGTGTCGTCCATGTCACTTGGCCAAGGCTCAAAATTACGAGGTATGTTGCCAATAGCCCTCATTTTGCTTCTCAGCGCGATGTCAATCAGAAGTTACATTCACATCAATCTATGAGTTTTTTCATAACTTTCTATGTGTATATAGCTAAGAGATAACTGAGTCTGTAAGTCACTCAATGAGCATGCATTTAAATTTGTTTTTTTAAAGAAAAAATAATTTTAAATTTCGAACTCTTTTTTTTTTTTTTTTTTTACTCACTTTAAGGAAAAGTAAACTTTCGATTCGTTTGCTTTACAGTTAAAGTGTCAGAAGAAAGCTTAGAAAATTCGAGACATAATTACAAGTTTAATTAATGCATTACAAATTTAACATAGATCTTAACATAGAGAATCAGAATAATTAGAGTTCCAATTGTACAGAAACATATAATTCTAGATTCTAAGAAGCAGATTCTTACTATAATTGTAGTTTCATATCCAAACAATGCAATCATTAAAAAATTAATTTAAAAAATTCATATTCGATTCTTGAAAAAAGAAATATCTCAATTTCATCTAGTTACAAGACAGATATGTATGCTGGTTTTCTTTTTCATGTATTTTATTCTTATTCATTGATAAAGCTTCCGCTTAAGATTTCTTCATAAAAGTAGCAACAAAGTTCGATATTAACGCTTCGCTCAAAGGTCTTTTCACTATATTCCATCTGGTAGTAACTAAGGGTTACTAAATTTAGCCAAAGATTATTCTTATTCCAGACCAAATCTCCCCACTAATCCTGTATTAAACGCAACTTTTGCAGACAGTATCCATTACCTCCTTCATCAACAGTCAAACTACAGAGTCATCGATCTGACATTTTTGCTTCTCACTTCTATTATTAGTCGTGTCACACTATCTGCGTTATTCTTTCCTCCCTCCTCTGGTAATGAACGTGTTTAGCTTAGTTATCTGTCTTAGTTATTGATTGATTTGTGAATAGTTGACTAACTTTGTTAGCCAGACCAGCCAAATGTTTTTTTTTTCTTCACACGACTCCAAGGGGTTATTTTAGGACCTGGTGACATACGTAAGGGAAGTGTGTCAATTTTTCTCATTTCCGGAGGAATACTGGATGAAATTGAAATGTCTCTTTGCTCAAAGCATCTCTCCTTCTGTGATCTGAAACTATGAATGTGGGAATATATAAATTCTTGTCCAAAAATTCTTAATAAAGACGCATATAATATAATATTAAACGAAAACAATAAAACGTACAAAGATATTCGCTCCAAAATCGATATCAGAACTCTAAACCATTAGTGATGAATGTTTAGGACTCAGGCATTTCGTGATTTTAATAAGCAAGAAATATTTCTTTGTAACACAAATCGTCTCTATTCTACTTGAATCTAATGATACAAATGAGACAAGCATCGAATCCTGCATACAAAAACGAATTCGATGGAATTGATACAAGTAAATTTAAAATGAAGTAATTTTATAACGAAGCTTTTTATTCCTATCCCGGAATCCAAAGTTGTATCTCTAGAAGGGGGGTGTCTGGCGTCGTAACTACTATCTTATCTGGAATAAATTCCTCCCACTAAGTTATCTCACGAGAACTGGTAAACTTATATATCTTTTTTTCTCATTATTACTTGTTGTTAAGAATTCAGTAAAATGTCTGCATTTCGACTTGTTGGTGAATACACCGTAAAATGTTTTATAAAAATTAATAAAAATTTATAAAAATAAAATTTTATAAAAATTAATAAAAATTTATAAAAATAAAATTTTATAAAAATTAACTTCAAAGTAAGTTATTTCTTGCTACAATAAACAGCTTTCATATTTCTTGAAGCTTTTTATTAATAAAATTCAGTATATATCAAAGAGAACACATGAACATTAGTAATGAAATTCGATTAATATCTACCATTGATTTTTAACTAATCGTAAGGAGATGGTAAAACTATTCCAGTTTAAAAAATTATCAACATCAGTATCGATATTTCAAAAATATCGCTATCCTTAATGTTTTAACTATTGTTTGTGCTCATAAAAAAGACTTTAAGTTTTACTCAATAGTGTAATTTTTATGTTTCGGTATGTAAAAAAATAATCAAAAGATATTTTCGATTCTCTTATTTGAATAAAGTTAAATATAAACTATGCATAAATATATTTACTTCCTTCTGACACACGTGTTCTGTTTTATTTGTTCCTTCTTTCTGAAAATTTGTTGATATATTTATCAATTAAAAGATCAGTCTTTTTACTAAAAATATTAAAGGACATAAGAAAAGAAAGAATTTTCATTTAATTTACTTCCAAAATTACTACTTAAACAAAATACATCGCACTATTCAATCAACTTGAGTGCATTTAACATCATAGAAATAAACCAAATTAATTTGCTTGAAGCAATAGTGGATAGAAATGAAGAAAAAAAATTAGATCAAAGGTTTTTTTAATCATTAATTTTCTGACATATTTTAAAAATAAACTTAACGAAACTTATGAGAGATCAAAGGGTTTTTTTTAATCAAACATTTTCTGACATTTCGTTAAAAATAAACCTAACGAAGCTTATTTGTTAAAAATTTTCCTAGACACTTCAATAAAAAAAAATATTTCTACCAACTCTCTACTGCTAAAAGAAAGTCTCTCCTTTTCAGAGACCCTGAAAATTAATATAACACGAAACAAATTTATTCCGGATACCCCTCAGGATATCAGTTGACAGCAGCTATGAATTTTTGAATATAAATGTCTCGCTGGTGTTCAGTATCACATGTGTTTCTTGTTACGATCCTAATAGATTTAACTGCCATCAGCATGACAGGGAAAAAATTTCCAAAGCGTAATTTTTTCCAGCATAATTGCAGCTTTCAAAATTACTCCAGTTACACACCTCATTCACTTAAAATTTCAGAGAGCTCAGATAAACTAAAGTGTTCCCATAGCAACGAGAAAAAGAGGTGAGGGAATGTTTCATGTTGTTTCTATCTTTTGCTATTTTAACTCTGTTACATGCGTGTACATGTAGCAAATTTTTCAAAAAAGTGGAAGTTACTTATTTATAAAAGTGAATGCGAAATCTGCCTCATTTAATTGGTTTACTTTTTTCGTTTTGAATATAAAATCTTCAAAGTGAATTCTTAAACATGCGTAGGTTTGAAAATATTATTGAGACGAAACAAGACTAAAATAACAAACATATAAATGAGTACGAAACTCAATTTTTATATCTAAACACGTTTCTTCCGAAAGATTTCAACAAGGACAAAAAACTTTATTGAACGTTGTGTGAGTACTGAACTTTCTGTGCTGCGTTAGAAATTCACTAGGAGGTAATTATATTTAATTGCTTTAGACCTTTGTTTCGACGATATTAATATAATGATACGTGAGTGAAATAAATTTTATGATGAAATGAACAACTTTTTTCATATGAAATGAAGATAAATTTATTTGTATAAATTATCTAATTCTTAAAAAAATACTGTGCGTATGTGTCGAACCGATAATTGGAAAAGAAAATTCTTAGTATGCAAATTATTCCGAAATAGACAATATTTCACAATAAACTGGAATAAATTAGTATTTTCAAATTTTCATCACATGATAATTTAAATGTTTGGCTTTTTCTTCAAATATTATTATTATGAAAGGTCTTTTGCTAACTTAGGATACATTTGAAAAATATATGATGAATTATTTTTTTCATAAAACTATTAATGAACTATTTTTTGGGTATAGTTGATTTTAATTAGTATCATACAAAAAGTTTACGAGGGTCATTAGCGACATACTTCATAATTTCGAACCAACTCAAGGACCATCCGTAAATATTTGACGAGGATCATATTTGAGTATGTACCTCCAATCCCTAATTCCTCACTAATTCGTGGGATTTTCTATAGGAGAAGTTTCCATTATATTTGTAATATATCAGGAGTCAGACACCAAAACTTGAGATCGGCAAGACCTGTTCAAAAGAACATACATAGGCCACTTGACGTATAAATGCTATGAGGAAGAAAATATGGTCATTGCCACAGCAGTATTCTGAGAAAAAGGCCCTAATAGAGGAGAATGTTCACGGTCACGAGCTTAGGGCCAACGATGTTTCAGGTTAGTCGGTGGTTCTGGTCCTGCTGCCACTAAAACCCTGTCGTACAAGATGCACATTAAATACGTCGAGGCTCAAAGTCTTCATATTGAGGTGAATATTAATTTAGATAAATGATGTGACAGCTCAGGTCGTCCTCCGCACTTGACCGTGGCTCAAAATTACTGGGCCCTTCGACGGCTTGAATAACAGAGTTGCTTTTTGTGAGCACTACATTAATAAACAATCAATCAATATCAAATGTTTAATCAATTAACCAAAATGGCAACTAAAAATTTATCGCGTATCCACTAAGCATAGTCATTGGACAATGAGAGTTTAAATCGGGCTGTGTTTTCGAATGTTGTTGCCAATAAAGGACACGTCACGCAAAGTAATGGGGGGGGGGGGGGCGGAAATTTTTTGTTCTGGATAATCTTGAGCCAAGCTTTACCAAGAACCATATTTTTGCACCCCTAAATTATTAACTTAGAAACCAGTTCGACCAGTAAACTACCTATCTCGCCCAACTTCTATTTGTTATCTGTTTCAGATAAAAGAAGCCTATCTAACCCATTCTTGGCATTTGAAATTTGAGCAGAGGTACGACAGACAGACAGAATTTGAGCAGAGCAAGACTACAGACGCTCCAGAGAGTTTTACCTTAGTTGTTACATTTCTATTTATGTGTTTTAGTAGCAATTGTCAGTCATTTGATTATAATATGGAGTTAAAGAGAAAAATTCGAAAGCAGTTTTTAGGTAAATACCATGAAACTTTTACTTTCTTCGTACGTATTTTTAAGTTATTATACAATATTATTTTATTTCGTATATTTTGTTGAATGTGAAATTCTATGACATGTGTAATTTTGTTGATATGTAATATTTCTTTTCTTTGTAAATTAACCCTAATGTATTATTTTTCTTTCGTTATTCTTGTTGTTTTGTTCAATTTCAATTATAAAAATCACTGCAAAAGTAAATTTTATTAAAGCCATAACTTAAAACAAATATTTTGAAATCTAAATTTAGAAAAAAATTATGTTGCATGCGAAATTAATATTTTACCCCATTAGCTTCATAATTTAGTATGTAAAGTTTCAGTTAATTCAGTATTTACTAATTCAGAAAAACGTTTTTTAAATACAATAGCCTCTTTTTAATTCATCATTCGATGGTTAGACACATTCTATGATCAGGTATTGATCGAGACGTTTACTATCAGATTTTTTCGCGTGGATTCGGGTGTTTCCTGACATAAAATAGAGGCCAAAATTGTGGAAACCTTTTCGAAAAAAATCTATGTATGATGTTTGAGGATTCACAACACTAAGTTTTCTTATTTTTCTTACAGTAATAGCATAAAACTAAATACTATTGGAAAGATAATTTAATCAAGATATTAATGGAATAACTTGAGAAAGGAAGCTTTATTAAGACATTTTTCCTATTTCTTCTTGTTTCTGTCATTTTTATTAATATTATATGATACAAGAAACAGTTATTTAACACAACATACATATTAATTAGTTCTCCTTCTCATCAAAACACTTTTCCTAAGATTTTCAAGTACTTTTAACGTTACTTTAGAATCACTAAAAATTCCACAAATTCCGATATTTTACTAAACGCACGCCACGAAAACGTAGCTTGCGAAATCACTTGTCAAAATAAGTGGTCTATCTTAAAAAAAAAGATTTCTATTCCAGCTTTCAAATTCAAGACTTATGTTAAAATTAACTTACCAGGTGAAATTTCTAAAACATATTTTGCTTTCTGTACCTGACAGCAATGTACTCTCAACAATAAATTTATAAGCAAAAGTAGTCAGCATTTTTTTACGAAAAAATTATTAGAAATAGGCTAAGAATTTTTAATTCTTAAAAATCATATTTTTTTAATTTGAAATTCCGTCAGAACTTCTTGATTTTGACAATGTCAAATAACTTTTAGTTTTTGAAAATCATACTAGGACTATGTTAGAAAATTCTCAAACATTCCAAATTAAGTAAAAGATTGTTTAATTTAAGGGATTTTTAGCTTGCTTCTTCTTGGTTGGTTAAGCGGATAGTTAAAATTTTGTTGAATTTAAAGTTCTCCATAGACCCTTAATGATAATCAGAGGGTAAAATTATTTATACAATCTTTTTTAAAGCTAGGATTTAATAACGTCAGCGCTTTACGAAGAGAAATTTAAAAAATGAAAACTTCCATATATAGAGGGAAATTAAATATGTTTTCAAAAGACACAAGATAATTATTTATATAAAGTTAACTCCACGATCAAAGTTTTGACACATAAATTTTATTTTACGAAGCGTATGTATTTATATTTTTCAATTAAATCAAATATTTGTACCGTGTACCTGGAAAATTTACAACTTTTTCTTCTTTTTTTCTTCTATCTGAAACACACTTTTATTTATTTCATTTGGATTGAATTTAAAACCCGGGGACACGAAAAATGAAGAGTTGGAGAGCTGCATCATTATTTGATACTTTATTTTACACAAAGTTGTAAGAGAAAATTGTTATTGTAGTGTCGTTGAATAATGCAGAGTATACATTAGATAGTCTCAAAGGCCTGAATGACAGCAGCTGCCAGATGAGGTGCCTCAGGGCTACAGAGAAATTCCTATGGGAATAAATGGTGTGCGAGGAAAATGAAAAATTTAAAAAAGTTCGGTAAAATGGTTGGACAGTTATAAGTATGGTTTGATGTCAATGGGAAAATCAAGGCAGTTTCTATATCGGTACTTGTATAGTCAGAAGGAACTTTCTTGTCCATGTAATGATTCGTTCTCAATCTCACTATTGTAGATGTTACTGATCTGGAGCAGTTAAGGATTGTAATTATTGGTTTTTTCAGAGGTTGACTGAAAATTCTTCACTTAGTCACAGTGTTTGCATCAGCCAGTGAATTCATACTTCCTTATCAAGCAAGTTCGTATATTTATTGCTGACTATTATGTTAACATATGCAAAGATCAATTGAAGGCCACGGATTTTTCCATTGTTGTTGAATTACTGAAGTAGATCACATGTGGCGTGAGAGATGTTAGTCACACTACTTTTAATTGTTTCTAGAGCAGATTTTGTGAGTCCAAGGAAATAATCAATCAATCAGTTAAAAGTAAGACCAAATTCGTTAGGTTATTTTCACACATTTACAAAATCAGGTTAATTACAAAATTATTAATTTCCCTCAGTGAATATCAAAATCAGCATTAAGGCCTTCTATCAAAAATATTTATTTTCATTTTATAAGTTTTCATACCTAAAATCCATGTAAGTTTAAAAGAGGGACCATAAGGTCCCCATCATATTTTCGATCAACTATTATAATTTTACTTTTGGAGTTTGGACTTTATTTGTAACACTTGAATAGCTCCAGAATTCTTGTTGTAGTTGCAAACTCTCACAAGACACACCAAAAACTAAAACACACACATAGTTATTTTATTTAACACGATTAATTCACAAGAATTTCAGACTGGAAGATTAAATAATGTTAAGCTTCATCTAGAGATAAATAAAATAATTAAGCAACTACGACGGTTAATAATAAGATTACTCATGGGCCAATAAATAATTTTCAAAGTTAAAAACCATTCTGAGTGTAAATTCCTTACATTCAAAATTAAATTCACGTAAAAGCTGCAATATAAAAAGGAATGCTTTTCGCGTTATCAATCTTTTTTTTAACTGTTTATAAGAGTTTATGTCTAGAGCTAAAACAGAAAATAAAATTCACTTAAGTTCTTTCAAATTTGTAAAACTAGCTTCAGTCTTGCGTGGGTTCGTTGAAAGGAATCGAATTGATAGAAAAGAATAAAATAATACTAAACAAAATGGAGAAGCTAAAAATAAGATCATTCCTCGCAGACTTACTACCAAATTACATGAGAGTATATATTAACTAAATAAAAACTATTATTCAATAGGTTTTATAGAATAATAAAGAAAAATATATCCTTTTGAATCATCCTTTTAATGTTTTCCATTTAGCATAATCTCACTTTTTTAGAAAAAAATATTTTGAGACCTTTTTCGACTCTTTTTCAATCATTCGAACTGTAAATTTAGAAAATTTCTACTATAAAAGCATAGTTCATTGCTTTGATCTTTATAAAATCCTTTAACGTTATCATTTAACTCTATTTCCATTTAATATAATCTCTTTTTTTAAGCAACTATTTATTTTAAACTTCAATTTCGTCTTTTTTTCACTTAATCGAACAGTAAGTTTCGAAATTTTCTCAAAGCTTCTAAATTCTAAGCCAGCATCCATCAGCTCTTCAAACATAAGGTATTAGTTATAATTTTTATAAATATTCTTTATGTAAATTGAAGTATTAATTTGTTTTATATTTGAAAATTATTAAACTAAAAATAAACTTAAAAATCAATAAAAACAGTTATTTCTGGATTCTGATCTTTATCTTTACATACGTATACTCTCAGAGAAAATGAAATTGAAATACCAAGAGAGAAGGGAAAATATACACCGAATATAGTTTTTGATTATTCTGAGAAGATATCAAAATCTTGTTTTCTCTAAAGAAAAATAACCTTCACCGTATCTAAAAATAGCTTATAGGATTGAAACTGCTCAAACAAATTTTTATTTTCTAAAAAATACAATTTTACACTTTACAGAATTATTATGATGCATGAAATATTCATAGTGTTCAAAAATGATTATTTTTGAATTTATTTCTGAATGTGTTAAAAGCACATCTTGTTTAAAACTGGAATAATGAATAAAATAAGTTTCCCTATATTTTTTTCTAGAGCCTACAAAAATATTTCAGAATATAATTTTGTTTGTGATCCCTTTATTTACATATATTACATGAAACTGTACTAAAATGCAAAAAGGACATATTTATATAATTTTATTCAAAGAAATAATAATCACAAAACTGTGTGTAACTTATGCTGGGATATTAATAATACGTATTATTACGTTTAACAATTGAGACGAGATAACTCTTTAACTTATACCTATAAGAGATAGCTTTAATTTTTCGTTATTTACTCCAATGCTACAACTACAACAATATAATTAGGATATTTTTTATTATACTGCTTTCTTTAATACCTGTTCTTGAGCTTTCTTAGGTGACCGAAACTTTCAACTGAATATATATTTTTTATTTTAACATATATAATTTGAAATTATTTATTGAAATTTTAAAAAAATGTGCATATATACGACAAAATGAAAAGAACTCTGTACTTAAATTTTTTTTCCGATTAAGAATTAAGTAAAAACTTAAATTAGGTATTTTTTTCGGGGAGGTGGATAATCTCTTCGAAAACTTAATTATTATGAATGGAGTTTTACGCAAAATAGATGTTTTTTTCATTTTAAGTATACATACCATTCATAATTTATGATAAAAGTTTGTGTTATCACTTTTAAAACATCTTTTATGTTTTCCGATTCGCATTTTCTCCTACTTGTTAATTTTTTTGGAAATCTTGGTCCTGAAAACAAGTATGAAATATTTAATTTCGATATTTTTGAAATACAGTCAAAAGTTTAGTTCTTAAATAGCTTTGATTCCATGAGGGTCTGATAATATTTGGATTATTTATTCAATCCGTAACAAGATCTCATGCGCATTTTCTTTTTCCTAACCCCTGGGACTATTTTAATAAGACATTTGATATGAGAACCTCGCCGTGAAAGAACCATGACGTATGTCAATTACATCTATTATATAAAAGGTGCAGTGGATAGGAAAGGCGGTAGAGATGGGGGGAACACAATATTGGTTCGAACAACTGCAAGGTGATGTACTGAGAATGCATATTAGTCTCGGATTCCATCACTAGAAGTCTGTTTGAATCGGACCCAGTGATCTGGATTCTTCAGTTAAGAGTTACCCAGATAAGTATAATTCCTTATTGCAATATCTGGGTAGAGACGCGATTAGCTAACCACTCCATAGCATTAATTTGTTTTGATATAACTTATTCAAAACAATAAAAAAAACTAGTTAAACATTTAGGGTTGATCTTCATGAAGTGATTATGTTTAACATACATGACGACGCTATTTCGTTATAAACTGACTAAGTGTTTGGTACCAATTTTTTCTTATTTGTATCAGATCCAGTGATGTGAAATCATCTGTTTCGAGTTACCGAAAGAAGAAGAATTCCTTATTATAATATTTGGTTAGGGGTACGATTAGTAAACCGCTCCACATTATTGATTTATCTTCAGGCTTATCGATATAAAATTATTATGTCTAACATAATACACCAATTGATGCTATTTCATTACAAATTGGTAAATGTTTGCAACTAATTTTTCTTCTTGTTGCATAGCTTGTAAGAGTACGTTTATATATATAGGATGAACACGTCATCACATTCTTTTTAACGCCAAACCAAATTGTCCCAACCAATCTCTCATGAAATGAACTCCAGCTTTCAATCTAGCTATACAGATTCAGTTTCACGAAATCGCAAGTGTCATGGTAGTATCGAGAACCTCTTTCAGTTGCTGAATTAACATAATTACGGTGGTCCTCGGTTATAAAAGCCATACTAACCTTCAACAATGCTCTTTCGCCTCTTTCTCTTTTTTCTGCCTTTTGCAGTCTTTCATAGCGAGCGTTTGAGATTTCCATCATGAATGATGTCTACTTTCGCTTCTATGTATGATGTCCAATGCTTTCGTGTACTAATTGCATGTTTCATGAAAATGAACAAAATGAAACAAATAATCAAATTACCAAAAGACTGCTACATTTGGAAATGAGTACCAAGGCATCGACGAGATAATTTTCCAATGTTCGGGTTTTTTCAAAATTTTTGGTTTCTTAAATTTTTCAGTTTATGCATCTTTTTTTTATATTTCTGGTTTTTGTCTATTTATTTCAATTTACATTCCCTGGTAGATGCAGTCGCATTCCCATCATATCCTAGACATGCTCGATTGGAGAGAGATCTGGCTGGCTAAGGAAGTGTTTGACAAGCTGTAAAACAGTTCATAGCAACACATGCCGTATAGGGTCTGGCATTATCTTGCTGAAAAATAAGGCCATGGTATTGCAAAAGGAACAGTAGCAAAACAGGTCTCAGAATGTCGTCGACGTACTGCTGTGCTGTAAGTGTGCCTCTAATGACGACCGAAGGGGTCCGATTATCAAGGGAAAGGGCACCCCAGACCATAACTCCTTGTTGAGGGCCTGTGTGGCGTGCAATAGTGAAAGCAGGATCGGCAGTCCTGGGCGTCTCCAGACACGTCTTCGATGATAGCCAGAACACAGTTGGAAACGGGATTCATCGCTAAACACTATGCGTCCCCAGTCAGCATCATTCCAACCTCTTCGAGCCAAGCACCACTGTAATCTAGCTCGACAGTGTGCAGGCGTGAGTGGCAGGGGGCGTAGCGGTTGGTACGAGAGTAGATTTTGCTATATCAGCCGTCTGTGAATGGTCATGGTGAACCCTCGTGGGTGGGTCGCACGTCTGATAGTTGATAACGATGAATTAGACGCTGGGACAGTTGATCTGACAACCCCTCTGTCCACCCGATATGCTGTGGCCATAGGTCGATCGCTACCATCTTGGCCCTGAAATCTACCATTGTCCACCCCTTCTTGTCAGCATCTTCTAATTGCCGCATTGCTTCGACCCATATGACGAGCGATTCTCCGATTTTCCCCACCTGCCTCTTTCAATCCAATGATGCGACCTCTTTCAAACTCTCACTGTTGCTCGTAATGAGCTCGAATCCTGAGGCGAGGCATTTTTTCAGTCGTTGAAAAGTATCCTAAATCGTAATGTAACAGAAAATTTGAACATCAGATTGAGAATCGCTTCTTATGTACAAATGCTGAGTGCGCAGTTCTGCTGCGCTGTAGCTCCCGCTATTCATTCATTGGACACCAAATTTTAATCATTTGCATGTTCGGTCCAAATGTCTTTGTATACGAAATTTCATTACAATCGGGGGCTATTCCTTCTTGGTGCGTCGTTTTTTTTTTTTTTTTTTTTTTTTTTTTTTTTGTTATAGAGTGTAATACTGATAATGAAGTATTAGTAACTTTACTTAAAACAGAATAAGAAAAAAAATTACTTTCATTTATTTTATTTAAAATATATTAATTCAGTTAATTCGAGCGAAAAAAGTGTATTAAATAAATATTCAATTGATAAGCCTTATGCGAAAAAATAAAAAAATATATATGTTCCAATTAATTCAGATTAAAATACATTAATTCAAACGAAAACGGTGTGTATTAAATTATAAAAGCCAAATTAACAACCATGTGTGTGTAATATAATACAAATTTTGAATTTATATTAAATTGAATTTGACATTTTTTTTTAACTTACAAATAAACAGAGAAATTATTTCAGAGATAAAATATAAAACATGTAAAATCCCAATTGTACCATTAAGAAAAAAAAAAAACATGAAACATATCAAGAATAGAAAGTTAAAAATTTCAAACTAAAAAGTAAATGGTTATACAGTAATCCAATTTAAGTGAAAAAGAAAATTTATAAATTCAAAAGACTGTAAATTGATATGAATAGACAAAAACCAGAAATATGAAGAAAAAAAAGGTACAAAAACTGAAAAATTTAAGAAACCAAAAATTTTGAAGAAAAACCAGAAAATTCGAAAATTATTTCGTCAATGTCTTGGTATTCAATCCCAAATGTAGCAGTCTTTTGGTAATTTTTTGTTATAGAGTGTATATTGAGTACAAATTGGGCCTGAAATAACGTTCAGGACCCTATAAAGAAGCATTGTTTCATTCTAAAATTGATTGTTAACTTTAGAACTTTCTCAAAACTCTAGGTTTCTATCTTGATATAAATTTTCATTACAGATATTTTTAGTGAGATTAATGATGAAATATCGCATTTATTTTTATTTATTCTAAGAATAAGGACAATTTCTATAATGGCGTCTCTTCGTGTAGTGGTACTTACGGGTGATTTAAATTTATAAAACACTTTTTACAAGAGTTTCATAACTTAAAAGCTATCTTAAAAAAAAAAAAAAAAAAAAAAAAAACTGTGCTCTTAAATCTGAAGTAAAAAATATGATAAACGAAGTCTAGTGATAATGAATAACCATAACTTTTTTTCTGAATAAAAGAAACAAAGTGGTGTTTTAGCATGATGTATTTTTCCTTCAATGAAAGATAAGTTATGGCTCTTGTAATTTATAGGCTTTACTTCCCTCGGTGACCAATTAAAAAGCTGTTAGACTTTTGAGGTAACGTTTAAAAAGCATTGTAAGATATAATTATTGGTATTGATTCTTATACATATTCCCTGGATGAAAATGATCTAATTTAACTAATGAGCTAAGAACGAGTTTTTTTTTTTTTTTCCCTTAGTAAATTTCTGTTAACTTGTTCAAATTTCTCTCATTTAATTTGCACAGTCAAAAAGCACTTTTAATTATAATTAAAAATCTAGTATTTAGATATTGCGTTTGTGTGAAGTGTTATTTTTAATTTTGGTGTACATAAAATGATATCATCCTATGTAAAATCTAATGCAGTGTTTTATAAAATTTTCTTCTTTTTTTATAATTTATTCTCAGAATTTAATTTATAACTTTGCGCGATATTTAAATCTTCATTTATTTAGTATCGAAACTAGAATATAAATTGCTTATCTTTATACAACATAAAATTTTAAAAAGTATTGAACGTAAAGTTTGGACTATAGAGATGAATTATTTCCCCTTCTTTGAAAATGTATATTTTTCTCAATGCTATAATTCTTTTGCTTTCTTTAACATAACTACATTTCGTTTATTACAAATACAGCTCTTTTTTTACACTGTTGGAGTAAATAATTTTTAATCCAATAGCAAATTTATTTCATTTGTAACTCATTTATAACTATAATGAAATTCACTTTAAGAAACGTATTAAAAAACCCTTTAGTTTAATGAATTGAGTGCTCTATTTTAATTATTTCACACATATTTTACTATTAAAATGAGTTTTTAATTAATATCTTCATTCATAAAAATATATCACACTCTCTACTTTTATTCGTAGAATGATCATGATGTTAAATTTTTATATTTGGCGGCATGATAAATACTATAATTGCATCTAAACACAACTTGACTTTCACTTTCTACGAAATGTGAAAATTTTAGTTTGTTTATATGAAGTGATTAATTTGTTAGGTCGCATATAAAAGAAAGCATATATATGAAGAATTAAAATAAATTTAGTTGTAAATAAATAAGTATATTTCACACATAATTATACGAAATAAAGAGCTCTGAAGATGTTTAAAGGGAATTAATTACAATATTATTAATATGAGAATGATATGTTTCCTGCATTTTTCTTTCATGAACTTTCGATAAATTAAAACAATCATTAGATATATCTCATAATGATATATTTATGGAAAAAAACATCCTATCTGAAACATACTTGAGCATATAATTTCTATTTGAGGGGAATATGATTTGTGTTCATAAATCTCCATTTTCTTTTTGATAGTTTGATCTAATATTCCATAGGGTATTTATCAGGATTGGTGCAATAATTTTCCCGTATGGAAATAGATTGTGTCTTTATAACAAGCTCTTTATTGTATAAAAGATAATCTTTTCATTCTGCAATGACTGGTTATCCTTTCGTAAAAATGACAAGTGTGAAAGTTTGCTTATATTTAGTAATTATATTTTACTTGATTAAAACACAATCAAATACTAATGTACATGGTGCTCCGAAACTGATGGGCAAAAATTTAAGGGGTGATATAAAACATCTAAACAAGCAATTTTCACCGTACAAGGCATTGGAGGAGAGTTAGCGGTGAACCGCTAGGCGGCGCTGTAATGGAAAGCATAAAGCGTGAGATTTCTTATACATCGTCATTTCTACCGTTGATTCTAGGAGGCATGGAAACGTACGGAAATCAGGAAAAAGTCATGCCTCCTGAAATCCATGGTAGAAACGACCATGTGTAAGAAAACTACCGCTTTATGCTTTCCATTACAGTGCCGTCTAGCGGTTCACCACTTACTCTCCGCCTATGCATTGTATGGTGAAAATTGCTTGCTTAAATGTTTTATATCACCCCTTAAATTTTTGTCCATGAGTTCGAAAACACGCGGTATGTATGCATAAACAGGTAAATTATCCCAAAAAAATCTTACAAGATATTATTAATAAATCTAATAAAATTGCTATAATTAGAAATAGTATTTTAGTTTCTAAATACTACAGTTATTACAACTTAAGTACATTTCGTTTGTGTATTTTTTATAATCCCTAATATCTGAAGTTTGCATCTTTTCCTTTCTCTTAATATAAATTATTTTCAATTTTTTTTTTTTTTTTTTTTTTTTTGCTCCTTGCAGTTATCAATATATTTAGCATATAGAAGAAAGTTTTTTTTTTTATTTCTAAAGATTTCAATGATAAAAAAGTTTAGAAAATTTACTTTTTTAAAATCAAAAACCGAAATATATTTCTTAAAAACTCTAACGCAATTGTATTTTATTACTTAGAATGTACTCAATTTTAAGAACTTTCATAGGAAGTTTAATACATAGAATATAATTTTCAAATTGACAAAATCTTAGTAACAAAAAACAATTGAGCAGGAGATTGAATTTTTCTTTCTTTTGATAAAAAATTTAGAAATGCGCGCACACTTTTAGTGACAAGAAAAGGAACTCAATCTACATTTTAATTTCATCTCAAACTGATGAAATAATATAAAAGTATTACCCTTAACGAACTGAATAATATAAAAAAAACATAAATAAAATACACGTTCATTAATAGTTAGTTAGTCTGCCCGGGCACAAGAGGCCCATCATATGGTACCTATCTCCGTTTATGTACATTTTAAGCCTGGGAGGCTAATTATTAGCTAGTGTCCAGGCTGAGTGGTTAGCCTGATCCTGGACCCTCAGTTAACTACCCAAGCGAATTTAATATTCGTTTATCAATTCCGGAGGGATGAATGGATGAGTTGACCCATGACCAGCAGCTACCCAAGCCGAAGCCACTGGGGATTGAACCTGGATCGGCAGTGGTCGCAGTCAGACAATATAACCACTACATCACCGCACAGACGTTCCTTAATGATACCTTCCCGAAATTCTTATCATTTTCCACTATTTATGTCAGAGAAACGAAAAAAAAAAAATTTCAGTCCTCAAGAAAATTAGTCACTTCTTTACCCTCGAGTTCTAATATAGAAAAAACAATAACAAAGAGAAGATGTTTCATTTGCAATTAAAAAAAGGCTGTAATTGTTTCATCCTTATATTCTAAGAATAAATATATCATTAATGTCTAATGAAAGTAAGGTATGTAAGAACAATTCGATAAACACTACCACTTTTAACATAATATAATAAAAGGTCCCTTAAAACTTCAAATTGTGATACCTACCATGTAGAGCAGCGACCGAATTAGTTTCCGGTTTATAGTTTTTTATATAGTGTGTGTATGTGTGTGTGTGTGTGGCGCCTTTTTTGTTCCTTTTACCCTGCATGTATAGTGTTTATTTATTTTTTTTATAAAATTACCTATTTTCATCACTGGTAAGTGGTTTTTTAAGAGTTGAACTATGAATAATTGTGTTATATTACTCCACCACTACATGGGAATTTGCTTGGTTTTTACTTTCTTGTCACGCAAATTTAGATCAGTTTTCCATGAAAGTTCTTTACTGATAACTTTGTCATATATTTATTCAGAGAAAATATAGGATTTAAATTACATCAGAGTTACACAGAGTGAGGTACTAATGTTTCTGAGAAATGAACTTAAAATTAAGGTTACATTAACCAAGTAGAACAATGAATCATAGCAGTGCGTAAACTAGAAAATTTGTTTTTAGAGAAAGAGAGAGGGCTCGCATATAAAATATATTTCAAATGTGAGTTCTATATTATATGAATTTTTTTCTACTTGAAAGGAAAGAACAGAGTGTAGATAAAACATCACTCATATAAAAATGAGCTCTTTCTAGTACTTTTTTTACTAATTTTTATTCTTTTTATTGAAAACTTTAAGTATTTTCTTTCATAAGAAATTGATTTAGATTTTTATGTCTGATATGCGTATTCTTATATAATATAAGTAATTAGTTCCATAACAATGATATACAAATGTAGGACTTTCTAGCTAACAATATGTTATTGAATGTTATGGCACACAGATAAAAAAACAGGTTTAACTACAATGTCAAAATTGTAATTCAATAAACAGCTTTTTAATGAATTCTGAATTTACGAATGCTTTTATTTTTTCGAAGAACAGCTCGATTCTAGTGGACAGACCACTAAGATTTATGGAAAGTCCATTATGTGTACTAAAGTAGTATTGAAAGTTTCTTTTTCAAAGCATCAGTTGATCAGTTAGAGTACAAAAATATTATTGTAAAAACTAATAACCAACAGAAAAGCCAATATGCCATATAAAAAATATGAAAAAAATTTAGGTTACATTCTTTCTAAAGTTTCCGAAAAATGCCTTTCTTACAATTTTTATACGTTACATAACTTTACGCAGACATTAATTAAAACTCTTCATTCGCTTATATTCCGCCAAAAATCGTCGCATGGTACATCAGGGGCTGAAGAGAGAGAGAGAGAACTCTCTCTGAAATTCATCTTCTTCGCAAAATCCTCTCATGAAGCAGTGAGTGGCCGCGGTAGCCTAGTGGTCATGGTCGCGGACTCGTGACCGACGTTGTTTTCCTCGAGCCGCAGGTTCGAACCCAGATGTTGTTAAGGCCCCCTGTGTAGTAGGGCTGATGCACGCTAATTCTGGTCAAGGTCCCAAGTCTTCCCTTTGAGGGTCCAGAAAATTTATCACCAACAATTTACCACCACAGCACTTTATCGCGTAAGCAATGTATAGCCTACAATTGATCTCTAGTATAAAAGTATTTGTCACCTAGCAATGCAATGTTAATTTTCATTACCAAAAATAATTTGCAATTATTAGCGCAAAGTGAAAACTGGTATGCCGGTGGAACTTTCAAAACTGTTCTCTTACATTTTTACCAATTTTATACGATACATGGATTAAAGGACAAAATATCGCTTCCAATAGTTTATATATTATTGCCTAACAAGTGTGAGGAAACATGCGTATCTATACTGTAGCAATTGAAAATACTGGAACCGACTTTGTCGCCGAAATCAATAACTATAGATTTTGAGACGACAATGACGAAGGCATGCAGAACAGAATTTCCTGACGCTTCGCAACTTTTTTTTTCCGCTTTTCTCAGTGTATTTTACGTTCGATTCAAAACAACGGATTGAAACAATGTTGTGAAACAGATACTACTTTTGAATAAAATGTGCGAATTTTGGCTGCATTAACATTTGTGCCCACTCCTATTGTGACAGACGCCTTTGAACAATTGTATGAAAATGGTGTTTTACCTCCAGAATCACAAGAATTTGTCTATTACTTTGAGGATACGTGGATTGGACGTCCTTCCAGAAGCCATCTTCGTCGACCCTCGAAGTATTCTCATGAAGTATGTAATATGCATTAGCTTGTTCTCCAAGGATTACCAAGAACTAATTATTTTATAGAAGGGTGGCATAGAGGTATTAAAGAACAAGTCGCTGCACATTATCCTAATTTTTGGAAGTTTATTAACTGTATAAAAATAAGAACAAAGCATTAATGAATGCGCTTTGAACAATGTTAAAGTGGAAGCGCGCGATCTGGGAAATAAAAAAAATAGAAGTATCGCGATTGTGATGAACGTATCAAAAGACTCATTAGTAAATATGATTAGTGGTCCGATACTGTTGATATTTTACGAGGCATAGAGCACATTATTTCTTATTAATATACTGTATAGTTACATACTCAACAATAATTCAAATGTAACCTGCTGTTTTGTGATAAATATTTTTGCCAATTTATCACAGTACTACAATTTGTTGTACTGCATTTACTGTGTTGTGACAAACCTAGTGCTTAGTAAATCTAGTGTTAAATATAAACTGGTTTAGTTTATATTTAACACTAGATTTGTATAATATTGTTGTATAATATTGTTTAGAAATGGATTCTATCCTATTCTTTTGGAACTCGCAGCTAATAAAATATATAATGTACCTATTAAATTATTTTATTTCATTACACCCTTAAGACAGATTTCTAAAGAAAAAAAGAAAAAAAAGAATATTATATGTATTGTCTGGCGATAAATATACTGTGATCAACTGACGGTTATAAATTGCTTACGCGATAAATTTCTATGGTGATAAATTGTTGGTGATGAATTCTCCTAGATTCTTCGCATTGGCGTGGTATGGAAATTAGGGGAAAGAGGCTCTAGCTCCGGTATCATCCTTGTTGGTCCGAGGTTCAAAATTACGAAGTCTATCGCCAGTATCCCTCGTGTTGCTTCTCAATGTGATGTTAGCAATAAACAATCGCATGAAACAGTGAGGAAGTTGGAAAAGAAAGGTACCTACTCACGTATTATTCTCATCGTTTGATAGTGGCTTAAAATTATGATGTGATGCCCGTCACGAATTTAAAACAAGCTAAGAAAGAAAATACTTTAGTATTTAATTCAAAAAAAAATATTTTATCTGGTACATGGTATTATTGTAAGTAATAAATATAAAAATAAAATTCATTAACAAGCAATAAATTATAATAAATAATCATATAAAACACACGGTAACAATGAATAAATAACGAAAATAAAATTATAAGCAATAAAATAAATGAATAAAAAGTAATACACTAAGTGGGGAGAATAAATAAATTAATTAAATAACTATGAGTAATAAACTACAAAGGCGAATTTAAAACATAGTATATTTTGCCAATCATTTTAATGTAATTTGACACACATTTTTTGGAGAAGAAACTTCATATAAATCGTTTCCTTTTCAAAAATTATTCTTAGTTCAGCATTCAGAAAAATAAGAATGAGTTACACTAGACTCTTTACTAAGATTACTTCATCCCTAATTGTAAGTTTTATCCTATGTATAAGGAGCAATAACAGAAACAATAACCATGATTGAGAACCTTTTATATGAGTATATGATAAGAAAAGGTAACTTTTTACACACTCTCAAATTACTGCTTATTGATTCGCATCTGAATGAGCTTTTATGCAAAAGTATAACAGCGAAAGAAGGATTAGAAAGCGTGTTTCAAGTGCAAACCACGAAGTATTTCAAAAAGAATTGGAATTAGAACAAAATTATAAGTGAGATGAAAACCTTTTATGAGTAACCCATTTCATGGACGAAAAAAGTTCGATTTGCTTTTATTAAGACTTTAGGATTAGAAAACGTGCAGAAGAGAAATAGAACACTTTATACCAGTCGAAAAAGTATCGATCTTTTTCCACTCATGTTGTCAAAAATAGGTTCGGTTAGGCACCTTTCTTGCCCTTTTAAAGGTACCTTGTAGTTTTAAGTCTAAGCTCCGCTTAACTTTTTTTCTGCATCCATTTTCGACTCTTTTTTTTTTCTGCCATCCTTCCAGAACTTTTTCAGCATCGATTCATTTTTATTTTAAAAAACTAGAGATTTCTTTTTTTCGGTTAAAATCAATTGATAGTAACATATTTTTATGGATATCAAGAAAACTAAAGTCATGCGTGTATAAAAAATAAATTTCAAAAATTAATTTTTTAGTAAATATAAAAAAAATATTGTTTATTGATAGCCTTTCAAAATGCTGCATTTTGTATAAATACATTATTAATTTCCTTTGAATTTTTTTTTGGTGGAAATAACCGAATAGTATCGCACGTACGAAGAGTATCGTAAAGTCTAAATTATTGCCAAGAAATAACTGAGGTACATGGATAAAATTTATTCTGTACGTTAAATGACACTTATTTACATAATGTTGTAAATTACAACTTTTAATGGTGATAGGACACTGTAGATTGAAGTAACCCGCAATATGGAGAAGATAAAAGAGTTAAATTGCTGAGTTCTACAATGACGACCTTCAAAAGGCTTAGAAATGCTTCGAGAAATATATAACTGTTAATGGAGACCGTATAATGAGGCCTTAAGTATACTGAATAAAAATTAAGCTTCTATCTCGAATATTTTAGTAATACTTAAAACAGCCTGATATCCCACGATAATAATTAAAATTTTACGATACGATAATAGTGATCTTAAAAATTTATATAAATAGTCAAATTAGTAAATGAGTAATAATCTCAGTAATAAGTAAAATATAGATATAATTTTTTTTCAAGCGATGAAAATAGTGCTGAAATGAACTTATCTCGGAAAAATTATTAATGTATGGAAAATAAGGGTAATTATTGCGTAGTTCAAAAACGAATCATATGACATTTGAAAACTGTAATCTCTGGAGGTAGATTTTAAAATTTCCATGTAAAAAAAAGTAGACTGCATCAAAATAAAAAAAAACCATTCACGGGGGTCATTTTTATCAAAAGAATAATTATTCGTTTATTATTTTATATAAGCAAGAAAATGATGATAAATATGTTTAAGAGTCAAAAAGTTGAAGATTTCTGTTATTTAAAACAACATTTCGTGTTTTCCTTTAACTATGGATCGTGAATTTTGAATAACTTCGATATATGTTTTAAAACTGATAAATTTTAGAAAGTGATCCTAATCAAATACACAGTTAATTTCTTAAAAAGCATATGGAACTTAACATTTATTTAATCTTTTCCTTCCATATCTAACATTTTATAAAAAGGCGTGTTTCTCAAAAAAATTAAAAATCTCTAATGGCATTTAAAAGTAAAAATCTCTACAAATTGGAATCTTGAAAAGAAAATAAGAAAGCAGATATTTAAATGCAAATAAAATAAATAATCTAAATTCCGTAATTGAATCATTTTTAACAAAGTCATAAATAAAAAGTCTTTTACAAGAATCAAGACAAGAGAGAACAGTTTTATTTCTTTTTTTTAATAAAATGTAAAGTAATTACAGCAACAGATAATACTTTCCATTTCCTGGAATTTCGCTTATTCTTAGACTCCGTATAAATAATATATATATATATATATATATATATATATATATATGATTCTTTTCCCAGAATAGAAGAAGTTTCCCAGAAGTTTATTTAAAATGTATTATAAGCTCAATTGATTTAAACAAGAACGGAATGTATATCTGTGGGTTAATGTTTTTAATGTATCTTAAGTGCATCAGTTTCCAATCTTAAAGAAATAGAAATATATTTCCAGTGAAAACACTACACATTTAAAATCCTTTTATTCATTCCATAAAAAAATTCAAAAAATAAAGAATCCCCCGTTTTCACAGAAAACTGTTATGAATGAAACGAAAATATAAGAGGAGGGGTATCGCTCATAAGAGGTTTAAAGAAAAAATTATATGTAATTTTCCTCCAAAGAGAGAAAAAGAATATTTATAAATTTAAGTACAGAAACCAGCCATAATAAATTTTTATAGAACAATTTCAAGAAACAAAGGCGATCATTACTTCGTTTACTCAATTTTGATCTCATCCTAGTCAAGATTAGAATTCCCGGTCAGATTTTGTACTGGAGAAAATTGTATTCTTACGTAGAATTTTTTTATTATTGCATCAGTATTTGCTAAATTTAAATTGTAAATTTACATTAGAAAAAAATTCAGTTAGAAACACAGAACATTCAAAATTAAATTTTTCAAGATCTACTCCCTGGTTTCCTAGGATAAAAGAGCTTCCGGAAATATTTAAATTACTTAAATTCCCGGGTCTCTTTAACAAAAACTCTAAATGGAGGTTTCGATTAAACTTGTATAGCTTTCCTAATGAAAATATAAATAGTGTTTATTTTAAAAAATTATCCTAATCACTTCTAGTGTTTTGTCATTTGTCTTGTTCAAATTTACTTATTATCTTCTAAGCAATTTAACTGAACCTAAAAGTTAACTAAGGCAATATCTTGACGACACCTTTTTTACTACATGAATGTGATTTGAATGAACGTCGAACTAAAAGCAAAATACTAAGACTATTGTCTTAGTAGTTATTAGTTTTCGTACACGTGGCACTAGGAGCAACACGAGGGCTATATTGGCAACGAACCTCGTAATTTTGAACCTTGATCACGTGACGAGGACGACACCTGGCTGGAACACCCTCTCCTAACTTCCCCACAATGTCAACGGGATTATTTTGGGCTCTGACAAATTTAACGTGCATCAGCACTGGCTACACAGCGAGACTTTTGCGGTCAAAGCTCGAACCCACGACTAAACGAAAACCACCGCCCACGAATCCGAAACCATGACCACTTGCCTATCGCGGTCACTAAGACTATTGGCAATGGAGCTCTTAATTCTGAGCCATGGTCAAGTGACGATTTGACATACTTAAGCAGGCCTCCCTCCTTACCCCACCCATCCACGCCAACTTGGAGATTCTGAGTTGCCAGTTCCATTTAACAAACAGTGCGAAGAGGTATCGTACAGCTTTAATTATTTTTAAGAAATTATCGAGTTATCCGGAATTTGTTCCAGATAATTATATCCAGTTTGTTTGTTATTATTAATAAATTACCGAGATATCCGGAATTTGTTCCAGATATACCCAGTTTGTTTGTTATTATTAAGAAATTACCGAGATAAATTTGTTCTCCATTTTAATTGATTTCTATGTACACAATGTTGTACA
The DNA here is from genome assembly GCA_019974015.1 of Nephila pilipes. Classification (NCBI taxonomy): domain Eukaryota; kingdom Metazoa; phylum Arthropoda; class Arachnida; order Araneae; family Nephilidae; genus Nephila; species Nephila pilipes. The sequence goes on along the minus strand of BMAW01128705.1, from coordinate 732,698 downwards.
TTACAGCTATTCATGTTGATTCGTTTTATTTCAAGAAGTCATAGATTGAAGTAGCCCGCAGTATAGAGAAGTTAAGAGTTCAATCTGCGCTGAGTTCTTCAATGACGGCCTTCGAAAAGTCAAGAAACGTTGGGAGAAAAGTATTACTCTTTATAATGACTACGTAGATAAGTCTTAAGAAAAAATAAAAATTAAATTTCCATCTCTTTTTTTTTTTTAATAATAATTGAAACATTACGATACCTCGGAATTATAATTAAAACTATACGCTACTGCAGGTTACTTCAATCTACGGCTTCCTGAAACCAAACAAAGTAGTATCAAATAGCTGTAATTTACAACATAATGTAAATAAGGATTCATTAATGCGCAGAATAAACTTCAGCCAAGCATCTCTGTTATTTGAAGGTAATAATTAAAACTTTATGATACCCCCTTTGAATATATATCTCTACTTTGAAGTACGAGATCTGAACCTGCTACTCATCGGCTACGAGTTCATTACTCTACCTATAAGGTTACAGGATTAACGCGATCCTGAGTAAATAATACGACTGAAAATTACAGAGAGACTTCTGATCCAGTTAAAAAATGTGAATCATTTCTTGTTATATCGTGAGAGCATGGGAATCATTATCCTTTTAAGAAAAAAAAGGAGACCAAAATGTAAAATTTCGAGATTACAGTTAAAATAGTTTTAGTAGCATGTGTAACATTTTAAACTCAACTTTGTATGGTTATCTTATCAAAGCTTATGTAAAGCTTATGATTAAAACTTAATATTAAATACAGAATGAACTACGAATACTTTAGTGCGATAACTCTAAGGTGTTTTTTAATCTCTCCAATCTAAGTTTTCAAAAGGTAATTCAATTTTTTTTTAAAAATATTTTTCTTTTTAAAAAATCGAAAAGAATTTTAAATGTACAAGAAGCGAAAAATGTTTTCTTTTAGTATTATATTATTGATTACGAAAACAAATCAACAATAAAACTAATTCTTCAATATTGAAAAATTTTTTTTTTAAATTTTTTACTCATTTATTTTACGTAATATCAGATATATTTTTTATTAATATCCCCTATATTTGAAAAAAGTAAATCAATTAGAATAAATCAATTTTCAATTTAATTTATTCTAATATTTTCAATAAAATCAATAACTCATTTCGGGACAATTTATCATTTTACTTGTAAATGCTATAACAATAGTTTAAATGTTCCATTTAGACTATAAATGTTAATAATCGAGTATGTGATCAATTAGAGAAAAAAATATTCGAATTTTACGTGATAAAGATTTAAAAAAAAAAAAAAAAACTTTTTTTAAGTCTGTGGTAGACCAGAAGTTAACTTTTCGAGTTTTGCAAGTAGTACTGTTGAAATAAAGGGGCGCTAGCGAATCCTGATTCTACCAAACTTGTCGTGCTCATTAATGACTGCTGGGAGTTAAATAGAACTGGTCCAAACTCATTTTGCGGTGCGGAAATTAACCGACATAGGTATTTCAGAGAGTGGGAGACCAGCTCAAATCCTCGTCACTTGACTGTGGCTCAAAATTACGAGGTCCGTCGCCAATAGCCTTAATGTTGCTTGAAAGTGCGACGTCAGTATGCAATCAATCAAGCAAACAAAAGTACTTGCTCAAGTGCCATTCATGTCACTTGATCACGATTCAAAATTACGATGTCTGCCACTGATAACTTTCGTGATCCTCACAAATGCGACGTCAATGAAAAAAAATCAGTCCATCAAATAGAGGTACTAGCTCAAGTGCCGCTCATATCACTTGGCTAAGGCTCAAAATTATATGGTCTAAAGCTAGTATATTATAGAGCATCTTTAATTCGATCATTTTTCATTTATAAAGAATAGCAAACAACACAATTTTTCTAATAAAATATCTTACTAAATAATATTTAATATCCTAAAATGGACTTACAGTTGCTACAGAAAGACTACATAATTCAACGTATTAGATAATACTCAAATGACAATCTAAAACGTGACAGATTTTTTTTCAAAACATTCTGCCTATTATAAAAACCTATTATTATTACTAAATACGTCGAATAATTTTATTGTTTTATTTTGTAATCGCTGTTATATTACTATAGGTGTTTGATGCTAATTTGTTTTAAATTTCTAATATCAAGGGGGGGGGACAATAAAATATTTATATTTTTATGATTCAATGTATTATATCTATAGAGCTAATACTCAAATATAAGGGATAAATCATCGCTATAAATACATTTATACAATCATAAACTCAATTCCAATTACAATAATAATAAACTACATACTCGGGTAAATTATCTGCGTAACATATGTATGTAATAAAAAAGCAACTTTGAAGGGGGAAATTAGTGTAAGCATTCGATTGATTGGTCATACCAATCACATCTCACTCACCTTCAACTCCAACCAGTGTTGAGTAGAGGGAGGTATCCAAAACCACCAATGTTGAAAAGCGTCGATACTCCAACCGTAGATTATAGCTTACGTTGAGAAAAACATCCCACTATCTCCTATCTACACTTCTATCTCCGATTCTAGGGGGTGGAGTTAGTTGTGCGAATCCGTACTGTTTCTGCCTCCTTCAAAACTGCCCAGTTTACCAGCTGGTCAAACAACATCTTTCAGAAACATCGACGGGTGATCTCTTAGCGATGCTCATCTCAACGTGTGATTCCAGTTTACAGACGGGAGCTGAGCAATTGTTTTATATGGAGTAAGGCTCTGAAGAGGAAACATCAACAGCTGTTTATTGTAGATATTTTTACGGCTTTAAATAGCTACTTACTATTCAACGAATTCGAATAGTTTCTTCTACTTGTAAAGATAGTGTCTGCGTTTCTTTGTCTAGATGCGCAGGTAGGAATGACTGATAGGCAAATTGTAGTAATCAGTTCTGTGGCAAGGATGAAATGAAAAGTGCTTTGTGAGGAGAGTGGATTTATGATTTGACAAGTTGTGAGTTCTTTGTTTTGATGCGATTGCATATTTCTTACAGACGGATATTTCTGTAAATGATAGTAATGATAACTGTTTCGAGAAAAAATATTTGTTAACGTAACTCGTTTTTTTATATAAAAAAATATTAAATTTATTTGATACAAGAACTTGGAAACGAATCGTCTCTAAAGAAGAATAAAATTAAATTTCGCCAATTAAAATGCCGTTTTATCAAGAATATGTGACAAAAGAGAGAGAGGAATTAGGATTCTTATAATAGTATTTTTTGGATAATTTTGAGTAAAATATAGCTATACATTTGAATTTCATCAAGAAACCAGCTGTTTCCTAGAAAAATCTGAACAATATCTATTACAAATTTCTCTTTTCCGATTGTAATTGACTTCGTAAGTAAGAGACTTTATGTTTCATAAGTTATTCAAGTTTCGCTTCATACAGGTCATATGTGAAGCATTTTTGAATAACAGTAATTATTTATTCAAACAACCACTTCATTGAAATAAAAAATGATGCCTGAATAGTGATATTATGGACGTGAAAAATTGTTCTGATGGGGAGTTCCTAATTGTTATTCTAGAAGAGCAAACACACACAAAATTGTAAGTATAATCTTTCTGAAATTATTTTGCTAATTGTTTTTTTTTAATTTACATCAACATTTGGAACTTATATTACCTAGATTAAATTTTGAATCCTAAATTCGATTATCATAATGTTTGCAAATAAATCCAACTGAAAGCTCTATAATCATGCAGTTTCTAAAAAATACCATAATTGATGCAAATATTTTAAGAAAATGGGAGAAATGAAGGAGTGAAAGTGGGAAAAATAGAAATACATCCTATTTCCCACTTTTACTCAATCATCTTTCAAGAAAAAGAAACATTCCTAACGTTATCTCTCAATAAGATATAAATTTCACTTCTCTTAACTTAATCTCTTTGTAATTTAAGTCCCATAAAAATTTCTATAATTTATGAAATTTTTTTGCAAATCCTATAAAGACAATAGACATAAGTTATATAAAATTTCAGAAAAATTTTAAGGAATAATATATATTGTTGTATTAAATATAAAACTACAATCATGTGTACCTTTTTATATAATTTGATTGTGACATTATTTCGCGAAAAAGAAAACGTCATTTAATATCTCATACATCAAACTAAATTATTTTTTTGAAAAAAACTGTACCTCGAAATAATTCATTTCAATAAATATAATTGTTACTTTAAAGTTTGTAACTGTTCCATTGATCTCAATATTCAGACTTCAGAATACAGTCATAAAGGTTACTCCTAAGAAAATAATTTATTTGATGGAAATCTTCAGCTCAATTTAGCCTCATTTTATACACACACACACACACAC
>BMAW01128705.1:686487-728249 GCA_019974015.1 Nephila pilipes | reverse complement strand
ATATATATATATATATATATATATATATATATATATATTTCATATTGGATACAAATTCTTTGTTATACAAAACTTACAAGATATCAGAACATTCTTAACCATTCTTCAACTATATATGCTGATACTATAAGTGTGCCTTGTATGAATAATATAAATAAATAATACATATTGCATGTTTGTTTATGGTTACGCGTGACTCCATATTCTCAAAATCCTCCAATGTGTTTTTTATGCTGTGATCCTGATGAAATCAATATTCGAAGAGACTTTTTTCTCAAAACTGCCCTTTCAATTTTCCTAATGTATTTGCTATGGTCATGCTTCTTTTACTCCATGCTTTATGATGTTTCTTTGGATGAGGAGTACATAACAAGGGGATTGCACTTTATGTGTGTTTTCATATTTAAAAAAAGTAAATATATCAGTAGTTATGAAATAAAATTATTTATTTTTCCTGCTTTTTTTAATAACTTGAAAAGATTTATCAATACTGTTATGGAATATTTTTTACGATTTTTACTTTTGATAATCCAATGTTACCAAAGCTGTAAAAATTATTATTAAGCTGTTCCAACACGCACGCATCAAAATAGATAAATGTAGAGAACTGTTTTTAAGTTTTATTATCGGTGCGTATGAGAACAATATAATCGTGTTATGTGTGCAGGCGTTCGTTCTTTGAAGTTATTCTATACACAAAAATTTTTTAAAAGGCTATCAACAAATAAATTAGAATAATATTTCGACCTCAGATATGTTATAATTGTCTTAATTATCTAACTCTAGATTTTTTTCTTAAACAAAATCTTCTGACATTTGTAATCTAGATCAGTGTCGCAATAACCTGTTGATAGGTTTAAATTTTCATTTGTTATTTCAATACGATTTTTTTAAAATATTTTTTTTTAATTGTTAAAAATCATTTTTGTAAACTGCTTAAAATAATTAGAAACTTCCAAAAGAAATTAAGTAAGAGATTTCTGTCGATAAATTTCCGTTGAAAGAATTTTTTTTACTTTATCACTATGAGTTTTCAAAATCTATCTGCATTTATAAGCAGTTTATGCAGATTTAATTTAAATTATATCCTCATGTATCCAATTTTGATTTAAATATACCATTTACTTACTGTCTTCTCTCTTTTTTTTTTACTTCCATATTCATATAATCCCTTCAATTTCCAATATAATGCACCATTTGATCAATATCACTAATTTTCAAAGGATCAGAATTTCTATTTAATACCTATATATATATTCAAAACTTTTGGACCTTTATTTTTATGTGTTTCAATAAAATAGTACGCTTTTAGTATATCACAAGAGCACATGTATTAATTATATTGCGATTCTAAGCATTCGAAAAAGTTTGGAAACTTTCAGCCGCCTCTTTTTGTTTGTTAAAGTTCATGGTAATTATTGACTAGATTAAACCTCCTAAGATTTTTGACAAGTTTTTTTTATATTGAAAGTTTAGTTTACAAAATATTTCACAAAAGAAAAGTTCTCAACTGCCTACTATTAAATATGAGTGAATCTTCTTGTTGCTTCTTATTCTTAATTTATTTTACTTTTTCGAAATGACTGATGAAATCAAATTTTTAGTTTTTCGTACAAGAATTGCAGGAATCTGATAATTGAATTGTGAATATGTGCGTTTTCACCGTGATGTTGGACAATATTTTATGTTGCACACATCATTAGGTATTTAAAAAATATTAATGTGTCGCTTTTTTTTTACTGACACTTTTATTTAGTCATTTTTTTCTGTGCATAAATTAGTATATAAATCAAAGGAGTTAACGTTTTATCGAATCATGGAAATTTAAGATCATTCCTTCATTAACATAGTAATATTCAGACGCATATTTTGTTGTATGCATAATATATTAATGTTGTATGTATAAAGATAGCAGAAAAGTTAGTTTAGCTTATAAAATAATGTCATAATATTATTTTGTAAGCATTAAATGTAAGATTAAATGTAAATATGATTTATTTTTCCAGTATATGATATGTAACCAACGTAATATTTTTTGGACATCCCATGCTATTTTGATTACAAATCGTGAATTTGGAAAAATAATTATTTAATTAAAAATTCTGTGCAAAATACGTGTTTTGCAAAATACAAAATGATTATATACTTACAAATATATAATCATTTTAAAAACAGAAATATTTATTCTGAAATTTTTATAAGAGTAATCCAACTCTATTCCAATGATTGGTTTTTTGTTGGTCTCTAAAGCAACACGAGGGTTATTGGCGACGGACCTCGTAATTTTGAGCCTTAGTCAAGTGACGAGGATGACACCTGAGCTGGCATCTCTGTTTACAAACTTCCGCATAAATCCAACGGGAGGATTTAGGAGCTATGCAGATTTAATGTGCATCAATTCAACTATACGGCTGGTCTTTTCTAGTATCAGGGCTCAAACCTACTACACGACGAAAATAACGCCGACCTCAACTTCGAGACCATAATCACTAGGCTACCGCGGTAACATGACTCATTCCAAAGATACATTTGTAACACCCGCTGGTTTGTATTATTTTATTTACCTTTCATTATAAGTCTAATGATATAATCGCTTAATATTACAGTCAAGTGAAAAAGAAGATAAATGATAATCAAACTCTTTTTATTCAAGTTATAAATATTCGAAATCTTATTAACTCTGTAGTAGTCTAAACACGCCTGGACTATGATTTAGAATACAAATTTAATTCGTTAATTACCAACTCACTCGGGTTCGAGTGACTAAGAAAACTATAATTGAGGGTTCGAGACAGAAACTTTCTTCCTATTTTATCTAGGATCTCTGACAATTTCTTAGATAATGAACGGCTTGTTTCGGACGTCTCGATTTCGCTAACTCAAAAAGTTGTAGTATAGTAGTGGAAAACAGCTAGCTTTCTATGCTATGACTTAAACTGATATTCATTGAAAAATGAAGAGTTGACATTTAACTAAAATAAAATAGTTAATTACGATCAGCGGATGAAATTAGAAAAATAATTATAATTCGTATTAATAATTAGGTTAACCAAAAAATTGAAAATGAGTCAGAACAAATAACACATGCCATGTAATATTGAATTTGATTGAAGGCTTCGCAATTTTTGTGCTACGATATAACTTACAGCTGCATTCACCATTAATAGTTTAAATATTCACTTGCTTTTATTATTATAGAACAAAGAAAGTAGTATTTTAACAGCGTTTTAATGTTTCCATATTATCTATGTTAGATATAAATGTGACGTTTGTAAAAAAGTGTAAGTGATGTGTTGAAATCAACTTACAATGCGACAAAATTAAAGTTTACTTTCAGACTCGATACTTTATATTACATAGATTCTATGTTTCAAAGCTTTTTAAGAATTTCCATTATTAAAATAATTTCTTTCTAGTATATTAATAAATATTATTATTTTGCAGTATATTAATAATCCTATTATGATTTGATAAAATGCTTGTATATAAAAATATAAGTTGCTTTTTGACACATTTATGAATTCAATAAGGTTGCATAAGTTGCGAAACTTACGAATGAAAAAGAATTTATCATATCGCCCCAACCAGTTATATGTCGATTATGCTGGAGAAAAATTAAATATCCTGCTTATCTATTCGCCGAAAACACCCTCGCTACTAAGGGAAGAAACTCAAATTCAGTCGAAACTTGTTTGAAGAACTGCAAACCAGAAAAGATAGAAAACACAAAATTTTATGTAATAATATGTAAATTAGAGAAAATTCTTTGTGAATAACATTAATTTTACATTAAACTTAGTTTAATAAATTAATTTTCTAATTTGATTTAATCATTAAAATTTCTATTATCCCTTTCGGTATTCTCTAAGACAATGGTTTTCGAACATTTTTTCCCCAAGTATCTCTCAGTCTTTTTCTGAATGTCCCCTTGATGTGTTTCAGTGCAACCCTAGCATATGTATCGATACAGTAATTTACGGTTAATTTTGAATCCGGCAATACTGTTATAGTTTATATTAAGTATCTGATTGATATAGGGAGTATCTTTTACAAAGATTAATTAAAACTTTCCTAACTTTTCAAAAATTTATTTTCTAACGTTTAAGGGGACGTTGTCACTGAATAAACATAGAAATAATTCGAGATAAAAAAAATCAACGTTTTTATATGGTGGCAAAGTAAAAAAAAAATAATTATTGAAATATCAGTTTAAACTTATCGCAAATGTTTAAATATTGCATTGTTAGGCGAGTAAGAACGATTCCCAAAGTTTCAGAGTTCTAGCTGCATGGGAAGTTGGTTAAATTAACGATCGAAAATTTGATGACACACACACACACACACCAAGTGAAATACAGAAAAACGTTTTAAAAAAGTAAATTTGTGGCGTTACTTTCGGTGCCTTAGAATTATTGCAGCTTCTTTGGCTTGTTAAAGGCCATATGTAAAATAGGGGGCAGTAATTTTCGTGAAGTGCTAACATTTTAATTACAAATATAGCTGCTATTATAAGATAAGTATTTCCTATTTTACTTGCCACAAAGTTTGTGGCCATGGTAGCCTAGTGATTACGGTCACGGACTCCCGGTGAACATTGTTTCCGTCGAATCGTGGGTTCGAACCATGAGGCCACTAAAGACCCACCGTGTAGCGGGGCCGATGCACTTTACCCAAATCCTCCTATTGGCGTGATGCGGAAGCTTGGAGAGGGAGGTACCAGCTCAGGTGTCATCCTCGTCATTTGACTAAGGTTCTAAATTACAAGGTACGTCGCCAATAATCATCAAGATACTTCTCAGTGTGACATTAACAAGCAATCACAATCTCTACTACGAAGTTTATAGTCGGATGATAGTTATTTTTGTAATTAAAATGAGAGAAATTATTTCAGTTGTAATTTCTTCGTCAATTAATCTCTGGAACTACTTTAATTATTCACAGAAATTCCATGAAAGTGTTTCGTATGTTGTTTCTGTAGAATAGTTTGACACTGAAGGTGCTCTTCCAAAGCTATTTCGACAAAAATATTTTTTTCTCTACTCACGTACTCTACAGATGGTTTGATACGCCTAGAGATACGTATACCATAAATTGGGAATCACTACACTATAATGATCCGTTTTGAATTTTTCCTAAATTGATAATATCAGCTTCTAATTCATTTGTAACATTAATGTTCAAATCATAAATACGCATTTGATGCAAAAGAAACAGAAAGAGTTTTTTTATATATATATATTTGCTGTATTTTGTAATTAAACTGACACAGAGGTTAGATATTTGTTCATCTTTTGTTATATTATGTGATCACCATGTATTATTATGTAATTTATTAAGTTATTTCCAAATAGTAAATGCTCGTTTTCAAAAATCTCTCAGTATAAAATTATTTATATAAATTGAGAATTCTAAATAAAACATATTTCTTCAGAATCACACATTTACTTCAAATGTATAAACACTAAGAAATAAAAGGAAGCTGATTTTTGAGATTCTATCAATTAACTTTATTTTCCTGTCATGAATAAATAGGTGTAAAAATTCATCGGTATTATCCCATCTTACTTAAAGGAATATTTGGATTTTTCTTAAAAAAAACTGAGAGAGAGAGAGAGATTTCTAGAGCAAAAATCATTTGAATTTGAAAACAGGGTTGAGAATTAGCATTACAAAACATTGCTAGAAAAACTTATTTGATTAAGAATCTGAAAACTAGATGGAGCGTTGAATAAATTTTTCCTTTTTCAACCGATTCCAAAAAGTTTTTCTGTATAATAAAAACAAGTTGAACTTTAGGCATTAGCATTATTGTCGCTGTTATTCAGAATAGAGCTTGCATTAAATATAACTATTTCGAAAAATCTGTTTTCATATATTTAATCTCTTAAATAAGGACGCGTGCTGTTAAATGACAAGGTACAAACACGTCGTATATTATGATACTCTAAGTAGATTATTCTATGGTAATCCTTAACCAAAACATTCAGACAATGGTAAATTTAAAAGCCTAATTACTCTGATCGTTTACTGGTATAGTTAATTTTGGTAGGGAAAATATTTTCCCGTCAAAAAGACTGCGGTAAATTAAGTGTTTATTGTAATTTTTTTTTTGTGTGTGTGTTTATCACAACGATGTTATTAATATGATACTGATTATTTTATTTCCCTGCTTTTAATTCCACTGCTTGATTATTTTATTCCTTGAATAATTTTTGTTGCTAAATTTTTGTGTTTTGTTTACCACTGTTAGTCTTTTGTTGAAAGAATTTTTGTGCTTGGGAAATTGTGATTGTTCATTAACGTCGTATTGAGAAGCAACACGAGGCTATTGGTGCCGGACCTCGGTCAAGGGATGAGGATGACATCTGAGCTGGTACCTTCCCCTCCAAACTTCCACTCCCCACCAACGGAGTTTCGGTTGAATTAACGTGTATCAACACCTACTACTACGCGGTGGGTCTTGGATGGCATCAGGGCTCGAACCCACGGTTCAACGGAAACCTCCTTCGTGTCCGCTACCATGACCACTAGACTACTACGGTTTGTGTTTGGGGGGAAAGAGGGGGAAAGAAGAAAAGTGTTATTTACAGCGTGTTAAAACATATACATATAGCTATTCAACAATTTCTGGATTTTTTACTTATCGAGATCTTATGTTTTCCTTTTCTCTAAATTATATCTTTATACATAAAAATATTAAGTTCTTCATTTTGCACAAGATATAAAATTATCCTGATAAAAGTCCTTGAATTTTACAATCAGTCGAAATAGGTTAGTTCTTTAAAAAACCAGAATTTTATTTTGTTTACAGTAAAACATTGTAATCAAATATGAGAATAAAATGGAAATTCTCATACTCTTCATGCCTGCTTTCACCAATAGTGAACTTAATTTTCAAAAATGCATGATAACGATAAAAAAAAAATATCTTTATGGGATTTTAATTAAATTCATTTAAAAATTAAATATTTTTATCAACAGATATAGATGTATTCCCTTAATTTATATGAAATCACGAATCCAAGAAACGATAGAAAACAGGGTCACAAATTCTAAAATTTTAACACTATTATGAGGTCACTATTTTTGTCTCGGGAACATTCAAATTATCTCTTCTTAATTTTTGTACCTTTCTAGGTATGAATTTAGGCCGAATTTTTTTGAGATTGCAGTGATTTGACAATACTTAGTGCTTCTTTCACTTAGTTATTCTTCCCATTCCATTTGTGCAATATCTTTGCATAATATTAAAATTGCGAAAAAATATGATTGAATCATTTGTGTTAAACATTATTAAGAGGCTTGATCGAAAAGTAATACTTCCATGGCCTTAACTTTTTGGTTACCAGTTTTTACAATTCTTGCTTTACCTGAAAGCTACGGGTATCCTTTATGTTATTCGTTATTAACTTTTCGACACAGTATCCTTTATGTTATTCGTTATTAACTTTTTAACGCACTGGTGTGAACGCATAACTAACCCATGATAGAAGAATTCCGGTGGTTGTTGTCCATACCGGGTTTTAATGTCAGCTTTCATCTCGTGGTCAGAACGAAATTGACGTAGCTAAAGGTGCTCTTTTATTTTTGGGAAAATGAAAGAACACCTTTATATGGATAAGCTCGCTACCATTAGCTGTCAGAAACTCAAAGATACCTCTCTGTTTCAACCTTATCTCAATGTCAGTCGTAATTTTCTTCGGTACTCTGCACTCTAGCGATACCAGGTAACAAAAAAAATATTCAATACGAACAAGATGAATGTATTTATAAGAAAAACAAGAGTTTTGAGAATAGGCCTGCGAATTAAAAAAATGTGGACGTGAAGGCATTACTTTTTAATCAAACTTCGTAATTACAATATTTGTACTTCTAGGATTTATTTTGTAAAAATACATACACACAAGAGAGAGTAAAGTTTTTCTAAAAATAAATTCAGCACCAACAAAAAAATGCCGGGTATTTCAATAATTAAGCTTAAATTAAGAATGAAATGTAACTCTAAGTTGCCTAAGCTGCATCCTATTTTTATATAGACAGAGGAAAAATAATGTTTAACAATGTGTTTGTAATAAAAACATAACATCTATTCACTAAAGTCGTTAACTACTAGTGAAATGAAGGCGGAGTGCGTGAATGAATAATGAAATTTAATAGCGAAAGAGCCTAATGTGACCCTGCTGCTCCAAACAAGGTACAACTACAATCTAGACGTTTGAATGAGTAAATGATAGTATTTTTAATGCACAAAACCCAGAAATGGCCATGCTGCGCCAAACAAATTGGGTGAGTGTGAAGCTAATAAAGTGTAAAAAGCTGTTATCTATACGTGTGAAAAATTGAAAAAAGATTTAAAAAATAGGTTGATAGGAAGAAGGGACAAAAATAAAGAAGGATCGCTACGGTAACCCGCGGGCGCGTTACCCGTGTTTACTAAAGATAGTAAACCCCATGGGGAATAAAAAGATCACTAGGGTGCCTCGGGGGTCATGATGCCTATGCCTACCTAAAGAAGGCAAACCCCGAGGTCCCTCAACCGGGAGGACTAGTCCCCTGATATAATTCCCAGGGCAGGGTGACGGGCTATACTCCCAGACATTGGGTATTCATTCGAGTCGCCTCTTACGACATACATGAGCTACAGTGGGACTATTTTTTTACTCCCAGTAACCATACGGGTGGAAATAAAGGCGTAACACTAAATGGTTATAGCAGTGAATTTTGATTCACCTATCCGGGATTTCTCCAGAGACCGATCGAAACGTTTGTTTGTGATTACGTTTGAATGTTATTCCAAGACATGTTTGTTGCAGTCCGAAATACTGGGCTATCATAAAAACAAATTGCTTGTTTAAGGAAATCTTTGATATGGGCTACAAATTAAAAAGTTGTGAACATGAAGGTATTACTTTTCACAAACTTCGTTATTATAATATTTGTAATTCTAGTATTTATTTTGTGAGCAGACACACACAAAAAATAAAAACACTCAAACACAGAGAATTGAGTTTTACTAAAAATATATTCAGCACCAACGAATTGCCGGGTATTTCAATAATGAGGCTTTATTTAAGAATGAATTCTAACTCTAAATTGCCAAAGCTGCACCCTATTTTTATATAGGCAGTGGAAAAGTAACGTTTTAGAAATATTTATGCAATGAAAATATAGCATCGATGCACAAAAGTCGTTAATTATTAGTGAACTGAAGGCGGAACATCTAATGGTCATTGCAGCGAATTTTGATTTACCATTAGTATTTCTCTAGAGACGGATCGGGATTTGAAATAATGGTTGTTGTATGGATACCCATTACGTTTGAATGTTATTCGAAGACATGTCTGTTGCAGTTAGAAGTGCTGGGTAATCATAAAATAAATAGATTGCTTGTTTAAGGAAGTCTTAAACTAATGCTGGAAGACAAATGATAGAGATTTTACGGAAACCAGAGTAAACAAATATGCATCGAAAAGTTGCAGTCTAATAACCCTTCCATCACTACTGATGCGTTGCTTGAAGAAAGAAATAGAAATTTAAATATTACGAAATGAATTTAATGGAAGTTTAAAGATTATTTTGTAAGATAAAAGGACTCTAAAGTATATGATAGAACTGAAAAATAAATAGTATTTTTATTGCCGTATTAAAGCAATAAGGTAAACAAGATTTCATCTGCGTGAAATAAATAATTTAATTGATTTATTCACCCAACTGACGATTGTTAAATATCATCAATTTATCAAATTGCAAGCAAAAATATTCTCAAACGAACTTCGAAGCAAAAATATACTTAGATGAAATAAGGTCTCTCAAACTAACTTTCAATTTAAAAAAAAAGACGTTTCAATTAGGAAAAGACGTAATTTATTGGCATATAAAAAGACTTTCAATTTATATATTAAGAGCTAAAATTTATTCATTAAATCTCAAAATAATAGTTTCGATAATAATCGAAGTTTTAATCATCTTAGTACGATTCCATTTAATTATATGTTCTAAGTCTTCTTGAAAATAATATATGAAATGTAATAGTATAAACAAATTAGTTAATGAATTACTTTTTGCTATTTAATAAAGTAGAGAAAGATTATCTTAAACATTTTAAAATACATTGATAAGAAATATTTTAGATTTTTTTTTCCCATGATTATTTAAAAGGTTTGCCCCAGTTCCATTATAACATTTGATTTTATTATATTTGAGGCAGCATTTTACCACTAGACTGTAAGATAGTTGTATGTATCTTAAATATTCCCTTTTTTTGCCGATAAACTATACGGCGCATATAAAATAAAAGATACAAATTACCAGAAGACTACTTTATAATCATTATAATATCTATATGAAAAACATACAATTTTTAAAAACTTATTCAGTATAAGGTCATTTGACTAATGAAAATTAACTAATTTTTCTTTTTTTACTCATATAATAGTGCATTTTTATGCTTTCTTAGTTCTGTTTTATTTTAAAATTCCCTCTAATTTCTATCTTAATCCTTAAAACTTCTCTGATTATATAGTTAATTAACCTTTATCTCAACTACTTTAACTAATTACTTATCTCTAAAATACTAATAGTGAAAAAACGCCAAATTGGCTGAAATATTATTTTCTCCTTCACATGATCTTAATGCCTAAAAATAAGTTCACGCATTGAATGTTTTTTTGGCAAAATATGGCAATAATTAAGCATATTAATTAGAATTCCTTATGAAAAGTTGAATTAAAAATTACTACAATTATCATGATGTATAGAATTATGTAACAGATCTTAACAAATTATTTTGAATGAAACAAAGACAGTAGTTCACAAAGTGTACAATAAACAACCCTTTAAATTAAAAAAAAATCATTTACACTGTCCAAGTACTTTCTAAATACCATGGAAAAAATTACTTGCAATTGTATAAGACATATTTACATTTCAAGTTTTTTTTTCTTCTAGGTTTTTCAATCTTATTTAAAAAAGATTACAATAAGCTTTTCGTAAAAGGAGGGAAATTATAAAAGGATTTCACATGGCTGTGAAAAAAAAAGTTTAGTTTTCTTTTCTTTCGTTTTTTTTATTACATAAGCATTGCATAATGACTTTGAACTTAACTTCTTCAGTGAAACGGAACGTCGCATCGACCGTTTTTAAGAGATAAAGGGGTGCTTCGTCCTGTAAGATAATTATGTGAAAAAGGGAGATGCGTAGAGTAGAGTGTAACATGGCTCTTTTTCTTGCTTCTCGTGTTTATGAAGAGAGCACTTTGGTGGTGATCCTCTTGGGAATTTTAAAAGGAATTCTCAAATTTGAAATGAGATAATGCATTTGGGTTCACGAGTAAAAATCATTAGCAAGAGCGAATTTTTGATTCAACAGTAGCTCCTGTTCTAGTTTTTTGTATAACATTTATCATGCTCTCAATAAAATTTCTTTTATAAAATGCATCCTGTTCAAAAATAGGAGCCAGGTCGAGAAGTTTGACTCTATTAATTACTCTAAGCCGAGCTACTGTTGTTAAGAATTGTTTCGTGCAACGTATTCTAAAAGAAATTAGGAAAAAGCTAAAAATATTTAAAATTTTCTATTTGAATTCATATTCTAATGAGAGTTACCTTGACGAAAGAAAATATTTAGAGACATTATAGCAAAAATTTAAATTATGAATTGATTAATCCGTTCTAAGGCGGTGGGAAGCATACTTACCACCAATATATATATATATATACTCATGGACAAAAAATTAGCGCACCAAGAAAAAGTCGTCAAAATGAAACAAATTTTACATACGTAATAACTACTTTGATATAAATAAATTATTAGAAAATCAAAGAAAAAGGATCATTTATTTCAGAGAAAAAGGCAAAAGAACGGAGGATTTAATACCCTGTTGAACCCCTTGTAGCGCGAATGCACGATGCGATACGATCGGGCATTGATGGATACAAGTTCTGTATGATGTCTTGAGACATTTCGTTCTATATTTGCTGTAACCTTGACTCTAGTTCGCTCAAACTCGTGGGATGCCCAACTCGCCGTCCCAAATGACCCCAGATATGCTCGATTGGAGACAAATCTGGGGATCGGGCAGGCCAAAGAAGGGTAGTAACAGCGGGGAGACAGTCTTGTGACACCCTTGCCATGTGAGGCCAAGCATTGTCTTGTTGAAAAATGGCTCCTGGGAGCCGTTACCTGAGTGGCAACATATGTGGTTGTAGGATGTCATGAACATATCGCTGGGCTGTCATGGCGCCACGGATCAATACAAGGGGTGACAGTGTATTGAAGGTAATGGCACCCCATACCATCACACCAGCTGTGGGAGTGGTGTGTCGCTGTAAAGCAAAGGCACGATTGAGGCGTTCACCATGGGGTCTCCACTCACGAACACGATTGTCATCACTTCTGAGATTGAGTCTGGATTCATCACTAAAGACGACCTGGTTCCATTCCGCTGCAGTCCAGTTTCCTCGTGCGCGGCACCACTCCAAACGGAAGTGTCGGTGGGTGGGCGTCAAGGGCAGCACACGTAATGGGCGCCGGAATCCCAAATGTCCTTCAGCCAAGTAAGTCCTTCGTATGGTTCGAGAAGACACAAGAGCTCCTAATGAAGTTGCTACCTGTGCCTGGATGACGGCCGATGAAACAGTTGGCTGTACGCGTGCATTTCTTACGATGTGGCGGTCTTCTCGACGACTGGTCAATCCAGGTCGTCCTGAGCCTGGTCTTCGAGTAAATGACATCTCTCTCGGATCCACTGGTCCCAACACTTCCTCACAACACAATCAGAGCGGCCTAATTGACGAGCTACTCGCCTAGCTGACCACCCAGCTTCCATCACGCCGATGATTCTCCCCCTCTCAAACTGTGACAGCTGCTCATATTGTCTTGGAAAACGGCTTAATGGTATGTCTACCTCAGCTCTTCATTTGTAAACGATTCAGCACACTCAAACAAGCTTTGGTTACCTGTTTTATACTCCACGGAGAACGACGTTAAATCCCCTCTACCGGCTAAACGTAATGCGCAATCACGCTGCATTCTTAATCATTTGCATATTTTCCCGACATGTACCTTCATGCCAAGTTTCGTAACGATCCCCCAATTATTTCTTGGTGCGCTAATTTTTTTTCCATGAGTGTACGTTGTGATAAGGGAACAAGATACGTCTGCATAGCTTGTAATGTTGCGTTGGCGAGACTTCAGCTCAGGTGTTGTCCTCGTCACTTGACCGATTCTCAAAATTACGAATATCCGTCCCCTATAGCCCTCGTGTTGCTTCTAAATGCAACGTTAATAAACAATAACCTAAAAGTAGTGTCGCACTGTTTGTTGATCCCTTTTTTCTTAAATATCATGAAAAGTACGAGTAATATGTACAAATTTTTAATTTCATCATCTGTGAATGTAAAATATATCAAATTTGCGATTCCTTTTGCAGATTATATAGTTTATAATCAATTGTTGATAATATCATGTAGTGACACATGAAAAGAATTAAGAAAAGTGAATTGCACCTAATGAGCGTTGATAAATATATGCCCCTTACTCCAATAAAAGCGTCTTAAAAATCAAATTAATTTTATTTTGTAAACTAGATGGGTGAATTTCAATTCTTATATCAACCTCAACACAAAAAATATTTTAATGTACCATTACTTGAAAAAAAAAACAGTTCAATAAAGATTTAAAGAAAACATAATTATCTGTAACAAAATTATACATGTACCTTATAAATATACCTTCCAATAATAAACTCTTTCCTCCAACTATCATCAATACCATAAATATCAATAACTTTAAAATCCATCAAATTAATTACAGGGCTCTATTCACGAAAACCCTGTTCCGGAAATGTTCGAGCCTGCGTCCAGTTACAGGAAAGAGCTCTCTCAACTTTCATATTACTCTTTCCGTCTTCCGATGCAGTGATAACCATTTAAAATTTCTCATTCACCCTAGTTATTCTAAGGGTTACTTCTTTTTTAAGAGTGAGCAAAGCGAATGGTAAATGTAGGAGTTGGGGTATTTAAATACTTTGAAAATATTATTCTAATAATATAATTCATTATTCAGCCTAAAAATATCAAAATATTTTTCTTCTATCTTCTCCGGAATAATGGATTATAAAAACAGCATTTTCATTTTTTATGCAATTTTCTTCAATTTTTAACAGGATTAAGAAGCATTAGCTAACCTAGGGGACTTTATAGCAATTTGAATTGCATAAAATTACAATATTTTTCAAACCCAAATGAAACGTGATTAGGTAAATTAGATAAACACAGAAGTGCATTGAATTGAATAAAAGATTGTGATATATAAATGAAATAGAAAGGAAAGGAAAAGGAAGAGAGATAGAAGATAATGTCTGGCTAATAAATCTTTGTAAGTTGTATTAAAGCGTCGTAGTTAATCTTTTAAATTGATTGACTGGTTTTATTAACGATACACTGGAAGCAACACGAGGGCTTGTGATGACGGACCTTGTAATTTTGAACCTCGGTAGAGTGACGAGGACGACAACTGTGTTAGTTAATCTTTGGAATTGAAGCAAATCTCAGTTTAAGTATTAAGATAAGAATCGGGTGTTTGCAAGAAATATTTGAATCAGAACGAGTAAATTGGTAAGCTAAGACTTTAATAGTTGATCCTAATTTAGAGTTGAAGAACTAATTGAGATTCGAGTAGTAGAATTAAATAATGAAGAAAGGACGCCACAGCCTTTTGTTAAATGTAAAAAATAAAAACTGATTTTTCCAAACTAAAAATGAGCGGAATTAATCATTAATTTACTGGCTATACATTTCATTGAACATTGATGCATATATACAAGAATAGCTGAGAAAGTATTTAATATCAAAATGAGTCCACACAATTCGATTTTTTACAATTTTTTGTTGTTATTTTTGCAGGTTCGTAACAAACACATGTAGACTTTCTTTGGACTGAAACATATTGTATCCATTGACTCATGCAATGTATGAGGTGTGGCTATTAAATAATGAGACTTGCGCAGCTACAGAAGAAGTACACATGTTCCAAACGCCAGCGACACACAGGTGTTTAGCATGAAGCTTTATTTTTTGAATGCAGTGCCATTCACTTCTGTAAACTAATCCGTATAGCCGTAGCCTTCGTTCGCATTAGAGGGTTTTTTTTTTTTTTTTTTTTTTTTTTTTTTGTTTCGCCGGGAAAATAAGTGTAACAATAGAGCCAGGAATTGTAGTGAAATTCCATGTTAAACTTGGGGAAACCACTACAGAAACTTGTAATTTGTTAAAAGAAACGTATAGCAATGCATGTTTATCCCGTGAACATGTTTTTGATTGGTTTAAGTGTTTTGAAGGTGACGGAGAAGTCGCTAAAGAGGATCACACCTGGGTCATCCTGCCACATCAAAAACAGGTGACAATATCGAAAAATTTAGTAATCTGGTTCGATCTGACCATACAGCAAATTAAACATAACAATTTTAACATGCAAAAAGTGTGTGCCGAAATGGTACCTAAAATTCTCTCGTTTGAACAACAAGAAACTCGCAAAAATGTTTGTATTGACACTTTGAATGTCACTGAAAATAACCCAAACTTATTGGAAAGGATAATAACGTGTGACAAATAATGTTTTTTTTTTTACTTACAATCCTGAAACGAAGTGCTTATTCATGCACTGGAAGAGCCCATCTTTCACCGAGAGCCAAATAAACTCGAATGAGCATATAAAAATTCAAAGCAATGATGATTGTTTTTTTCTATATTCATGGGATTGTGTACCTTTACTGGGTTCCTCAAGGTTATACTATTAATCAACATTACTACCTACACGTTCTTTCTGACTCCGTGAAAGAATAAGGAAAAAACGACCCAAATTGGGGAAGGACAAGTCCTTCCGTTTTGTCTATCATAAGGTTTCTAGCCAAGTACAACATCTCAGTGTTATATAATCCACCTTATTTGCCATATCTTACATCAAGCGACTTGTTTCTGTTTCCTAAGGTGAAATCTGCATTCAAAGGAACAAGATTTGAGTCCATTGAAGCTGTGAAAGAGAAATGGAACGCGTCCGGAAGGAGCTGACAGAAGACTTCCAGCACTATTTCGAACAATGGAAGATTCGCATGGAGCGCTGTAGGGAAAGAGGAAGGGTGATAAGAGATAATGTACGTGAATGTGTAGTAGCTAATATGGATTAGGGACATATGTTATCTCATTTTTCAGTCACATAATTCTTGTCCCAGACAGCCAAGAATTCTCAGCATTTTGGAATGGCATGCTTTTTCAGATTAGAAATCACCGATAAACATCAGTTGAGTATTTATGGCGGCAGCTGGACAGCCAGATTCGATAGCTTTTTTAAAGTACGTTGGATTTAGAAACGCAGTCTCAATATCCGTAGATACAAAAGCGTTATAAAATACCATAATAAACTAACATACGTCCACACCATTGGTATTTTAACTTCTGTTAATGAAAGAATCATTCAAACAAGAATTTTGGAGCCTTCTTTGTTGTTTCAATTTTTCACAAACGAAGTTGGAATGTTTTCTATGCTTGTTTGAGAGGATTTCATTATGAATATTGCAAAATGAATCAGATATTAATATCACAATAGCAAATTTAAAAATTTATTTAATTCCACACAACTGCTCTTTACTGATACATTTTCTTCTTCAATAAGTAGGTTTTGGCTTAGCTGCATTGAGATACTTTATCAACTAAATATTATATACATTTTTCAGAGAAATTTATAAATAGTAGAATATACGGAAATATTGTAACTGACGTTAAATTAACGCTGAAAAAGAAAATTAGGTATCATTTTGCAATTAAAAAAATGCTTTAGATTTTAAATCTTCAATCTTCTTTTTTTCTTTCAATTCTTCCGATGAAACTTATGTTAAAAGCTTTTTTCCCATGAAAAAAATTGAAAACCTCATTATTTTCTGAAGAGAATGCCGACCGGAAATGAAAATCTGAAGCCTTTTCAAGAACTTTACTTTCAAACAATGAAAAATGAAATTTCAGTTTCATCCAAAAACAGGGGATGTCATTGGCTGACATTTTTATCTAATCAAGGTCGATATCAGAGTGAAGAAACAAAATTTAATCCAAACTTCATTCAAAATACAGCCCCTGTAAGACTTTGTGTACGCATGTAATTGAGGTAAAATGTTTCTGAATTTCCCAAAGCCTAATGATTGATTGATTTGTTTCATTAACGTCGCAGTAGAAGCGACACGAGAACTATTGGTGACAGATTCCCAAGGCCTAAAAAATTGGAAAAAAAATTAATCTAAAATTTAAATCTCTTTTGGGATTTATAGTTGGTTTAATAAGCCATCATGTGTTATAAAAAATGTTTATTAAAGCCTAAAAGCGACTGTGTGCTTTCAAAACATTATTTCAGTTTAGTAGAAACAAATCATTTATTTTTAAAGACAAGCATTTTTATTATTTATTTTTTCTTCGTTTCAATTCACACTAAACAAAAAAAGTTTTAATTAACCAAAATAAAAGTATGTGTTACATGTTAGGGGAGTTTTTTATGTGGGATAAAGAGTATATATTAAATAAATTACTAGATTATGCCTAATCAATATAACAAGCTATCCATCCCCCTTTATTTGAATAACTTAAAAATTACAGAAGAAAATTCAGAATAAGTTTAGACTTCAATCTAAAAAAGAAATACATCTTACAATGTATTTTTCTAATTATTTATAGTCACAAAAAAACTCTATTTTTCACAATTACTTCAATAATTTTTGAAGCAAACAACTTTATGAAATCATTTGTATTACATCTTAAGACATACACACAAATAAAACATTCTGCAGATCCATTAAGTTTCAGTTACTGAAACATTAATCACTTAAGGAAACCTAGGTCTTTTTTAATTATTAACTCAATAAATTTAAATATTTGTACATAAAATACATAGAAATATTCCATTATTATCCATAAAGTGAATTAAAAGTCCGTTGCATCTTCTCTTAACTTACATATGTGTATCGAATGCACTTCAACATTCGTGTAACATAGTGTACAGGCATAAACCAAGATATATAATTCATTTAACCACGGCTCAAAAATTTCAAATCTTTACCATTATTAACAGTTCAATATGAGTAAGATTTAATTTAAAATATAAAAGAAAATTAATCAATATGCGGAAAAAGCCTTCTTAAAACTAAACAAAACATGATTTATTTCAACATATTCGACAAATGACAAAATTCTATAGTGATTAAAATGACTAAAAACATTTTCTATCAAAGAGTAGGGTGCAATGTGTAATATGCTTTTTCAATTTTCCAGAAAATATCAGCATGTCTTCGAGCAGTGAGGACATCTCTAATTCCCTTCCGTACAGCTTCAACTCACTAATGGGCAACCCTTCTGATGCCGAGCATCCGAATCTACAAACTGCTCCAATACATTCCTACGGCGAGGTTTCGTCAACAAACTCGAAACCCGTTATCTCCGTTGCTCGTCGAAACGAGAGGGAACGCAAACGTGTTCGACTTGTCAACCAAGGATTTGCGATACTGAGAGATAAAGTGCCTCGTGACAGATGCTACAGAGGCCGACGGTCCAGCAAAGTGGAAACTTTACGTGCTGCCATAATGTACATAAGGCAACTCCAACAACTTTTGTTGGAAAGTCAAACAAGTTTCCATGAGCAAAACGCAGGACAGTGTTATGCTTATTTTGGGAGTGAAACTTTATTAAACGAGCCAGTTGTCCCTTCTTTTGACAATTACACTCTCAACAATGGACTTTCCCCCGACTTTATGTTACCTCCATCATATCATTCGTATGGAAATATTGTTGATGGTCAGTGCCCTGAGGATGTATATGAACGCCAGTTGAGAGCACCATGGTTTTCTTAAGGATGTAATACAATGTATTCTTTCAAGAAAATGTTGCTTTTTGATAAAACTGCTTGTGAGATACGTTAAATATGCGCTAATGATAGTATTTTTATTGTATCCATAGGTTTGCTTACTGAAAGTGTATGAATGTGTTCACTTTTTTTCTTTTTTATAGAAGTATTTTTCAAATTTAATATACAGCCGTTTTGTATAATTCCATCGGCAGTTAAGAGGATCTAATATTTTTTTACATTTCTGACACTATTTCCTTTTAATATTATCTTTAGATTTTAAATCATATCAAAAATATGAAAGAAAAATATATAGAAATCAAAATACAAAAAACTGGCAAGTCTAATATGATTTTAATAATTGTTCAAAATGTATTCGAAAATCAACTTGAAGAAAACCCGTAATATCAAAGTACTTTCGATGCTTTTGAATGAACATTTCCTCTTCAAATATTGTTGAAGAGGAAATTAATTAATTTTTAGAATGTTTTATGATTCCACCTTCATTTCTTTCATTCATATAATTTTAGATATTCATTAATTATTTAATGCTTTTGATGATCTATTAAACTCATTAAATATAATAATTTAAACTATTTAATCTTAAATTTAGTAAACATGTTAAGTATCTGATTACGTGATATTTTCTAAAATAGATCAGAAGCTTTGATTTAAATTAGACATAGAAATTGTATCGATTTATAATATGTTTTCTGAATTCTTAATAACTGCTAAGTTTTTGTACATTATGTATTTTATTATCTATATTAGCTTGAGTATTATAATTATGATCTTATCTTTGTTGTGAATACGTTTAAAAAAGAAAATAAAGTATTAAATGTATAGTTGAACTAATTGTATTCTTTCTACTCTTTCATCAACTGTAAAACACAATATATTAATTTTTTAAAAAAAATTTCAATGCACTTACATTAAGGAGTTTAAGTAACAGAAAAGACTTTGAAGTAAAATCAATTATTTAAAATATTATTCATTTCATACTTACACAATTGTGTTGAATTAAACATGATTCTAGATATATAAATCTGAAGAGTATTTCACTCTCTCTCTCTCTCTCTCTCTCTCTCTCTCTCTCTACTGTAATGATCAGTATAAACTAATCAAAATGTATCATTTTTAAATGAATTATTTTGCTTATAAATTTTTAAAAAATACTTACTTCATATAAAAATTCAAAAATGACTTTGATGGAATGTTGAAATTAGAAAACAGAGCAAAATATTTGTAACGTCCTTCTTTCATTATTTAAATCTACACCATCTTAAAGCCTAATTATAATAAATATTCAATTAGTACAAAATTCCTCTTGAAGATACGTAAGAGAAGGACAACACACACTTTGAAGAATATATCCCTCTCTCTAACACGAATCCCCCTTAACTCAGGTAATCCTAGTTTATATTCAAACAATAAAGTCTTAGGTAACCAAATAACTCCTGCCGATTCAAGTACTTTTCGATTATAGAACCTTTGACTCCTATCATTCCGATCAGGAAGCACTTCCAACTACTTTCTATATAAACTATTAATTATGGTGATTCACAACAATCTACAACGTCTATCAGCTTGTCGTTATTCTCTACATCTCTTCTCTTTCTTTTCAATTCTATTTCACTTATATATCACTATCTCATATTCAATTCACTATACTCCTTATTTTCATCTAATTTACCTAATCACATTTCATTTTACTGGAAAGTAGTTGTAATTGTATGCAATTCAAATTACAAAATGTTCTCGAGGTTAGTGAAGAGAAAACTGCAAATACCCCAACGTCACAAATTATCATCATCAAGTAATTGCTGTGAATCCGCATTCAGCCAACTGCTTTAAAATGTAAACTGATAAAGAGCTTAGTAATTATTTAAATGAGAATAACCTCCAAATCAATTGGCAAATTATGATGAGGGCATAATCAAACTAATACATTGGTGTAATTTTTCGTTTTGGAATGTGAGTGAGTTATGGTAGAGTTTAATAGCGCAAGAGCCAGATATAGCTATGCTGCACCAAACAAGATGTAACTGTGTTTTTGACATCTGAAGAAATGGAAATAAGATTTAAAAAAAAATGGTTGACAAGAAGAAGGGTTGAAAGTAGAGAAGGATCGTTAAGGTATCCGGGGACGTGTCGCCCGTGTTTACCAAAGGCAGTAAACCCAATAAAAATTCGATATAAAAACCAACGTTTTTAAAAACAACGTTTTTATATGGTGGCAAAGTTTATTAAAGAAAATTATTGAAATATTAGTTAAAACTGTTAGTTATTTTTAACTTTAAAATTTACTTAAAAAGAGACATTTGTGAGCGTATTAAAAAATTTATAATACACATAAAATCAAAACATGCATTTGAAAGTATGTAAGTCATTCTATTAAAAAAAGAATGGGAACCAGAATGCAGAAAAAATTATTGTGATAAGACATGGCGCCAAATATTACAGAGCTTTCTTTCTTGAGAATGATTACTGACTAAAGTCAGCAGCCATACTATCTCGGAAATGAAGTAAAGGAAAATATTATCCTTTGATTACAAAGGTTTTACGGTACCCTCATGCGGTGCGGGAGTGCCAGGAAGTGCTCCCAGAGGGGAAGAATTTTCCTCAATCCTGGAGGAAGAATATTTTGACTTATTAAAATTATTTAAATATTAGTTAAAGGCATCGCAAACGTCAAATATTGCATTGAGTAGGCGAATTACGAAGACGATTCCCAAAATTTCAAGCCCTGGCAGTGAAGTTAGTTAAATTAACGTCGAAAGTGACACACACACCAAGTGGGAATTCAGAAAAACGTTGTAAAAAGAATAAATTAAATTTGATGACACACACTCACACATATGCAGAGTGAAATTCAAACGTTGTAAAGAAAGGTGTCTGGGAAAGACTCGAGGGATTTCGTTTGGAATAACTTAACTTAATTATGAAGGGCTCTGATTTCACGGATGAATAGGAGTAAAATGATCAAGTTTTGTTAAAATATTTATCCATATCTCTTTGTAGCTTATTTAAAAATATAATTTCTTTTCAATATTTTATTGCCTGCCACGACTGGTGGTATAGTTGTGAACTCGCTTTTGGCGTTGTTCGTTGAGTCAATACCTCATCTGTGGCCGTGTAAAGGGCTGATCAGCTCTAAGTTTGTCGAGGCTCAATACTATCAGTCATATATTATGGAAGTTTGGATAAAGTACTAATTCATGTGTCGTCTTTTATCTTAACTGATGTTCAAAATTACGAGGACGGCCGCCAATAATCCTCAATGTTACTTCTAAGTGCAACGTTAATATATTAATCAAAACTTAATCCATTTCCTCACAATGATATTTTAAACTTCTGCATGAAATGTAGAAATAAAGATTGCTTATGTGCATGATTTTCACACATATTTATTATTTGTATCCTTTAAATGATTATCAACCTCTTTTAATTTTTATCTTAGTTGACTGCATCTCTTATTTTGATTCAAAACTTACTGTTCCTGTCTTGATCATTTTGGATTAGTACATCATATCTCTTTTCATATATGTTTTTAGGAAATTTAGATTCTTCCTCTAAGGAAAGTCAATGATCACGTCTTTACAGTTTTCAGCTCTCACGAGTTGTTCACGGTCTATTAAGTAGAGCTCTAGTCGTGCACATATCCTTAAAATATTGCTAACTTTAAATATCACATCATTATTTGTCATTTTTCTTTTATCATTATTTATATTCTTAAAATTGCAAGAATAACACTTTTATAGTGCAAGAGAAGCTTCTTTATAAATCAGATGTGATCTTTGTTCAATGCTTATTGCATTAGTAGTGATACTTTAAATTATTTTCTTTCTCATTTTCCAAAGCATGTTCCTTGTTTCGTTTCATTAAATCATGTAATGAACGCCTACATTAGCCTTCCCATTGACTTGACAGTGTTCTTGGCTTTAATACCTGCTCTTTACTCTATTTTTGCTTCACTCAGATAATGTGACTCGCGCAAGGCAGGAATTACCTCATACAAAACTGGTCTTCCACATTGACTGGCGGTTGACGAAATTCAATTTACGATCTTCTTTCATTTGATTGAGAGAATTTCAATTTTGGTTTCATTAAATCCTTATTTGTTTTCAAACTGTCACAGGTAATCATTATTTGACATATTTATAATGATATCTTGATAGATGTCCTCTTTCCTTTTCTAGGGTATTTTCTTGTATCATTGATCTGACTTCGTTATAGAGTTTGTAGTGATGGTTTTTATTTAAGTTTGTGTAAAACGTCTTAAATACTCGGTTCACTTTCATTGGTAAAATCAGATATCTCTTGAAGAGATTGACTCAGCCAAGTATTAAACCTCATTATTAAATTATATTAAAGCTACATATAATTAAAATTCAAACAAACGATAAATTATTAAAGAATATTGTATGTGCATGTAATTGGAATTAGAGCGATACATATTGATTGAATATTATATCACCAGCATGTAATTAAAATTAAGGCAAATGATAAATTGGCTATTGAATATATTTAGGCTGAATGTAAAATAAAATTGAGCAATGGATAAAAATTAAAAGTGATCTGGTACGCCAAAGTGATCCACCTAAGAGCTATAGACCCTTAGGTATTTCAAAATACAAAACAAAATCATTTCGTACCTACTCACGACTGGATCCATTTATTTTTGGGGAATTTATAAATTCTCTCACGCAATTCTTAACTCGTCCTTTTTGAGAAAGAATATTCTGACAAAATCTCCCCTCATTTACAAGTCTTCATTCACGTACATTAAGTTTCTAGGTTTAAAGTAAAATAGGAAAGTTATTAGATTTGAACATCACCAATTTGAGAAAAGTCTCATTTTACCACAGTGCAGCTAACGGAAGTAAAAAGTATCTTTTTATTTCTTCTAAATCTCATAGCTTTTGAAATTGTCTTAATTTTGTTACATTAGTTATTAATGAGATTTCTTTTAAGAAAACGTTAGTAATTATCTGTACAAAGAACATCTAAGAATAATAAAGGAAATTTTGAAAAGTCTTAATAATTTAAAAGATTAGAAAGAATTTGAAATTTTGTAAGATTCTAATACATTTCCTCAATTCTAGCAGTATTATTATTGTATTGTGTGTGTGTGTGTGTGTGTGTGTGTGTGTGTGTGTGTATGTGTGTGTAGTAATGTGTATTGTGTGTGTGTGTGTGTGTGTGTGTGTAAAATCATATGAAATTTCAAAAAAAAAAAAAAAACAGTTACTAACCTATAAACTTTTAAAAATTTATTTCGAATAAAAAAATTCAAATACTACAAAATTTAAAAGAAAAACCAAAAAGTTAAAAGGATAACCAGAAATCAAATTGCAAATGTTATCAAAAGTAAAAA
Source organism: Nephila pilipes (assembly GCA_019974015.1). Classification (NCBI taxonomy): domain Eukaryota; kingdom Metazoa; phylum Arthropoda; class Arachnida; order Araneae; family Nephilidae; genus Nephila; species Nephila pilipes. Next base: position 703,996 of record BMAW01128705.1, on the reverse strand, counting down.
AAAATCTAAAATTTACTTACATACATCAAACAAAGATATACTGCTGTTGTGAAATGCAACATGAAGAAAGAATCTGTCAGAATCCGATACAAGTAATGCAGAGCTTGTACTGAGTACAAATAAATGATGAGTACAAAACAAAAGGCTCTGGTCAGCGTCAAAGAATCAGTATTTGAACGCAGCCACCATGCGCTTCTGGCTGCCGAGAGCAATGGCATGGGTGGATGTTGAATATCTGCTTGAGGAAGAGAATTCCATATCGCTTGTATGCGCAACCAAAGTTCGTCTTTGGAAACTGCAGGACGCGGATCACGAGCGAGACGCCGACCAACCATATCCCACACGTGCTCAATAGGCGACATATCCGGTGAATAAGCAGGCCAAGGAAGAAGTTGCATGCGTTGTGCTGAACAGAAGTCTCGAACAGTCCGCGCAACATGTGGGCGTGCATTATCCTGCTGAAAGATAGCTCCAGGGATGCCTTGAAGGAAAGGAACGACTTCGGGCTGTAGCACTTCACGGACGTACCTGTTGCTATTGAGATTACCCTCAATTCGTATCAAATTGGATCGTCCATGATACGAAATCGCACCCCAGACCATAACTCCGGGTGTTCGACCACTATGTCGTTCAATAATACACTCAGGAAGGCAGCGTTGACCGGCATAACGTCTAACACGAACACGGCCATCATGGGTCCACAAATTGAAGCGTGATTCATCTGAAAAGACAACTTGGTGCCAATCAGCTCGCCTGTCTCTGTGCTCAAGAGCCCACTGCCGACGCAGCCGTCGATGATTCGCCGTGAGGGGAATCCTGTATAAAGGCACCCTTGCACGCAATCCACGGCGCAGCAGACGACGACGAATTGACGAAGCCGACAATTGTACACCTGTAGCAGTAGACCAACGTGCTGCCAGCTGCCTGGAGGAAGCTGTGCGATCATTCACCGCCATGCGGAGCAGGTGTCGATCATCGCGCTCTGACGCCACCTTCTGTCGTCCAGTGCCTGTTTTTCGAGTTGTTCGGTGCTCGTCGGTCCACTGCTTCCAAACTCGCATCACTGTGGAACTGTTCCGCTGCATACGAGCTGCTATTGCGCGATAGGAAAATCCTCCTTCTCGAAGGCCGATTATCCTCCCTCGTTCAAACTCCGTAAGTTGCTTGAATTTCTTATTCTTCCGTCGTGGAGGCATACTCAGGTCTCACTAAACGTTTGCCACTAACAAATAATCATAGACTTTTTTCAACGTCCCGCTACAGCACTTTATTTATACGCTTTCAGCATCAATTCAGAGGGCGCTGCGCGCGCCGCGCACGCGCGATGGCTCTGAAACTTTATTAATTTGCATAATATCCTATAATTGACATTTGCTGCGAATTTCATTTGATTCTGATGATTCCTTCATGGTGTTGCATTTTCTACAAACAGCAGTTTATTAATTTAATGTAGTCAATAATCATTAATAAAAATTGCGAACAATTTAAAAATCAAACAACATTAAGAACATTGCAAAGTAAGAGTAAAGAACAAAAATTGGAGATAATGTAATTTATACTGTTCCATGCTTTGGAATAGAATGTATTTGTTTATACCAGTATTATGAATCCAATCATCACACTTCAATGAATTATGTTATAACATGCATACACATATTGTGTGTTATGTTTTAGTAGAGGATCTATATTTATTCTGAGTCTTTCTTTTAATTATAATTATACATGTGCTGCAGTGAATTTATAAAAATGATTATTAAGTTGTTTACGTGACGATCAGACAAATCAAGATAGATGATAAAATTTCTTTTAAAATATAAGGATGATATTCATATTATTAAGTGTCCAGGATCTATAAGAATTAATTAATCCTTGTAGGTGGTAAACATATTTTAAGATTTTTACTGTCATTCATTACTGAGAGAAAATACTTTATGCATATACTTTTATTTATCTGCAATTATTTTACTATTCATAGATTAAATTTTTAAAAATAATATTTTAAAATTTGCTTCTATGCTTAAGATATTCTCTTTTACTCTTTTGATAAGCACATGGGACTTCAGACTAATGTCCAGAAATTATTGTTCTTATATCAAAAAAGAAATTCTGAGTTAAAATAAATTATCAATGAATGACAATATACTGGAATCTTATTATTTGAAATGATAAAAATATTTAAATGCCTTTTCGTATAATTGCAGTTTTGCTAGAATGAATAATAAAGAATATAGCTGTTATTAAACAAATTTTGTTGTTAAAAGACCATCAATCACTGTGTGTGGGTAGAATTACTTTTAAACTGTTATAATATACTTGTAAACCAATACAAAGTTCTAGGAAAATATTTGCTGTGCGTGGTATGTATTATGCAATTATAATGTTTGTTTAATAAACTTCAACCTATACAAGGAAAAGTGACTCGTTTCAAAACTCGTTTCAAAAGTAAAGAAAGTAAAATATTTCAAAATAAAGGTAATTTAACATAAACTAAAATAATATTTGTAAATGCCGTACTACAATAATTTTATTCGTCTTAGATAACATGTTACAATTGATTTAAATATATTTTAACGAGTATAATACATTACTATTTCATATACTGGAATTTATATGTGTGTGTGTGTAAACTTAGAATTCACACATTTATTTATACGCTTTTTATATTATACTTATTTCCCCTTTTTAAAACAGTTTTCTCTATTTGATTTTGTTTTTACATATTCGTGTGCATTTCAATAGAATGAATAATCCTTTTAATTTTTTTAAGTCTAAATTAAACCACATGAGAAGAAGTACCATAAAAAAATATTTAAATCTCTCTGAAGAATCGTTAAACACTATTCATCCCCAATTTTATTTAAAATAAAATTCTTTTTCCAGTTATGTTTTAACGAATACATAAAAAATATCCATTGATATCCGTATGCTAGTTCTATATTCAGTTTTATTTTTTTTAAATAAACAATAATATAAAAATATTAAACATAATGTTTTTGAAAAATCTTCATTCCCTAAGAAAAAATACTTCTATCCCGTTTCACTTAAACTTGAACACGCATTAAAAATATATACAATAAATTTTCCATTCAAACCCTTTAATTTAGTTCATATAATAAGAGTAAAAAATGACTAAGCACACCCACGCAAAAATTGACGAATAGTGAAACTAAAGGAGAAAAAAATTCAGTGTTGAGTATAAGTGACATGTAATAATTATTAAACACCTTTCAACAAAGAATGCTTCACGTTTCGTAGGTCCTTGAATGAAGTTAATCTAGAATGTCATTTTCTTGCCTTAATCTCAATTTATAATGTCTAAAGTGCAGCAATTAGATTCGACTAGAGTGAAAAATAATCTTACAAGCAATGACCTGTGTCTTAAGCGATGAAAAAAAATTTTTCCCGATGCCTTAAAAAAGTTTAATTACCAGGCTCCATGGTACTAAAAACAAATTCAGTCTTGCTTGAAAGTTAAACAGAATTTTTTTATTAAATATTCTGACACTGCTTTGAGGTAGAGCATAAACAAGTGATGTAATTATCTTTTAAAAACAAAATGTATACCTTTTAAAAAGAAAATTTCTTGGGACAAAGAGACATTGGACAAAATCAATAGATAATACTTTCAATGAAAATTTTAGTTAATTTTTATTTCATCAATAGAGTCATATTGTTTATTGAAAATATTTTATTAGCATTTAATAAGAGAATTAGATAGAAGTGTCTCTTAACATACAAATATTTTTTTTTTATTTTTAAACTTCCTAATTTTGTATGCAAATAGTTTGAACAGAAATGTTGGTGTCAAAACCACTCTACAAAAAATAATTTCAAAGTTTTTACTGGAATGTGATAAAAATATGTAAATAGGGGGGAATTCTGCGAGAATAAATTGCTTTTATAAATTTTCTTGTGAAAGAAAGACGCAGATCCGTTATTTTTCTAGCTCAAAATGAAGGGAAAAATATCTGGTGAATAGAAAAAAATCTTTAAAAATTGAAAGGACGTATACAAATTTTTTTAAGAGCAAGAGACTTGCGAATTAAAACAAATATTTGTAAAGATTTTTTTTAAATGTAAGTGAAATTATTAAGTTTAAATTTTAAGAAGAATTAATTTTATTAGTAGTATAACTATATGTATCAAAAAATACATACTATATCAACAAAAATTTAAAGTGTGAAAAAAATTGTTTAAATGCATTGAAATACGAAGCTTAAAAATTAAAAGAATAAAAGCTTCCCAGTTTGTAAAAGCATTAGATTCCTCTCAAAAATTATAACATTAAGGTAAATAATTTTTTAGTAATATATATTTTTTTTCCAGAATACTAAATTTTATCATTATTTCTCAACAAAAATCACTGTTAACAGTGTAAGAAACATTTGAAAATATATTAATTAAGCCTAGTTAAATTCCTTATCAAATGATTTGAATTTGGCACATTTTTTTATTATTTGATTTGCTTACATATTCAATAAACTAAAATTTTTTTAAGATTAGTTATGATACTCCTAACGTTAAAAAGATAGTATTTGCTATTGATAGAATTTCATTTTATAATGTGAGAACGCATAAACATGAAAATCTTTTTAGCAGATTTTTCTAACCCTTACTTTTATTTAAATATACTTGAAGTCTACGTTATTTTGGTTAATTAATTTGGAGCCTTTTGAAAAATTTCTATCAAGATATATGCTTTAGAGAATAATATGAATGTCTTATTAATACATTTTTCTAGTAAAGAATCAAAAAACACAACTCCATTGTCTTTTAATATAACTCAATTTAAGAAAATTTTAATATATTGAGTCAACTTCAAAGTGTTAACCCTCAAAAGGGCTACAGGTGACGGAAATCACTGTTCTGCGATGTAAAGTGACGAGGATAACACCTAAACTACTATCTCGCTCTGTTAGAGCATTTAACGAGGCTTATGGACTGCATAATTTTTCAAGTGGGCCAAACGACGAAAGACGGTGTCTTTTCTGGTCCCACTATCCTCAAGCTTCCTTGTTCACATCATGAGAAGACGACTTCGAGGCTATTGTGACCTTACTTTTATGGTTTTTCAAGTCTTTCTGTGTCTTGAAATACAGCATTCATAGGTTAATTAAGAATGAGTTATACTTTATTCTAAATTTAAATTGTTTCTGGTTTGTAAATTTCCAAATTAATGTTAATCTCTTTGTACGCTATGTTTGTGGTTTATATACAGGTGGTGTGGTGTACTTGAAAATTTTTCATCTTTTTCTTTTATTTGTTGAAATTTTAATAACTATTTCATTTTAGTTGTTTTAGCTTTTGATTCTTGAAGATACATTTTGGCATCTTGTGCGTTTTTCTTTCTTTATTTAATTTTTTCGATTTAAATTTTAGATTTTTTTTTCCAATTTATATTTTTGATTTTTAGCCATTTTTAAAAAAATAATATATTTTGTTCGTGAAGATAGTTTGGCCAATAATTCTAGAATAATTCAGACAATTAAATAAACATAATCATAAGGCATCTATTCTATTAATTATTCTACTCCATGGTCTTAAATTTTAGAATAAGCCATAAGTAAAATTCATGCCATAAAACTCAATAATTTTCAAAGAATCTATGTTATACATCTTTTTTCTATAAATAATATAAGCCTTCATTTCCGTATTTTTAATATCGTTCATTTTCTTACATTTTATTTCGTAGAAGATTTAACATAAGACCTCATAACATTATACAATTTTATAAAAACCATCATTTTTCGAAATGGACTATTTGAAGTGTGCCAAAGCAAAGGTTTTTATTTGATATCAAGCACATTTTAAGAAACTGCATAAAATATATAGCAGTATTTCATATCTCAATTGAGATATGAAATAGAAATCCAAAGCCATTAAAAGGTTCTATCTCGATTATATATATATATATATATATATATATATATATATATATATATATATGTATAATGCTTTCTATATATAATTGTACACATTTCGTATTGCTTCATTTCATTGTTTGCTCACATACTTCATACAAAACTGAAAAACATCCACCCCAGCGAAAGATAATTATGTAAAATCCTTCATTCAGATCTTACCTATTCAAAATACGGGGGGAAAAAACGCATATTTTTTCCCTTTCGGTTTAAACCCATTAAAGACCTTTGAAACATATCTTTTTTCCTCTCAAGATCAACATTAGTGCTTTAAAATCCACGCCACTCGACTGGTTGAAATGAAACGAATAATTTTTTTATTCAGCCGAGGAACTAAAAATGCTTAGAGAAATCGAATTATGAAATTCTAAGAAAGCTTTAGCAAGAAATAAAACTGGAAAATCGAAAGTTTTGTGCTTCTAAAGAACGAAGGGATGAACGAAAGAAAGATTTTAGAGGATAAGTCAAAGGGACACAAAACTCATTTTATCATGTAGAAAAATTATGCTTATCGCTTAAAAAATTTTATAGGGAGGCCAAGGAAAAGGAATTCGAAAATGAAATAAATGATGTAGCAAAATTCTACCCGTGACTTGGTAGAAAGATATGCAGAGGATTTAAAATTGAAGTAACTTTAAACGCTTGAATATTATGGATGATTTGAAGAGTGTAGGAAAAGTTTATATATATAACGTATTTGAAGTCTCAAGTTTTGCTTCTTTGTTTCTTTTTAAATATTTGACTCTCTTCGAATGGAAATCGAGTGAATTGGATTTTTTTTTCACATCGGGGTTTTTTTTTTCCCATAAAATAAAGGAATCTCTTAATTTTTGTAAGAATGCGTGTTCTTGAAATGCTTACGTTTAAACATCGGCTTTTATAAAAGGCTCTGGAAACTTAAGACAAAACAATTTCACTGTTTTGATACCACTAGAGCTCAAAGTATGTTACTAGATTAAAAATTAAATTCTTTTTTTAAAATATATTAATTAATAGTTTTTCTCCATTGTTCTGATAATCGTAGATTACCTTCAGAGTTGGCTTAGCTATCGATTATTTGGGTGCGTAAAATTTTCTTTAGTTTATTTTCGTGTCACACAAATGCATACACACACATACATATTATATATATATACGAGGGGTGTTCCAAAAGTAAGTTTCGTCAGTTTTTTAGCACAGAAATTTTATCCCCCCCCCCAAAAAAAAAAAGCATGGCAGTATGAACTATACACTTTGCACTATTTTTCGACATAATCGCTACGAATATTGAGACATTTGTCGTTGCCTACGATCAATTTGAAGAAGCCACTCTGGTAAAACTCCGTGCCCTGAGAGCAAAAAATTATCACAGAGACTTCTTCACCTCAGTATTGTCTTAGATGGGCCTGAGCGCGACTAAACCATGCCATTGCCATATATAGTGTGGACGCCACGTCTGACACCGTTATGCACCTGTCCACTTACAGCATGTCCTGTACTCCAGCACAGTGTTGTTTTCATTCGTAGATGAGGAGCGATGCCCTTTTCGATCTTCATCCTCCACAATCTGCCTTCCTTCCCTGAACATGCAACATCAGCTTCCAACCATTTGACGAGACATGACCTGATCACCATACACGGTCTGTAGGCGTTCATGGAGGTCTATTCATAGTCCCATGTGCCCATTCATACTGGATAACAGAACGTACTTCCATTGCCGACCTCATTATCAATCATGCTTTGGGCACGCCGGTCTGCTGCTTCCCTCTTTTCTTCATCACTCTGAATATGTGTCATTCCTCCTCCAAGGACGCTATTTCCGTCATTGAACCAGCATTGTGTGTTATGACAATCGTTGTTTGTTTCACCTAGTGTACCATCTACTCTTACCAAAAAATGTTAAAACATACTTTAGGAACAACCCTCGTATACTGGGACGTCTTAAGGCAAGGACCAACTGGGCCCTGGCCCAGGGACTCGCCTTTGAGGGAAGACTCGTCTCGTTCTCTACTCAGCCTCAATAAGATCATGATCAAAATAATATTAATCGTCAAATGTTATTCCAGGACATGACTGATTGAAGACAGTTACTTCCATATTAAATATTTCTATTTACAACGATTGCTGAGAATCAGGGAAAATATTAGTTTTATTTCTAAAGCGAGATGTGTCCAATTTATTGATAAAAATGCTGCTGTGGAAAGGATAGTCTCAGACATGACAGACACTCCCTCCAGCGATCTTTTATTTATTTGCATACATGAGGTAAGGATCGCTTGTAAATGGGCAAGAGATACACTTAAACTCCCAACAGAAGTGACAAAAACACATTCCCTATTTTATGACAGTAATTATGTTTTTATTTTTGAATTGTATTTCATTGAGATTTAAGATAATATATAAATATTTATATCGCATTAAAAAAAGTAAAATCATTTGTTACTGTATTTACTTTTTTTGCGGAGAGAGTTATAAAAATAATATCCAGTTTTAAAAAAATTCTGCTCCTTTTTTTTTTGTAAATTTTCTCTCTCTCCCTCTGAACAACATGAGATAACTTCTTAACTGTTTATAAAATTATATATAAATATTTCAATGGACTCTTTCGAATATTTTTATATTGATTAATATGCATAAGTGCCCGTTTCCTTCATTTTGAATGCACTATGATCTTCCAAAAGAATTTTCGATGTGTATTGTAATTCAAACAAATATTTTTATTTGCTTCTAATATGGAAACCATTATTTTACTAGTTTAAAATTTCAAATGACTGTCATTTTTTTATTATTATTGAAATCCAAATAAAAAAAAGAACATTTATAAAACGAATATACTAAATTACTATGGAATGTAGTAATGTAATATAAATGTAGAAAAATAATCTTATGACAGAATACTAGGGTACGATTTGATAATTAGATAAATAAATGCTCGTACAATAGCTTAATGTTTTAAGATTAAACATCAAAAATGGAGAAATTCTCGTCCAACACAGTACAAAATAAGAGATTTTTAGTGTATAAGACACCTCACTAGAAATTTTCTATTTGCATGTGTATGTTTAACCAGATTTTCCTGTAGAAAATTGAAATTTATTACATATACTTTAAAACTTATAATGTATTTATACTTTATTACTTAAGAATACTTTATTACTTTCTTCTACTTTATCATATTTTGGTATAAAATACTTTTAATGAAAATTACTTACATAAATATAATTCTCCTAATTAATAATATGTTCCTTTAATTTTTGGAATCTAAGACTGGCCTTTTATCATAATTCTTTGTTTCGTTTGATAAGCATAACCACAAGGAAGGAATGAAACTTTTTGAAAGTGGAGCTGCGAAATGCAAAAGATTGAAGGAAAAGCAGGAATCTATTGATTAATTACCGAAACTCACCCAATTTTTCATTCATATAAATTCTACATCTACATCTAGCTCTACCACTTCTATCAGTATATCCAATAATGTACCTGAAGTTGAAGGACAGGAAGGAACAGATTATTTGAGTATTCGAGAAGGTACTATTAGACTTACTAAAACAAGTACATTAACTGATGACGTTTCAAATATTTTTATTGCAAGTTCAGATCCAGGGCTGTGGTCTTCATATATTGACAAGAATTTACAGTCTTACTGGGTTGAGAAAGATCCGTCAGTTTGTTCCAACAAAAATAATGATTTTGAAAAATCAGCCCGTATATACAACGAACCAAATAATGAAACTAAAACAAGATACCTGTCTACGATGCTGCTCAAAAAAGAGTTATGCAATAGTGAGGTTATAGACCGTGATTGGCTAATATATTCTCCGTCATAAGGAAAAGTATACTGTTTCGTAATTATGTAAATTGTTTTCATCTACCAATTCTATACTCAGCAGTAGCTGATTCAATGATTTAAAGCATGCAAGTACAACTATTTCACAGCATGAGAACGCACCTGAATACAGAAAGTGAATGATGAACTATCACAGTTGATTACAGTTATCTATTCGCGTAGATAATCAACTTATTATACAATTCAATGAAGAACGTCATTATTGGAAAGAAGTGCTAAAGAGAATAGTAGTTAGCTGTTATAAAATTCTCAGGATCAAGAGAACTGCCTTTCAGAGGGGAAAACGAAACTATAGGTTCTGTGAATAACGGAAATTATTTAGGCACTTTGGAATTTCTAAGTAAATGTTATCCATTTTTAGATGAACATATTAAAAAGTGTGACAATTCTGGAAAAGGTAATTTTTTTTTTATCTATCTGCTACAATTTGTGAAGAATTCATTGATGTCATGGCTTCAAAGGTTCTGACAACTATCGTCACTGAAATACAGAAAGCTAAATATTATCCCATTTCCGTTGATTCTACCTCAGATGTGACTCTTACTGACTAACTAACTTTTATTTTATGGTATATCCAAATTGGTGCACCCATTGAGAGATTTTTCAGTTTATTAATATTAATGAACATTCTACAGAGTATCTGACAGATGTTGTGGTTTCATTTTTGGAAAATAACAACATTTCCTTCAGTGCGGGATTGTAGAAGTCAGTCATACGACAATGCCTCGAATGTCTGGAAGATATTCAGGATTGCAAGCCCGACTTCAAGAAAAAAATAAATACACTATATACGTACCATGTGTAGGACATTCTTTGAATTTAATTAGCGTTCAAGCTGTAGAATGTATCTGTAATGTCACAATTTACCTTGATTTTGTCCAAAATCTTTATAATTTTTTCTCATAGTCAACCCATTGTTGAAATATACTAACATTAAATTTGAGCTGTGATAGAAATAAAAATGTACTGAAAAACCTATTAAAAACACGTTGGTCAGCACGAGCAGATGCAATTAAAGCTTTAAGTTCCAGATATTCAGAAATTGTCAAGAGCTTGGATTGCTTAATAATAAATTACAGGCAGCAGATACTCGACTTTCAGCTGAAAAATTAAAAATTAAGATGAATGAATTAGAAACTACTTTTTAAACTATCCTTTGTAATGACATTTTGGCACGTATTGAAAAAGTATGTCTATTTTTCCAGAGTAAAAATATAGATTTGTAGAAAGGTGAAAAATTATTAAAATCTTTAATGATGTATATAAAAACCAAAAGTGATTCCTTTGATTATTATGAGTCAAAAGCGAAGGAAGTATCCTTTATAAAAGAGTATCAAAGTGTTCACAAGCGTGTAAGACATAGTAGTGTAAGGGTAACTTTCCTTTAAGGAAATAGAGACATCGACATAACATTAGAAACCAGTCACAGCCAGAAGTTTAAAATAGATTTTTACCAATAATCGACTCTCTAATTTGCAATATACAAACGCATAGTAAAAAATATGAGGGGCTTTTTGAAATGTTAGGATTTTTTGAAAATATTTCTAATTTTGCTGAGAGAGGAATTAAAATAGCATGCTGGAAAATATCAAAATTTTACATTAAAGACATTAATGGAGAGGAACTGAATTTGGAATGCCAACATTTCAAGTCATGTGTGATTATTGATGGCGAAAAGCTGAAGAAAAAGCAAAAAGAAAAAATGGAAAAAGAAAGATTAATAAAAAATATAATTCTACTAATACAGATGAAGATAAAGAACAGTTGTTGGATGAGAGGACTGAAATTGGGTTCAACACACTCTATATATTCATGTATAATGAAAGAATATCCACAGTGTTTCCCAATATTGAAATAATAATGAGAATTTTCTTATCAATGATGATTTCTAACGCGAGTGGTTAACCTTCATTTTCAAAACTCAAACTAGTCAAAAATGAATCAAAAAATCGTATGACTCAATCACGTTTGAATAATTTAAGCTTGATAAGTATTGAAAATGAAATATTATTAGCAAATGATTTTGAAGAACTAATTAAGGATTTTGCGAATTTAAAATGTAGAAAACGAATATTCAGATAAAACCTCATTTTACTATGGATTGCTTTTATTGAACTGTACACGTATATACACCAAATTAGATTAAAGGCCTTAGATTATTAGGTGTGGCCTACTTTTTCAAAAGGGCCCAGAGCCTCAAGAAGTCTTAAGATGTCCCTGCTTATATATATATGCGCGCGCGCGCGCGCGCGTGTGTGTGTGTGTGTGTGTGTGTGTGTGTGTGTGTGTGTGTGTGTGTGTGTGTGTGTGTGTGTGTGTGTGTGTGTGTGTGTGTGTGTGTGTGTGTGTGTGAGAGAGAGGTAGAGAGAGAGAGAGAGAGAGAGAGAGAGAGAGAGAGAGAGAGAGAGAGAGAGAAAGAGAGAGAGAGAGAGAGAGAACTTTAATCCAGTCTCATTAAACTGTTTTTTTTAAAACTAGTGTTTCAATATCGTCATTATATCTGTGTTATTTCTTGCTTAGTTATAGTAATGAAAGTTTTTTTTTTTAATTTTTTAATTAAAATTATCACACACTAGCTCCAAATTTGTTGACTTGCAGTTTTAATTTTGTCAAAAAGGATTATTTTATTATAAATGACTTTTGCCCTGTAATTTCTACTTAGGAACAAAAAGTAAATAGAAGCAAAGAATTTGGATATTGGTAACACAAACATCAAATGAGATTTAATACCGATATATTTGTTAATAACATACTTTATTTATTCTTGCGATTATTTATATTAACTAAAATAACAGAAACAGTCTATAGGTAGCCGTAATAACTTTGATCTGATTATATTTACTTCACAATATAGAATCAGAATAGTTTCTGGTTTTTCTATTAATAATGACTTTTAAAAAATTATTATTTTATTTAGTTCACTCTAAAATTAGAGTTTGGAGGCGAAACATTTCTTCCTGTATCCTGCATTTGCCTAAGACGACATCAAACCCAGTCCAATATTATCATGAAGAGTATAGCACATAGACAGACATTTCGAAAAGTTAGAATTTACAAAGGCTAACTGTATAATCCTCAGTTTCGAAGTTAAATTTAATCCTTATCTTAAGTCATCAACCTTAATAGAGATGCAAATATTTTTTTAAAAAATCAGAAGCACCTCAAATAAAGAATATTGCTGGATATGATTTCAATCATCTGAATTCTAAAGTAAACTGTACCAAATCAAAGCAACTAAAAATATTCTGATGTACCTAGTGTTTGAAGGCATTTAAATACAAGTTACATGTAATATATATAAAATAATCACATAAGAATGGATAAGTTTTAAAGAATTGTTTTAAATAAATTCTTATTATATTATTTGCTGTTGTTGTTTTTTAATATTAGATAGACATTTCTTCGATATAGTTTCTGACAAAAGAAATGCTTGCTTTATTTTTTAAAAAAAGGAGAGAATTATAATATAAAAAATCTACTTCATTAAGATTTGTCAGTCTAATAGGAGTATGTTGTTTACACATCATAAATAATTATTTTTTACTCTTTACAAATGTTTTATTTTAATGCACCTCTAGAGTTTCTTTACTCTTCTTGTAAAACAATATATAAAACAGCGGGTTTCAATACCTCAAATCATCAATAATTAAATATAAGATTGATTAATTGTTGTATTAGCATCTCTTGGAAGCAACACGAGCGCTATTGGCGTAATTTTGAAACGCGGTCAAGTGGAGAGGACGACAAATTAGGTGATATAACCACTTTCCTAACTTCCACACTATCCTTAAGTGCAGGTTTTGAGACTTGGCACATTTAAAGCGCATCAGTTCCTCAACACGCTGGCTTTTAGGCGTATCAAGAATCGAACCCACAACACTACTAAAGTAATGCCGACCAAGGGCTCACAACTGTAACCATTGGGCAACCCCGAATGCAATTAACTGTAAGAGAAGATATTATAAAAGAGATTAGATACGTATTTATTTTTTGATGCGGAGATGAATAAAAATAATGGGGGGAAATCAGTCAACAATTTTTGAACAATATAATTAGATTCATTTGCTCGAAATATAATTGGATTTTAAAATAATTGGAAATTCGATTTTCAGTGTACGCACATGCGTTGCTCTATCTAAAAACAATATTTTTCCATATATACAGTCTAACTATAACTCATTTATTTTGGAGCATTTCTCTTCTTTCCATTAAAATACAATAGAAAAATATACATTTCTGGAAAGCTACTTATTTAAACTGTGGTTGTAGTTGTTTGTTAATGTCACACTGAGAAACAACACAAGGTTCTTTGAGGAATGCCCAAGGGTGCCGAGCTCACTAAAAAGTGTTTAGACTGACAACTGACCTCCCAGGACAGAATTATCCTTCCCCCCCCCCCCTCAGGATTTATTAACAAGGGAAAAAATCTTTTAAAATAAAGGGTAGAATACAATAGTACTTTTTGGAACAAATGACAAAAAAAGATTAAATAATAGCAAAAGACAAAAGTAAATAAAAGCTTACAATGTATTTACCGAGAAGGATATTAAAGACAAAGATTTAAAAAAATTAGCAGTCAAATTTTCCTGCAGAAATAAGACATATATTAGGATAAATGGCTCAATACAAAAAACGTCTACAAATTTGTGAACTAAAAACGAAGAATAAGATAAGAAATATATATATTTGTATATATACAAAGTATACAATTATAAACAATAAGTAAAATTTTGAAATATTCAGAAAAAGTAATCAAAAATTAAAACAATTAAGATATTTGATGTATCCTTTTATGAGCCTTAAGTATACAGGATTTAAACTTGAAATACAAAATGGGGTTTTTTCAAGCACAGGCTTCATCCAAAGAGGTATTGCTTCGACAATAAGACAATTTTAATGAAAACTGTTGGTAAAAGGGCAAGAGAAAACATAGTGGTCAACATCTCTAACAAAGCCATTGGAAAGTAAAATTTGTATTTTTCAAATTAAAACGATTTAAATAACAAAAGAAGGGGCCAGGACCGGTTAAGAAGTGTGTAGTAAAACCTAAATTGAAATAAAAATTTTAATTTGGTCTTAGAATATAGGATTAGACTCGAATACCGGTATTACTAATTGACCACCAGAACTCCGAATCAGAAAGAGAGAGAAATTTATTTTTTAAAATCTTAACTATGTGAGACCGAGGAATGGGGACATTCATCCCTTCACCAACAGTGACAGCGAGTTTTGCAAATGAATCTAAAATTTTATTGTAATAAACTCCGACGTAAACCCAAACTCAGTATAAGAAGAAAAAATCAGAATAAGCTCATAATTTTTCTTTAATGATATTAAAAGCTGATTTATTTCTGGTGTTCCGTTGAAACAATGCAGATGATGATAGTTGGTATGAATAGTAACAGTGAAATTAGAACAGACGGCCCACAATACGACAAATCCGATTGTCGAGAGCTCGACCTGGAAAACTGAATTATGAGAATTAAGTTTAAGCAGGTAGACCCTGTTTTAGGAACCTGCGGTGGAAGATACACGGGAAGAGTCGACATTCGGATCCAATTCTGGATCCGTCGGTTGTAAATCTCCCACTCGGAGGGCCCCGAAAATTTGTTAAGAAAAAGAATTTGCTTTCCAGGACAAACATCTTTCATTGAAATATTTAAATCGAATGGTATATTATTAATTAAGTGATACAAATTTCAATTATATGCTTCTTCCAAATGTGATATTTAAGGAAATGAAAAATTATGGTAAGAGGAATTGGAGGATCCCCAGCAATTACTTGTAAAGTAAGCAGGAGACATCCTATAGTTAGTAATTTTTAAGAGATCAATTCTCTAATAGAGACTAACGTAGTAATTTGTGAGAAGGTGATAGCACAACCTCAGACTCATCACCATAGATTATTATGGGTGGTTCTATAACAGAAAAATTCCATAATTTATAATTTTTGAAATTGAAACAACTGAAGGAAGCCCTAAATTTAGTGAGAGATTATAATTTCTTTTTTCTTTAAGGCTCTAATTGGGGGGGGGGCTAACTGGAGAGCCGACAATCAATCAGAACACCTAAGTATTTATAAAATATACAAATCTTAATGTAGGAAGGGTTTCGTTTAAAATAATTGTGTTAAATTTTGAATTGACCAACTAGAAAACCCAATTTTATATCTACATAAAAATTACTGCGAGATTTAGCAAGACAAATTGCCATAATAAAACACACGTTTTTACATTATGACTGAAATCTACGACTAAAGGTGTGTGGTATGAAATTGATCTTGATCTCTGTCACAAGAATTATTGTATCAATGAAAAATATATGAAATTATTGAAAGCAGTGGAACAGCAAACCACCTAAGATATGTCTTTTAGTTATTATATATTAAATTTTAAACCCATACACTTGAACAAAATGTCCCTTTTTTGTATTGTATTGTTCTCAAATTAAAATACACACGTGCAATTTTGTACGAGTTTCTAAACGTATTGGTAAAAAGTTGAGCAATAAATTTCAACCATTAGCCACGTTTCATTGACACATTCTCTATCTTTATATCTGTCTCTACAAGGTTCACATATTGTTTGTCAGAGTAAATATTTTAACATACTATGTATATATTTCAAGATATATTGTTTCTATATTATTTTTCTTTTCATTTTCCCTAGGATCATTTTGTAAATTTCTTTGAAATTTAAAACTTTATTAGTGAGTCGATAAAGGTAGTATTATTAACTGGTTTCCGAGTATTTGAAAGCCATCCTGTTTAGCGATTACGAATATATATTGATAATTAAAATATAGTTGATTGGTTAAATTTATGGCACTGAATCCTCTAGAGATATATTGTGCCAAGCACAAAATAATTACAATATATAAACCAAATATATACGGTAATAATTAGCCTTAAGGATTCAGAGTTTTTAAAACTGATTTACTACAGTTAAATTACGTTTATTAAAAGAATTCTTATCTATCGCAGCTCTTTTACCTGTTATTTATTTTATTTTCTGCAGTAATTATGTTCATATGTAGGTTCCTATTCATTAATAAACTTTAATAATGTTATATGTTTCTTATGAATAAAAACCACCACTCAGACGGGGCTGATGCACATTAAATCTGTCTAGACTCAAAGTCCTCTCGCAAGCGTAGTGTGGAAGTTAGGAGAGGGAGGTACCAACTCAGGTGTCGTCCTCGTTACTTGACCGAGGTTCAAAATTAAGAGATTAATCGCCAATAGCCCTCCTATTGCTTCTAATACAGCGTTGATAAAATTAATCAATCAATCTTAATACATCAAAAATATTTCATTTAGCATCCAAAAGAATATTTAAATCGAAAAATTAATTACTTAATTAAGTGCTGAAAAAGGGTGAAACTCTTGCGTAAAAATGTCATATTGTGTATGCAAAACATAAATCTGTTATTTTGCCAACGATTTTAGACCAGATGAGAAAAATTCATTAATCAAAAAATAATATTTTTCGAATCTGCACTGCACTTTTATTTTTCCTTTTTTTTATTTAAATTTTATTTATTTATTTATTTTCATTTTCTTATTTTTATTTTACTTTTTAGCCACCCAAGAGGCTATTGTTTTAGCTGGGGCGTTTTGGAGTACCAGGTCACTTTTCAATTTTTTATCGTTTGCTTCAATTTTAATTACATTTAGCTAAATATATTCAATTTAATAATTTATCGTTTGCTTCAATTTTAATTACATTTAGCTAAATATATTCAATTTAATAATTTATCGTTT
>BMAW01128705.1:614798-686477 GCA_019974015.1 Nephila pilipes | reverse complement strand
TTTAATTACATTTAGCTAAATATATTCAATTTAATAATTTATCGTTTCCTTTAATTTTAATATCGGAATAGTTTACTCTTGTCCATTTCTCGATATTTGATCGTTTACTATAATTCTTATATTTAATTGAGCAATTTAATATTAATAATAAAATAAAAGCGCATCTTGGGTGGCTAAATCTCTTCTTAGTAAAACTTTGCATAGAACAATTTACATTTAGCTTGAAATATATAGATAACTGTTCTCATTCGCCTGAAAAAGATGCCGGAAAGGGTATTATTTATTTATTTTGCCATATTCAGCTTTAACTGTTTTTTTTTTTTTTCCCATCTTTTAATCTTCTTAAATATTTGGGAGCAATGAAGGACGATTTTCATAAATACAAAAAATTAAGGAGCAAAGTTTCGTCTGTTTAGAAAGCAAAAAGTAATAAAATAAAAGAACCATGCTCGTGGACAACGTTGCATTGAAAACCCTATCTTTTTTCTCAAATACAATAATACAAAATATAAAAAGTTCTATGCAAAGTTTTGCAAAAAACAGATTTAGCCACCAAGATGCGCTTTTTTTATAATTATTACTAAATTACTCATTTAAATATAAGAATTAAAGTAAACGATGAAATATAGAGTAATGGACAATAGTAAACATTTCCGGTATTAAAATTAAAGGAAACGATAAATTATTAAATTGAATATTATATCCGCTACATGTAATTAAAATTAAAGTAAACGATAAAATTAATAAATGGAATATATTTAAGCTAAATGTAATTAAAATTAAAGCAAACGATAAAATTAATAAATTGTATATATTTAAGCTAAATGTAATTAAAATTGAAGCAAAAAATAAATAATTGAAATGTGATCTGGTACGCCAAAAGTAATCCACCTAAAACAATAGCCCCTTAGGTGGCTAAGAATTTTAAAATTATGACCGATAATTTGTAGAAAGAGAATATAAAATATGATTGCGCCACGTAATAGTTCGTGGAATGTTATTCACAGCGTAATAGGTCATGGAATAATGACACCACACATACTCCACATTGTAATAGGGTAATGCTATTTATTCCAAAAGTCAGGAATGCCCCTAAGATTTCAATTACTAGACGCAAATAAGGAGTTAGGACTAAGAAATAAAAATAAGTAATAAATAAATAAACTCACAAAATAAGTTTGCATGAAATAGGAAAAAAATACATTTACACAAATCTAAATAGTAATATTAACAAAAAATGCACTAATAATAAATCAAAATTGATGCAAACTTATTTTGCCTATTTTATTTGAATTGACTTATCTTTTATCAAATAACACCGGTAAGAAACGAGTTTTTTGAACATAGGTTTTCTTTCAATTTATTTTTTAATTTTTTACCAGAAAGTGAAAATTAATATTAAAAATTCACTTGTCATTAATTCTTAACAAAATAATATTGAACAAAAGAGAGTTTAAGCAATGATCCCTTCACCTTGGAAACGTATTTAGCTACTTGGTAGAAACTTGCCGTAAAATTTAATTATTTAAATAATTAGTTTCAATCAATTAATTTTTATTAATTATAATTAAATTATCGTATTGTCATCCAAAACAATCACGTATATAAAACTTTGAACGCTTTAAAATGTGAGAAAAAATATTTTTAAAGTTTTGATCCAGACATACAATGTGAGTAGAAGAAAATCCTTTAAAAATTTAAGCGTTCATTTAAATTATTTTTTAAGAATAAATGCATTTGGTTGAATAGTCCTTTTTGTGACGTTATGCGTTAATTAAGTGTATAAATTTTTATTAAATTATTTTATAAGCTACATTCTCTAATTTATTTATTATTATTATTATTAGTTATACTTGTTGCAGAAATTTAGGATGTATCATTTCAAAAAGTAAGTTTTAACTTTACATGTATTAGAATTTGCATCAAATGTCGGTCTATCAGTCTATTTTATTAATGTGTAAAATATATTTTGGGATATTGATTAAATTAAGGGGTAGCTCGTTGCAGGACCTCGCTATCCTACCATATCCTGGCATGCTCCCTGTTAACCAACTGTAAGCACATTGCTGCCAATAAGATCTACCGAGAATCGAACGTATTCTAATCTTATGGAATTAAATCCAAAATAATAAGTTCGTAAAATATAATCCAGAATTAATGAGGGATTTGAATGTGACCTCTTAATTAATTTGATAGTTAATTATATTCTAAAATTAAGAGGAGAGAAAAATTTATTTAAGAAGCAATAGAATATTGGAGCTTATTAATAAATTGGAACTAATACAATTGAACCTTTTGCTTAAAAGTAAGATTTTGGCACATCCAACTTTGAATTAATAATTAGTACATTCTTAGAATCATAATCTTCGAAACGCGTTATTTGAAAATCCTGAATTGGTATTAAATAGCCATCGTCTTTCGGAGGATTTATAAATTTCAGAGACTGTTTGGTATATATTTAATGGTATTAAAATAAGACTTAAAGACGGATTTTTAATCATTGACCAATATAATCCTCTAAGAAACTAACTAAAAGTATGTTATAGTAAACATTTTGCAGATCGGTCAATGTTTTATCTCATAAATTTTCATGGTATTTTCATAAAAATTTCAACATTTGCTTTTAATTTTATAATTTCAACTTTAGGGAAAATATAACGTATTCCTTAGAACGTATCTTCAGAAATTCGGATGTAATATAGTTGTGAATTCCTTACTCATTCTCTCTCTCTCTCTCTTCCTCATCATTTACTTTTTTTTTTTTTTTTTTTTTTTTGTAAACGATGGGGTTTAAAAGTTACCTGTTCTTTTGCGACTGATAGCGATGCTGATCCAAATTGGTGATACCATTATGTTCTGTTGTCATCTGTTAAGCAGCGCCAAAATAAATGTGACACTGATTCATAGGTTGTAGTTTGTGCTCAGTAAAATTCTCCAGATAGCTCCATAATTAACTAATTGACACATTAAGAGAGTAGAATTCATGAACACATTGAACAGAAAAATGACAACGCATGACAAAGTGATTGTAGAATCCAATTCTCGCTACATCCCATCTCCACGGAGGCTGGAGGTCGACTTCCTGAGTAATTCTAACATCATCAGAGGACACTCTATTGTTCTAAATAACATTCATCACAGGTTTAGTTTTGATTCAGCAGACATTTGCTACTAAATCAAAATTTGATTGCTACCGCGCCGAGTTCTCGTCGTCACTGTGCAATGAGATATGAATTCATCATTATACAATCAAACCTTAATCAGGACAATGAACTACTTCAAAAGAATCTGCTCTAAGAAAAGCAAAAATTGTCTCATCAGCCGGAAAACTTATGGTGACGATTGTGTTTGGAATGCGAAGGGTCAAAGGGTCATAGAAAAAGAAAAACAGAGGAACAGTGAATTACTCCATTCCCAGTTCACATTCCTAATACTCCATATCCCTTTTCTTTCCTTTTTGAAACCCTCACGTAAGTTTAAAAGGTTTAGATTTTTAAAATGTGGAATTCTGTGAATTATTCTATGAATATTTCTTAAATGCGGATTCTATGAAATGAATATGCATGCTTTATTGTGAAGATAAAATTAAATTAGATAGATATTCTTGATATAGACTATATAAAAGTAGTTCATTCATTTGAGATTTACCGCAAAAAGGATGTTTACATTTCCGTTAGAGGATTATTTAATTAGAATTAGATGATCAAATGAACAGTAATTATTTATAAAAATTTGTAACGTTCCTCTGAGCCTGGGAATCACGAAATTTGTTTCCTGGAAAGATATCCTCGTGAGTAAAAAAGCAATCTAGAAATGGGTGTTCATTTACATACTCACTCCAATCAAGTTCATGATAATACTGGTATTGAGCTTATGAAAAACAATTTTAAGAAAAACTCCAAAAGTTGCATATAAATGATGTCTCTGAATTTTATTTATTGATGAATTATGCTATCTTTGACCATTATATGATGAAGAAATGTAGGTTACTGGAAAAATTCGAAGTACGTGTAAAGAAGTTTGTTTGAAAAATAAATTTAGTCCTGATGTGAATCCCGATAATTAACCTCTTTTGCATCGCAATAATTAAGCTCAAATTTGAAATCAAAATACAATTAACCCACTTAGTTATTATCTGAAAATTTATTTTTCCTTAAAACCCAAATTCATTTTTAATTAAATCAAAATTGTGATTTAGAGCTTTTTCGTAATTCATTGATATTATACTTTTTCTATCAAGTTTATTTTAATTATTTTAAAGAAGTTATTTTATTTTTTTAAATTTATTTTAGTACTAATATTCAAGCATTAAATTTCTTTCCATTTTCGAGGTGAAATATCGCCAAATATATTTATTACGAGGAGGTATACATATTACCGCATTAACGCTATCCTGGGGTGATATTTTATAATATGCATTTTTCCCGCTAGGGGCACGTAGCGCTACAAATTCAGTAGTGCCCGTAATGTCATTCGGGAAGATGTTGTCTGCCCGTAGTGAATTTCTTTTCACCACAGTTGTTTTGCTCTCTACTCATTTTCGAAGATGGCAGATTTAGGGGCTTGACTGTGACAAGCTTTCAGCTCGGAAAAAGTACTTCAGAAATTGTTGTGATGTTGAAAACAACTTACAAAGATTACACTTTTGAAAAAATTCAAGTGTATGAATAGTTTTCTCATTTCAAAAATGGCCACATGTCGATTGATGACAAAAGTTTTTCGGAAAATTCGTGAACTTCAGCTTGAAGACTGGTGAAATCCCTTTGAATATATGGTGATTGTGATTGTTCATTAACTTCACACTGAAAAGCCAAACAAGGGCTATAGGTGATGAACCTCGTAATTTTGAGAGCCGGTCAAGTGACGAGGTTGATGCCTGAGCTAGTATTACCTCTCCTAACTTCCACACCATGCCAACGCGAGGTCTAGAGACCTCGACCAGATTTATCTTGCATCAACCTCACCACAAGGTGGGTCATTCACGTTACACGGTGGGTGAGTGTCCACGACCTTGACCACTAGACTACCACGGCTTCTGAATATACCATAAAACAAAAGAGATTTTCTTGGAACTCGATTTCGTGAATTTTAATAAAAAAATTGGGAATGAGAAGGGTTGCTACCAAATTTGTGCCTCGGGTTTTGATTGACTAGCAAAAAGAGCCATCTCAATCGGCCAGTTCTTAGCCAAAAACGGCTGGACTTTCTTGCCCCACGAACCTTGTTCATCTGACCTAGCCCCGTACAATTTCATCTTGTTTCTGCATATGAAGAGGAGCATAAAAAAACACCGGTCTGACGATGGAAAAACGTCAAGGAAAAAAAATGAGAGAGAACATGTTAGCCATCACTGAAGATGAGGGAGAAAAATGCTTCCAACAGTGGAATCACTTACTAGATAAATGTATTAAATATAATGGAAAGTACTTTGGAAGTAATAAGGTTTTTTGGGGGGGAGGGGGGTTAAATACGTAGCTTTTATAAAAAGTCGTTTTTTTTTTCAGGTAACCCCTTGTAATATAAATGTTCCTATTATAAAGACTTAATTTCTTTGGTATGTGAAAATGTTTTCATACATTTAGACATGCATTAATCGTATTCCTAATCTGTCATTTACGAGTATAAATATGATATACATGTGTTGTCTATTCTATTTCTGTTTGAATATCAGAAAGTTAGTATATATAAATATATTAAGGATGAAATTATTCTTAAAAAATTGTTATCATTAGGTATACGAAAAGTAAAAATTAATGAATGATATACTGTTAAAAATATTCAAACTCCTAATATTTAATTAATATGTAATAGGATTGGGAAAATTTAAACTTTAATAAACCCATACACACACATTAGCACTCTTTAAACTTTTGAAACATAAAATATCGAATAATAAGTTTTCGATATTTTATATTTCGAATTTCTTATGATTTTTCATGAAATTTATTATGAAAAGTACTTCATTTCTAAAGGAAAGAAAAAGGAAAGAAAGGAAATTTTTTTTAAGAAATAGAAGAATTTTCTAACTATTAACTAGAGACTTCGAAATTGGCATTCCCATGAAAAAATTCTTCACAATTTAATAATCTTCTTAATTTAAGTATTCTTGTGGTACATGTAAACGAAATGGATTGATATGCGATAGTTACAGCAATTACATTTTATTTTCAAAATAATTTTATAAAATAAAACACCTGTAACTTTTTATTTGGGATCCATTTAATTAAGGGAAAGGATATTTACATCAAGAAAAAATATATTAAAATAAAAACTTTAGACATTCCTTTAGAAGAATTTCTTGAAAAACAAGGAATGCTCTTAAAAATTCGTACCAAAGCGAAGTTTTCTTATCTGTTTGGCATCATATTGCAGCATTTACAGTTCCACTAATGTTAGTCTAAGTGTCATTACATAGATATATATTTCACGTAGTTGACTACATAATTCGATGAAAACTTTTACGAAATCCAGAACTAGATTGATTTGTTTAATTAAGAACTTGTAACCTAATCGACAGCTACTAGCTAAATAGTCTCTCCACTTTTCGGGAAAGTACAATATTCACTTAGCGAGTGTTGGTTAGGTTTGCAGCGATAGTTTTCTATACTTGGCATTTCCTCGAAACCAGTTTCATTTCTAAATTTAACGATTTCTTTAGAAATTTGTTCATTTTCGTGTCACATACACGGACAAAAGCTTTTACGGAGAATTTCATGGTTAAACAATTTCCAAGAACTGATGTATCTAAAAATAGAATTCCCATTTAATGCTCCTCTCTGTAAAAAATCCAATTAACAAAATATAATGGAAGATGCGGATCATTTTAAATATTTAACAGAATAGTTATTAAGGAGGATTGTATTGCTTACAGTATTTATAATAGTATGGCATTTGTCGTGAATTGATAATAATTACATTTATTCACGAAAAGTGATTTCTCAGAGATCTTTAGTCTATGCATTAGTCAATTCCTCTTCATTTATTCGCAACAAATATTCTACAAAATACAATTATTTTTATGCAAAATTATATGATGCTTTTTTTTTACATTTTAATATGTAGAATTCTTTTGAATTTGTGTGTGTGTGTGTGTGTGTGTGTGTGTGTGTGTGTGTGTGTGTGTGTGTGTGTGTGTGTGTGTGTGTGTGTGTGTGTGTGTGTGTGTGTGTGTGTTAGAAATGAGAAACAAATACTACATAAACAAAAAAAACAAATTTTAAAGATTAAAATAATGTTGTAACGTTAAGTTATTGTAAAATACACTATTCATAAATTCGTTACAAGAAAATTATCAAAGATATTAATACAAAAATTATAAATTGTCTTGAAAATCCGTAAGATATGAATCTAAGATTTATGAATGACTAAACATGTTATTTTGTCTATTTTTAGTTTCCGCTCCCCTGACATTCCTCACTTAGGAAAAAAAATTCTTTTTCATTTGTTTTCTACGTTTATTCAATTATTAACAACTTAAGACTCTCTTTAGCATTCATTCTGTTAATTTGAAATCTACATCATGCAAACGCTTAACTTGACGCATGCAAGCGAAAATCTACACATTCTTCTTTTTTCAAGTACAGTAAAAACTTTGCACTTGCTATGCTTAATATTGTAAAAATTGAGATAAATCTAGCATAAATAAAACTAATTATAAGAAAAACTTTCTTTAAGAGCTTTCTGTTTATGGAAATATATACAATGGATTACCGAAACGTTTTAAAAATGAAGAAAATGGTAGGTCTCTTTATTAACTTTCCCTTAATTAAAACTTTAGATATGTGTACGAAAGGTAGCGTGAAGTCTTAATTATTACTAAGAAAGAAGCTAGATATCTGGATAAAATTTATTCTTCATGTTAATGTATTATTATGTACGTAATATGGTAAATGAAAACTATTAATGTTGATTTGTTTGGTTACAGGAAGCCGTAGATTGAATTAACCCGCAGTATCGCAAAGCTTTATTTATTACTAAAAATAATCAAGATGGAAACTTGATTTTTATTTATTATTCTTAAGACTTCTCTCTCTCTATGTATACATAATCACCATCCACGATTATATATTTCTCCCAGCGTTTCTTGACCTTTCGAAGGTTGTTATTGTATAACTCAGCAAATTGAACTGTATCTTCTCCAGACTGAGGGTTGCATCAATATACGGCTTTCTGAAACCAAATAAATCGACATGATTACCTGTAATTTACAACATTATGTTCATAAGATCAATTTTAATATGCAGAATACATTTTATCCAAATATATATCTCGATTATTTCTTAGTAATAATTAAAATTTTACGATGCCCCTTCGTACAAAGTATATATTTTATAGTTTTGTAATTATCTCTCATAACAAATAACAAATTTAAATATATTACAGAAAAGGGTTATGTATTTCGTTTTTCTTAAGGATGGAAATGCTTCTTAATAATAATTAAAATTTTACCCTACCCCTTCGTATATACGGTAATATACCACCTGTTTCTCATTTGTGTCCCATACCTAATATTAAGTACTTTTGCAAAATACCTGCTCTGGTTATTGTAGGTTTTTAAGTTCGTGAAGAATGCGACTTGGAAATTGTAATACTTACATGTTAACGCCTCTCTGATTTTTTTTTAAATTAATTATCGTCGGAAGACGATGTAATTCATTTTATTCTTTGATAACCATACAGGTTTAGATAAGACTTAACCATCTTAGCTCGAGATCTGGTGAGCATTATCATCCATCAGGGCCGATTACACACATGTGTTCGGCGCCACATAAAGATAGAGTATCTTATTCTTACCAAAGGTAAGTGAGAGGAAATCTGAAAGGACTGTGGGGTCAGTAAAACCTCCTAACAATAATCTAACCCCATCCATCATACTGCTCTCTACCGTAAGACGTATATTCGATAGTGATCTGAGAGCTTATCCGTGTTCTAACCTCTTGCCAATGTCGAACATGTTTGTTATATATGACATGTTCCGTATTAAAATGCTTCCCACTAATTAAAGGTTCTTTATTTTTCGTTATGTATATGATTTATTCAGCGTCAAAATTACAGGTTACAATATTTTATATTTTATGTTACCATCACAAAGTTTGCAAATATTAGTTTGTTACTTATTATTGCACTTATACGTATAATTAAAATAATTAAATTTTACTACCCATGATGCACATTTAATCTTTTCGTGTTGGCTTAGCTGCTGATTGTGATAATGACAAGTACAAAAGTTGCGAGTCGAACGAATTTGTATAATTTAGATCGATAAATAGACTTCATAGTGAGACTGCAAGCATTCAGTGATACTGAATTCATTTCACCGAATGCGGTCATAAACAAATCCTCTATTGTGCACCTATTTAAAGGGTCTCTGGACTCTTAACTAGTATCCAGCAAAAGAACATCGTATTTCAAACCATTATAACTTACCAATGGAATATAATTTTAATGAATTCTTAAGAAGTTGTAAAAAAATATAAATTGAGCACTTTTTCAAATTTAAGAAACTCAGTATTTTACTGTCAGCAGGATTCTGAAGTACAGCATTAATCAAAATTTACGAAAATAATGTTATATAGCAGAACAATGCTCAGTTTTGAAGTAATATATACTTTGTAAAAAAATGAGGTGAAAAGGCTATTTTTATGCAATTATTTAAAAAAATCATGAAATTTTAAGAAAAATCCGATTAAAATTCGTATAAATTATTTCTGTTGATAATTTGAATAAAAATTGTGTGTTGTGCAAGTCATAAAGAAACTTATTTTGAACATGCGTATGAAATTTTAAATTAATGACATAAAAAGTTTTTGAGAAATTCTGCGCTCAAGCTAAAAATTTTTGTTTTGAAAAAAAAAATGAAGTTAAAGTTGAAAAATACCAAAACAAAAAAAAATTTGAAAATAATTTAGTTTTTTTCTCGATAACTTGATAAGCTTTGATATTATCGTTAAACGTTTGACATTAAAATTACCAGAAAATCCTAAACTCTAACATATATGTTTTTCAAAACATCGAGAATTTTGAAATTTATCATTTTGAAATTTAATCATTCTACCTTGAAGTAAATTATAATGGATTCGGATTTTTGAGAACCAACCAGTTAAGTTTAATCACATCTAGCAAAACTCTAGTGCATAGATTATTGATAAAGATCATGTTGTCAGTATGTAAACTGATATATTTTGCTGCATTTGTGAAATTAGCAATAAAAGAAAATATTTATTATCGAAGTGTAAAATAACTGCAGGATTGAATGATTGTTCATTAACTTCGCACTTAGAAGCAACACGAGGCATATTGGCGACCAATCTCTTACTTATGAACCTCGATCAAGTGACAAGAACGACACCTGAGCTGGCACCTCCTACTCCAAACTTTTACATCACCTCACATGAGGACATGGAGCCTCATGTGAGGTGGATTGACGTGAGACAGATTTAATGTGCATAAAACAGCTGTAGGAGAGGAATTGCCAATGTGTTAACTGACAGTGGAGGAAGCATAATGCATTCCCATACCATTATTAAATAACAACAGAACGCATAACATTTGCAAGCTAATAATAAAGATCCCATTATGTTTGTAAACTTATAGCAGATAATGTACTACGCATACACACTAGTAGTTTATTGCTCACTATTAGTGCTTACACTAACACCTTGTTGTTTATTTTCTAACACCTTGTTGTTATATATATATATATATGTACTGCTGGGTTCCATATTCTCATTTATTTTTTCTTTCATTTTTACATTTCTTTTTGGATTTTTGTCTTTTTAAATATTTTAAATTATTCTTTCATAAATTTTCAGTATATATATATATATATATATATATATATATATATATATATATATATGTATGTATGTATGTATGTATGAAAATGAAAATGTCAAACAACTGAAAATAAGTTAAATCCTTTTTCCTTCATACCCCCTTTCCCGATTTATTTCGTTCATTCGTATTTTCTAAGAATTTCATTAACATTACCAAGACTTTTATTCGTTTAATGATTATACTTTCATGTTAATTTGAAATATAAACACATGTTTCTACCTCCTAAATGCAACTAATTTGTTTCATCGACACGGTTTAATCAAGAAGGAAGAACCAATGGAGATCTAATTTGCATTCACTTTTAAGCGAAAATTAGCATTCTTTTTGGCGTACATCACCTAGCAATCACAAAAGAACTTCCAAGGCAACTTCAGGTAAGATTTGTACGTCACATCTTGAGAGTAACAAAAAAGAAGAGAAGTAATGGAAAATCTCTCAAGATGCTGTAGAAAGGTACGAGTTTTAATTAAGAAAGTAAAAGAGAACATGGGCTGGGGGAGGGGAGAGAAAAGTTATTGCTACTCAATTTCCCAAAATATCTGAGTCTTTAGTAATCTGCATAAAAGGAAGCTAATCACAAGAATTGAGGAAGCTAGCTGATCTAAACATCTTATGAAAATCATTGTTAATACTTTGCTAATAAATAAGCACATAATTAGGATCCTTCAAGGAAGATTAAAAAAATTCTAAGGGAATTTTAATTAAACCTGTTAAAAATTGCTGTTAAAGATTCCTTGTTTTAAAGAAAGAGAGAAAAAACGCCGACGTTTAACCCTTTAAAATTAAATGACAAAAAATTTCTGTAGAAGAATTTCCTCATTTTCGGATAATTTGATTAAATATTCAATAATGTTCAGTTCTTAAAAATATTTTAAGCGCCTTTTCTCCTTAAGTCGAATTAATTAAGGACATAAAATTTTTTCACGAGGTTGATTCTTTTTTCTTACTTTATTATTGTAAAAAAATGTATTCAATCAATTTATTCTTTAAAAAATTTAAAAAGGAAAAATACAAATAAATAAATTTGGTTAGATTTTCTAAAACGAATTGTAATCATTTTAACAATTGGTTTAGAAAATCATTGTTGTTTTTTATTTATTTTTCAGAAAAAATATCAATATCGTATAAGAAAAATCGAGATGAGTCGATTGGATGATACGAAACTCCGTTTTTAAGGTATCCGAGAGAGAGAAACACAAAGAAAGATTTCGTTCATTCGTAAACAATACATTTCTAACTTCCTCCCCCCCCCCAAAAAAAAAAAATATTTCATTGCAAAATGTCAAATAAAGTGTTGCAGAATTTTTTTCGGAAAAAGGCCATTCACCTTTCTTAAACGGAAATAGATTGAATAAAAAACTAATGCAAAGCTAAAAAAAATTTATATAAGAAAAAGTTTACAGGGGGAAAACGAAGGGAATTTGATTGTTTTTATATAAAGAAATGACACCTTCCACTTGAAACTTGTTAAACTCCTAAGGGAGGAAACTTTAGTTTCGGAAATAGATAATAAGAAATAAACTCTGTCAAAGGAAATATAAGAAACACATTGTCAATACAGTCCAAGCAATAACCTTTTGCCGAGATACGTTTGAAAGAAGATCGATTCTTTTTGTGTTCCTTGTAAAAAGAGGTTTGACTGACACATTGTCTATTCTCCGAATCTGTATAATACAGCCAGATGGTGGTACCCTAATAATAATATCACAATACACCCACATTTCAAAGAATTCAAGGTCACGTTGTTAAATGAAAATGAACAAAATCACTTTGCTAGAAAAGTAGTTAACAGAATAATAATTTAACAATAAGAATAAAGCTTGTGTCTCACAAATACAAATTATATCTATTGATTTTATAATATTCACAAAATAACAAATTGCTTTCTCTTTACGAACAGATTCCATTAATTTGGTTCTTACAGCCGCATACAATGTAGCAAGGGATAAGCGAGTTATCATAACTTCACTTATCATTCCATCAAAGACCGCTGAAATATGGAGACTTCTGCATGTTAAATTGAATTGGTCCTTAAGCACATCACGTGATGTGAGCTTATTCAAAACAGCCAACCAAACATTTTTGTAAGTTTGAGAAATATTTAAGAATATTCGTAAAAACAAGCTTATATTCATTTTGAATATATTCATATGTTTCGATGAAAAAATGTGCTGGCGAATAGCTACAATTTTAAGTTTCAAGTTCTAAATCACACTGCAATGTGCTCTCGTGCGTATTTTCCTTCACCTAACATCTTCGAGACTTTCATATGATATGATTTGATTTGAGAATCTCTTCTTGTGAATGAACTGATCTATGATTTATGTAAATTAGATTAGAAATATTAAATGTAGTGAATAAAATTGATTGGATACCTTTTACAAGCAGCGAAGAGTTGTAATAGACAGTGAGAGACTGGAAGGTTAGAACTTTGCTTATGCTGATAAGAAGAAAGAAATTTCAGAAGATTTGAAGTTAGTGGGGAATAATCACTTGTGAACGGACGTGTAGTATGATTCAGCTTACAAATTGAGCTCTGACTCGGATCCGGTTAAGCAGTGGGAGATATAAAAATACATAATGTTGAAGTACGGACATGTACAGGGATCTGTTCCACATACGTGATAATAACCATATTTTGTTTTGGTTATTATTAGAGGAAGAATAAATTAAGTTAAGGACTTTTTACTGATTGATTATTTTTGACTGACTTTTGCTTGACTAAACTTTATTAACTAGTGATTGAACAATTAGTTGACAGAAGAACAACCGTAAAAAAATCATGTAAAATGGTATTTTGATTTGAATTTATTGGACTAACCGTTGCTAGCATATTCAGCCATTTCTCCTACTATGTCTTATTTTAACTTAAATCTCATGTTTCTGACTAGTACGAATTTAAGTAAAAAACACTTTTTTCCAAAGACTTTTTTTTTTCTTAATTCCATTTAAGTACTCGGAAGATTTTGCATTTATCTGAAGTTACAGACATTCAGAAATATACAAGATGATTCGTATATAATTTTTTGTTTCACATTAAGAATTGTTCCCCCATCCAAAAATAGTGGAACATACAAACATTTTATCAATTTCGTAGAATCATTACAATATAAGTTTTTATCATCGCTGAACAAAATTTGGACCTCAGAAAAGAAAAAAGAGCAGATGAGCACAGAAAGCGATATCACAAATCTAAAATATTTTTCCAAATTTTATGAAACATTTCAAACGATAAAAATTTATTTAAAAAAATCCTGTAGTTAAGTATTTTCTACATGTATTTTTTTTTTTTTTTAGTATTTATATAAATAGTTTTGGTACAGATCATTTTTGTACTCTTATTTTTAGTATTTTTGCTATGAAAAAAGGAGTTTTTTTACTAATTTATATCAAATATAAGCAGTTTGTTATTTCTGAGCCATAAAATGCTTAAATAAATCCATAACATTTATGCAAATGTCTGAAAAAGAATATTCTTGACAAATATGTTAAAATACTTTTGGTGGTTTAGTGGGGAGCGGAAATATTTCGGAATAAAAATAATTACCGTTTAGTTAAATGTTCGTTATCGTTTAGTAACCTTCGATTGATTTTAACCATATTTTTTTTTTTAAACGCGAATTTATTCCCACCTATAAAACTTTATTCTCATTTCTATCGAATATAACCTGCTAAAAGCGCTACTCAAATAACACAAATAAACAAACATTAAAAATGCGTGACTTTTCCTTTTTAGTACTTTCAATTTTCATGTGTTTGTACTTCATATATTCAGACAAAAATTATATATTTTACAGATTATTTTTACTACTATACAATATACTTGTACAAAAAATACAAATCATTTCAAATTTTTGGATGAGATTTGCATGAAAGTAAAGGATACATAAAAGAGTAATTATTTTTCGAAGAAAAAAAGGAGTTCTTAAAAAATTACTTGAAGGGATTTTAATTACTTGAAGTGATTTCCAATTAATGAAATCATAATCGTAACATTATTTGTCTTTATTTCGAACGAAACGAATCAAAATACAAATTTACAGTAAAAAAGTAAACTTAGTGTAGTCTCTTCTACAAATAATTTTCTCTAGTTGTAACGAATGGCTTACGTTGCAATTAATAGCTATAGCTACGTAATAATAATCAACCAAAATATCTTTACTTTATTCACACTTTGAATAAGAAATATAAAAGTAAAATAATAATGTAGAATGCATTCACGGTTAACCAAATATAATTATAATGAGTTCTGCTCATCTTAATAATTTTAAATAATCGACTTCAAATCACTGGATCTTATTAAAGTAGAATTACTTGTGAGGTATACAGGCTTATAATACATCGCCTTACAATTACTTGAATCAATATAGAGTTCCCGTGATTATCTCTAATTCCTCTATCTCTTATTAATTCATTACACTTCTTTTCATACAGTAAGGTTAATTTACTTATAACACGGTTCTTTCACATGATGAGGTTTTCATATCAAACATCATAGTATAGGAGCAAAGGTAAATCAAAGGAAAATTCGCTTGGGAACCCATTACAAAATGCGTAATGAAAGTTGTTAACGTGTACAAGAGACTTAAGAACGTATGCTGTACAGCTTGTGTAAAAGTGATTTTCAAAATTCCTTCCAAAAAATAGACAGTGATTAATAATTTTAATTCAGTTCAATTGTGCGCGCGTGTGTGTGTGTGTGTATGTGTGTGTAAAAGATGAAATACCTTCTTTACTATTCAGTTTAGAATAAATACAATTGACTGTCTAAATTCTGTTTTCTATCTTTTTCTCTAAATTTTCAATTTAAACCAATTGATTGGATAAATCATTTGTATTCATGAGTTTAAAATATTATGAGATGATTCAGAGTACTATTCAGAAGCAAGACGAAAAATGTACACTGAATATTACTCATAGTATGAAAAGCATAACTCAATAATAATACTTTTTGGAGATAATAGCATTGCTATTTAAAATGTGAACACGTCACAAATACTTCTTTAAAACTTGACATATTATGAGAAGATCATGTACATCCATCAAATTTTATGCATCCATCCAAAAAAACTGCTTGATTGAAATCACATATCATGAATAAATCCTTCCAAATATGCATCTGATAGAGAGAATTTCTGCATCCCTCCGTAAAATATTCATAACTCTGCCGAAAAATTCCTTGACGAATGGCTATAGTGAATCTAACTTTGTAGATTCAGCTACAGGGGGCTCTGACAGAACATTATTAGAATTGTTTATATTTGGTTTCGGTTTTGCTTTCGAGTTTTGGTTTTAAAATTGCATGTTCTATAACGATCGTGTGCACTTCACTGCTTAATTAATGATGCTTGTCACTAACTGCTTTGGAATAAAAGTACTATCATACCTGTAGAATGATTTAATGTCTCGGGTCCTGCCAAGTGAAGTGTATTAGTAATTTTTTCCAATGCATATAATTCTACAGAAAGAAAGTTAGTTTTAGAGAAGGACTAACGGCGGATATGCACAGATAACTGTATATAGTGATTAATTGTATTTATAATTTTTAGGAGTTCTGTTTTCATCAGAGTGAATAAATGGTGTGTTCTTGTCAAAATAGGAAAAAAAAATTACGTGTAAGTATTGCCTGCATATAACTGTTAATTATAGCAGACCGGTTCAACCTAAGAGACTCTGTGGGTTGCTTTGAAAACGCATTTTATTCTGGTGGGCTGCTGTGTGTGTGTGTGCGTGCGTGCGTATGTGTTGCGTGTGTGTGCGTATGTGTTGCGTGTATGTAATAAATTTGATTTCTCACCTTCTTTTTAATTTCGGTGCTTTTAGCGTCACTCCTGATTAATTCCAAAAGAAATTCTCACGTTAAATACTACTACTTTCACCTACTACAAGAAATATCGAGACATGAGCTGATGTACCGAGATATTCCTATTGTAATGGGGTATATTAGAGAGATACTCGAATGACTTATGGTGTTCTTTGGTACTTTTATGTACAATAAGAGTTTAAACTTTCGTACGTATTACCCAGCTCTCCGGATCACGGGTAGAAACCAGGAGGATCGTGGGTTGGTCACTCCTAAATTATATTGATGTGTTAATATGGCAGGATCTAGAAAAATTCAATTTCTCTTATTTTTAATCCCATGATGTCCTTAACACTCGGCCTTGCTCAATATGCAGTATCTACTCAAAAAATAATTGACGCTACATCAGTATTCAATCATCAACAAAAAAAACATATCAGTCTTTTGCTGACTGAATTCTTTATGATGTAGAACAATATTAATTTTTTTTTTTTTTTTTTTTTTTTTAGAAATTAAAGTTGAAAGGTTTGCGATAGCATTATACTACACACAAGACTTTGATTGATTGATTGAACAGCAATGCCTCCATAGTCATAATTTTTTTTATTTTTGTAACCCGAATTTCACAATTCGGGATGTACCTGAAAGTTACGTGTATCTTCTATGTAATTGACTAATCACTTTTTGACATCATTCCTACTTCTTCCCGCTCACTTGCACCAATACGTGACTAGTTGGACAAACTCGTCAGAGAAGATTTCCGGTGAGGGTTGTCTACACCAGGCTTTAATGGCAGCTTTCACCTCTTAGTCAGAACGAAAGTGATGTCCCTTAAGGTGCTATTTAATCTCGAAAATCGCAAGATGCAATGGCGCCTCGTTTCTTCCATCTCATCTTCATGTTGTTCGCCATCTTCTACAGTTCTCAGTACACCAACGACACCTGAAAAAAAATAATAAAGTGAATTATTTAGAGAACACGTTGCTTACTAAAGTTATCGTTATGATCTATGGTATAGTTAAGTTTCAATTATTACTTAAGATATGACCGAGGTATCTCGATAAAACTTATTCTGCGTATTAATTAATCCTTTTATACATAATGTTATAAATTGCAGCAATTAATACTGATTTGTTTGGTTTCAGGAAACCTTATACAGAGAAAATTGAGTTCAATTTGCTGAATTCTGCAATGACGGCCTCTCGATAGGTCAACAAACGCTGGGAGAAACGTATAACTCTAGATGGTGATTATGAATAATAAATAATAATAAAAAATAATGTTTTTATCTCAATTATTTTCAATAATAATTCACAGTTTACGATACCACAAGATAATAATTTAATATTTACGGTACAGCGGGATAATAATTCAAATTTTACTATAATGCCGGTTACTTCAGTCTACGGATTCCTGAAACCAAACAACTCTACACTAATAGCTGCAATTTACAACGTTACGTAAATAAAGACCATTTAATAAGCAGAATAAATTTTATCCAGATCTCTCGGTTACTTCTTAATAATAATTTAAAACTTTACGATACCCTCTCGTACATAGTATTTTGGGTTACAATACGGGGTTTAAAGAATAATGGACATTGACACTATTGTCAGCTCGATTTCCGAATTTTATGTCAGCATAGTATTAATATTTATGCATTAGAAATGAGGCTATTACTCAACTTTTGTTCTGGCTATTGGAGGAATCAAAATGCAGAATTGGGTCTACAATTTTCTCTTAGACAATCTTTTATATCGGTGAGAAATAGTACATTCTTTTCCGATAAGTAGTTTATCCGGTATTTAAATTATTATCAATGCTTGAAAATCTGCCAGATTATTTGCTAGATTTAGAAGAATTTTTTTTTTACTTTTGAGAGGAAAATTTGAAGGAAAAAAAAGTATTCCTTGCATACATTCGCAAAAGATGAATCATAATCACTGCCACCGATGTAAAACAGTTGACACATTTCAAGCAATTAATATTACATAAAGATATCTTTTATTAAAAAAAATCAATAAATTCCCCTGATCGAGCCTTGAACCGTTTGATATTCTATAAATGTTTAGTAAACAGCATTTTTATAAAGGTATCTATTTAATTATTATGGTTATTTAAATATATTCTAATCACTTACAGGTGATATATTGCATTAACTATCATAAAGTATAATATCTCAAAAACATTTGTGTATTAAAATAGTAAAAATTTTATAGTTTAGTAGAAATTCTGCGTAAATTAATTTGAACAGCTCAATATAATATACTTGTCTACTTTTGAAATACTTTGCGATAGTCGATTCGAAGTTTGTCTTTTTTTATTTACCACTTTTTTCTTGTTTTATCCACTGCAGTAAAACACCTCTTTCACCCCTATCGACAAAATTTGGTACCACAGAATTTCTGCGCCAAAATCGCATTTAGATTAATGTTGTGATATTTTGACATTGGTAATTTTTGCAGCCATATTCACGTGTTGATTCATAACAACATTTTTAGTCGTTAATATAATACCTTTAAATATTTATAAGTAAGTTTGAAAGTAGTCATTGTGTTTAATATTTAATATTTAA
Source organism: Nephila pilipes (assembly GCA_019974015.1). Taxonomy (NCBI): domain Eukaryota; kingdom Metazoa; phylum Arthropoda; class Arachnida; order Araneae; family Nephilidae; genus Nephila; species Nephila pilipes. The sequence goes on along the minus strand of BMAW01128705.1, from coordinate 667,263 downwards.
GAATTTATTTAGCATGTTATGTGTATAAATATTGTAATCAGGTTATTGTAATTTAAAATATTTCGTTACTGAACGGAAAAAAGATTAAAAAAATGCTGTGTTGATTAAAAAAGATGAACTTGATAAATTTCTTAGGATATTATTTTTCTTTAAAATTTAATTTAATGAATTTTGATACATTTAAAAACAAATTTAAAAATTAACTGCATAAGAGAAGTTTCGTTAAAAAATTAAAAGACAAACTCAGAAAAAAACATTTATGAATAACACTTAAATTAGAGCAGAAATCTTCAGAAATATTTGCTGTGTTTTGTCGAAAAATTTTAAAAGTGGAATTGATGGCACAAAAACATCAAATTAACGTTGAGAATATTTTAAAGCAGTTCTAAAATGAGACATAAAAATTAATAACATTACACGGCTTCAGAAATCACACAATTAGAAATTATCTTCAAAATTCCAAACATTAGGAATTTCGACATCATTGTATTTATAGGCATATCTAGAAACAATATCATTATATAAAACTTTAATGCAATGTTAGTTTGAAAAATTGCGGATAGATGGCAGCGCATAATATTAATTCTAGCTTTCACATGGGGAAAAAAATAAAGTGAATAAAATATTTTGACTATTTTTCTCTTCTTATAAGAGAACGTTTAATAAAGGCGAAAATTACTGAGGACCGTACCGTAAATGAATAGCGTTCTGATCTTTAAAACTTTAATGCGTCATTAATTTTAAAAATTGATGATAGATGGCAGCTCGTGATATTAAATGCTAGTGTTCAAGTTCTACAATGAAAAAAATATCTAAAACTAGAATATTCTAAACATTTTTTTGACTTTTTAAAAGAACACTAACAGTTAAAAAGAAAAACATTAGTTTATCATAACCAAGAACCATATCATGAAAATAAAATGAACAGCAGCATAAAAGAATTAAAATCTAATGCATATTTTCTGAGAATTTTAAATAGAGCTAAGATTAAAATTATAATTTGCAAAATCTACATTAATATTTTTGCTAAATGCCTTACCACAAAAACTAAAATACAAGACCGATCCAATAGATATACAAAAAAGCATGATACCCTGCAAAATCAAAAAGTATAATTATTTTGAAAACATATCTAAGCAAATGTCTACTACAAACTAGGACATTTAATAATTTATTCTCAAAGAAATAAGAAATGACAAAAAATTAATTAAAAATTTTAAAAAACAAATGAAGATAGAAAATAAAGTGTTTGAATGATTATTTCGAATTTTAAAATTGTTATCTCACCAATCAATTTTTAAATTCACATACTTTCAGTTTGCAAATTAATCTTGGCTTTTCTCCCTTGATATATGACTGATTTTTATAAACATACAATTAATGTAGTTATTATAGTTCAGTTTTAAGCAGAAATTTACATTGCTTACAAAATAGGAGAGCAAATCATTATTAATCTATACAAATGATAATTTTTTTTTTAATGATATAGTGGTGAGTTCGGAAATGTTTTGCAAAACATCAACTTTCTTTTCGCAACCAATACCCCCTTCCGACTTAATTAAAAACATTTCAAAGATTTTAAATACGTTTTAGTCTCTTATTTAGTCGCTTTTAGCAATGTGATATTATTTTCGAAAGAGTGTACGAAAATCAGTTTATACCGATGGAGGATGAGTTCTTCGAAAAAAAAAAAAAAAAAAAGCATTACAATTGCTTTTCTATCGAAATTTTCTACAATTTCTATTTTTTTAAACGGAAATCAATCTAACAGCCTTTCGAAATCAACTCAATTTCCTGTTTCAATTAACTTGAATATATTCTTTAAAACTAATAATTTTGAGCCAATCTAATTTCAATTCTTAGCATTTTCTGCGAACCCAAAATTTGCATGAAATATCTGTCATTCGAGTTCAGGGCGTGCATTTTTATTCTATTAAAATTATTCAGTTCATATTTTCACAAAGGACATATCATATTTCAGTTCATATTTTACATTTCTTTCACTTGAATGATTTTCTCAATTTCGAATGAATTATTTCTTCTTTGCTTCCCCCCTTCATTTGACATCATTCTCACTAATGTAAAATACTTTTTTTTTTCTTTTGAATATCCGGCAATGGTTTCCTCCCCATACATGTGTAAGAAAATCATAGGAAACTTTGCAGACTGAGGCATGACATGCATTCCATGTCGACTTCACTTGTACGAATAAGTGCTACGAAGAGTTTTTTAACACGAAATACTTCCAGTGACTAGCAGTCCAAATATTGTTTTCTTTTTTTAAAAAAAAATCAGAGAATAAATGGAATAATTTAGAAAAAGAAAATTATTTGGATGGGTCTGAATACATGAACGAAATAAGTAGAGAGAGCGAAATACTAAGTGTAATGTGAATTATCTTTTTAATGCTCTGCAAAATGAAAAACTGAAATTCGATTATGGGGAATTCGTTGAGTTATGTATTGTTTTTATTGGACGGAACTCACAGACCTGGGTAGCAAAACCAGGCCCTTCAGGTATTTTCCATCATTTTCGATTAATAAGAAAGACAATTTACTCTTTTAAAATATTTTTATCTAGGTGGCTATTAGCTTTAAAAATATTTTAAATGAACAGTTTGAAAAACATATGTTTCTTGAGACGGTCTACGTTAAAGCATAGTTGAAACACACACATACACATTAATCGGCAGTCGACACATTTTTAATGATAAAATATTCTTAAAAGATTTATCGAATTATGAAAACATAAATACGGACATATTTTCCGTTGCTTTGAAGAAATTTTGCAATCATCTGTAATATTGCATCAAAAAAGGCATCGTAGAAAATATGAAACGGGAAATTTTTATAATACTGGAAGAAAATATCATAATTCATTCACAAATGACGTTCCCCTTCTCTTACGTAAGACTTTGATTTTAATACTTTCTATTTTATTTATTAAGAATTCTTTTATTAGGAATTCTTCTACTATTTTACATGACATTAAATTTTGAACATTTATCAAAATTTTTATAACTAGGTTTTCTAATGAATATTTACACATTAAGTCATTCAGAATTCCAGAATTCAAGACGGATATCAAAAAATTAGTTCGTTGTTGTTGTATTTGCAGAAAAAAACAACAGAAGACTTCATTTCTCAGAAAAGTTCAAATTTATTAAGCAAATTGAATTGAATTAGCTTTCCGCATCTATGTCCAGTTTTTTGGGAGTAGGATCGATTCTGACTTAAAGTCACAAGAAATATTCAGGAACTTCAAAATTGTTAAGGATACAGACAATAGAGGGGTGAAATTGACGTAAAATTTTAATGGTCTCTGATTTACTTTTTTTTAATAAACTGTAGATGAACAACTGAGGCTATTTCTTCTCCAGATAGTCAAAGACCTCAAAAACCCGGACTGCAAGAAAGCTACTCTTCAAAGAAAATTTATTTAAATATATTATTAAAAAGGGAATTTGTTGTTTCGTAGGTCCTTTTAATGATGCCATTTAATAATTTTATAGCAAAATCACACATTTTCTTAATATAAATAATAAATATACGTTTTCAAATGGTTAATTTTTAGCACATTTTTTCTCCTACGTCATTATTCAATCAAACTCAAAGAGGCACAAATTAACCTTTATATTTTGGAGAAATATTTGGTATAATTCTACATTATATTAAAAGAAAAAAAATTAAAAAGTGAGCGCTCAAAAAATTTTAAGTAGATTTTACACCATTATTTTAAGGATCACTTATATATTATGTTTAAATATCTTCAAAACAGCACATTTTCGCTTAAAATTCGTTATAATTTTTTTGTATATTGTTTAAAATATAATGTATTACATTCTTGTTTATTTATTATATTTCATGAAGTATTATAAATAATTTTCTTTTACTTACAAATTGTGATTTCGGGGAAATAACTCTAAAATATATATATACAATCAATAGATACACTTTCATTTATCGAATGAAGCAAATATGTCAGAATTGGGTTCAGTAATGCGTGATATATAAATAACCGCTTCAGACCCAAGACCATATTCTTTTAGAAATTTTTCCCTAATTTGAGACAAATCATCGGAAAAGTAATACGAAACAGTATATACAGCCGGGTTTTTTTTTTTTTTTTTTTTTTTTTTTTTTTTTAAATCCAAAAAAATATACAATTGTTGACCAATCCATTATAATGGACATTAGGTTTTAGTCTAGTAAAGTCACGTGTTACTGATTAAATATGCAACATAATTTCTTTATTCACACATCTAAAACTGTATATTAGTTATTTTTAATTCAAAAGAAATATGTAAAAATATGAAAAAAAAACTAAATTCAAACTGATGACATTCCTTCAATTATTGTTTTGTTCTTGTCCTCCATTTTTAAATGCTTGTGGAAGAAGGATCCCATCGAATAATTTCAAGTTTTACTAAATAGATGACAGTACTGGACTATCCAATATAATAAAGTGCCTGATCTTAGGATGTAAAACTGTAAATTCCTTCCATACATGTAAAATAAAAATGTCCAATAGAATGGACATTGGGTTTCGAGAGGATATATATATATATACCCAACTCTTTTTTACATGTTTTTTTTTATGAGATAAATGTAAAAATTGAGATATTTTGAGTGCGCAACAAAATTTCTCGCAAAGGTAGAGAGAGAATTAAACGCAATGTTAAAATTTGTTAGAGATGATATTGGTCCTGAGTTTGACCATAAAGTGTTTGATGATTTCTTAAATAAGATGGGAATTAAAATCGAACGAACTACTCTTTACGCCACTGAACTAAACAGAATAGCTGAAAAATTTAATTAAACAGCTATGAAACCTTTACAGCTATTCAACATTATAGCATATTGTAGCCCAAATTTTGAGCTGAACACCTTTTTCGTTAAAATATAACAAAAATAAATGCGAATATTAATCATCTAACTCCATTTGAAATATCGTCAATTCCGTCAATAAGCCATTTTTAAAATATTCTAATTATTGGCCTATGTGCACATCCCAGAAATAAGTAGAAATAAACCTCTGCCGAGAGGTAAATTAGGAATATAAGAGAGAGAGTTAATGCAGTTTAATGCACTTGATTTTATTTATAGCCACTCGGCCTCTTTTATCGGAATTGATGGAGGTGATGACCGGAAATGAATATTCTGAAGTGGAGAGGACAATGGAACACGTGACGAACTAAAAGTTAACAAATTTTCATTCTTTATAGAAAGGAAAGTAATTAAAGTGATTCATGTTAGCATTGACGAGAATAAAAACGGGCTCGATACTTTATTTGGGAGAAGCAACTCATGTGAATGCAATAACTTAAACTCGGAAATTAATTTAAGAATTTTGAAATTGATTTGATTGAAAGTAAAGCGTTGAATGAGTAATAGGGAAAGAAAATGTATTGTAAATTGGGAAATTTAATAAACAAAACCTGAAAAATATTATTGGGGAAAAAATTTGGAAAATAACATTGTAAATTGGGAAAGAAAAAATGTCCTAGAACTTTAAGACGAATATACGTGTATTATTATCTCCTTTTAATAAAGTTAGACTTATATCTTTTATTAATAAGATAAATATTGCAAAAAATAAAATCCTATTCTGACCGAATAAGTTTTCTTTTAAAATAGGAAGTAAATATTCAAAAAGTTAAGTGTGAGATCGTGTAGTGAGGAGAGAGTTAAAACTCGGACGGAGTATACGAAGCTTTGGCATATGCAATGTTATAATTCCGAAACACCGAGAGGTTCCAAAAAATGGGGGGTTGTCATGAGGGGGAAATATTAAATTTACGATCATTTTAAGTTTGGTATTTCATAGATACTCCCTCAAAAGTAACTGGGTATATAATATAAGCTTGATGAAAATATACCAAAGAGACATAAAGTAAGATTTATCGCTGTAGGTTTTAAGAAAAAAACCAGGAATTTATGTTGAAAAAACGTTTTCTCCAGTAATGAATTTTTGAATTGCAAAACTGATATTGGGTTTGTTGATAATAATATTAAATTGGTGTCATGTTTAAGTTGATATAAAATATGCTTATTTATATAAAAAATTAACTAATCCATTGTACTCGTATATCCAACAACCTCCAGAATGAAAATAAAGTTTATTGTCAAAGGAAAAGAAAATAAAGTTTATTTATTGCATAAAGGGTTGTGTGACTTAATAAAAGTAACCAATATTGGTGCTGTGAATTAGATAATATGTTTAACTGCTTTAATTTTGTTAAATTAACTTGGTCTGATAGTATTTATAAACATAAAAATATTACGTCGAAAATATAGTAACATTTGGATAAACGTATGATAGAATTAATAAAGCTATAGCCCAAATTAAGAGAAAATTAGTGTTAATAAAAATCGGTGAAATGTTTGCTTGAAATATATTTTGAGATTATATTTTGATTCTCAACTCATGTATAATAGATAAATAAAATGAAAAATTAAATAACTACCAAAATCTAATGTTAATCTTCCGCTTTAAATTGTTGCAAACTTCCGAAGAAAATAAACGAAAAAAATATATATAATTAAAAAGATAGATGAACCAATTTTCTTAATTATTGTTACTAGGTTTTAATCTTTTTTAGCTGATAGAACAAGACCGGATATTAGTTTATGCGCAATTTAAGAAAAATAATACAAATAATCGAATAAATATGAATCAATTTTGAGATGCAGGTTTTGTCTATTTCAGACACAAGTTACTAAGAAATTTAGAGACTGGGTTTTAAATAAAATGTTAAAATATTAATCTTGTTCCTAAAAATAAATTTTTGAAATGAAACTGTGCGATTAAACAGGGGCATTTTTATAAAATACAGTTAGTTCTCTTTTGCGAGAACAGTGGGAAAAGTGAGAAATCAATCGTTTCGTGGCGCCATCTCTTAGCATGACTACGAAATGAAATAGAATGTTACTTTTTCTAAAAGTAAGTAATATATTTACACAATTTTACTATATTATAAGAATTGAATAATTTAAATATTTTTTTTTTACCATTAGTGCCCAAAAGTCCTAGAATTTTTTAAAAAGACCTTGATATAATTAATTAATAATTGCAGTCTTATAATGTAATTGCGTAAGTTTATAATGTAGCACGTAATTAAAATTGCACAGAAAACGTGAGAAATAGTTATGTTAATAGAATGAATGAAAAAATAACAAAACTAAACAGTTTGAAATACAATTAGAGTATTTTCACTCGACTAAAAAATTTTTAGTTTACAAATAAATTTAAATTTATATAATTCTAGACCTTAGTCTCTACCCCTGTGTATGAATTTTAATACAGCGACAGTAAAAAGTTATATTCATCTTCTTTGACATATATGATATTTTGGTCAATTTAATTGAATAATATTTCCTAATTGACAAATAATTCATCTATTTAAATACATCTATTAAGAGACGATTTGTGGATGTGTTATCTACATATAAAAATTCCATAGATAAAGCATTATGTTCTCAATAATATAGCTTTAAAATAATTAGAAAATATATTAACTCGCCATATGAGTGGCTTAAAAGTTTCTGAAATGTAAACAGAAATAATTTGTATTTTTAATATATTTATAAGATTTGTCCAACAAAGTATAGGGTCTGAAGTCATAAAAAGAAATGTATTGAAGATATACGTACAACGAATGTGTGTTAATAATTTTCAAAATATGACCTTCCTGCATCAATACACCGCTTCGAACGCCTTTTCCAGATTTCATACATAGTTTTCTTTTTCCAGACAACTGCAAGGTTGTTCAGGTACCCCCGTTTTGAGACAACTGATGCTTGAACCGCATCAGTTGTCCGGAAACGGTGTCCCTTCACATCTTTTTTTTTATCCCAGGGAATAAAAAGAAGTCGTACTGAGCCAGATCTGGAAAGTAATGTGGTTGAGGCAGCGTTGAGGCGTTGTGTTTGGTCAGTATTTCCCTCACAATTCGCGATGTGTCACTGGATACATTGTCGAGTTGGAGCATTTTGGTATCAAAGATTTTCTTTGGACGCGATGGACCCTAATCCTCAAGCGATCGAGTACTTCTGCGTAGAATTTACTGTTCACTATTTGACCCGAAAGCACACACGGCTTGTGGATTACATCTTTCGCATTGAAGAATTTAAAAGCATAGACGTCTTCTCTTCATAAACGTCTTTGAATTTTTTTTGTGCCATTCGAAAGCATGTGTTCTGGCAATGATTTCGACATTGTAAGTCTGGCGGATCGTATCGAAAGCTTCCGTTGCAGATTTGCTCAGTTTTACACAAAATTCGATTACACAGTCCTGCTCAACGGTACACAACATTTTCAATTTCTTCGTAAGCACTAAACGCATTTTCATTTTTGACGAGATCTGCTCACTCCTACGGCTCGGAGACAATTCTTAGCTTACATCACATCTCACGCTATCCATTCCACCCACAGAGACTAACTAACCTTTCACGCCTTCTAATCAACTAGAAAATTCAATCCCGATACTTATTGGGCAAACAATTGCTGAGTCTGTCTGTGGACAAACCTACAATGCGAACGCGCGTGCGTGTGAGTGGAGGGAGGGAGGAAGAGCGATTAGAACATTAAAAAAGAATTGTCTGTGGAGAAAATTTACTCTCAAATTAAAGTTAATTAGGTCGATAAAAAAAATCATTTAACAATTCTTATCTGTGGATACAGCCTGAATATTTCATAAGTAGGAAAATGATCCTTAAAATTTAGCTCTAAAACTAAAACTTATGGCAACCTTTATATCAAAAACAGAGTTAAAGGAGCAATATAGATTAATCTCCTTACATTTGAAACATAGATTATTTTGTATTTGAAAGAAACCTAATATCTATAAAACAAAGGCAAAGAAATCGATATACAATGACTTGATTTTCTTAAAAAAAAAATTTCGAAATAATGTAATTTTTGCTTAAGAAAAATCAGTCTAATCCAGGAGTGGAGAATCCCACATGAAGCATTTTTAAAATCATTGCTCATAAAAGAAAAAAAAAAACAAAAACACTGCCCTAACCTCTTTGCATACAAAAATTATCTAAAAATCTTACAAATGATTTCAAAGACGTAACTGAAAGTTTTAGAAATATAAGATTAGCGGCATACATTGTTCAGAATCAGACAAAAATTTATACGCCAAAAGGTTTGCGCAAGCATAACCTGCTGGATGAAAAATGAAAAGAAAGTATTATCTCAATTTACGACCTAATCATTCATAATTGATATCTGAATATATATTTTTAATTCAGCAAAAAGTACTATTTATGGACTTTAGGCAATTTTAATTGCATGTTACATTTTCAAAAACAAACATCGTGTAATGAAATAGTGTTCAAACTCAATCCAGGATTAGGGTAATTTTTATGTGAAATTTCATAATGTAAATCTGTAAAGTTAAATTAAATCATTAATAACTAAATGTTTATAATTAAATTGTGTATCTGTATTTGCTACGTTGTTTATTATTATAAATTAAGACAGAACGCACTTCTTTACATAATAAAATTCAGACTACACCATAATCATACTAAGGTCAAACTATTAACCATAACAATGCAAAACATTAAAATGATGCACTCGAGAACTACTGACACAATCACATATTACGCGTAAAAATCACTGAATGAGAAAAAAGTGTTCCCGTATTGCTAATGGACGTTTTGAAATATTTAAGACAAGTATATATATATTCTGTTGATAAGGACCCTGTGAAGTATTAATGCACCTTTGTCAACAATTATAATTTCAAGCTGTCAATCGTTGAAAATTTTGTGACTTTTACTATATATTTTGGTCAGAAAAGGTTCAATAATGTTAAGAACTGATAACTGAGATCATCAAGGCAGCTGTTTCATTTTGTCCTCATGTTCATTAAATCAACTTTTGATGTATGGGTATTTTATCCTCCTGAAACAAGGGACAGCTACCAGAGAGGTTGTCTACACTATTGAATAAACATGATCCTGGAGTACATTGAAATAGGTTTGGGCTGTTTCCCTATCCTTCAGAATGACTATTGGTTCCAAGGAGTGCCAAAAAATAGTACACCAACCAACAAAGTTCCATGTTTTATATAGTGCAACTTATAACCAGACCTGGTTCTTACACCATAAGCCCCAACTAACACTCAATCACTCCAAGCTTTACAGATGAAACCAAGAAGTTAGAATGAAATGATTTTGTGAGTCGTCGCCAAGCATAAACTATTCTTGTGGAGGGAAACAAAGTGAAGGACGATTCGTCAGACCAAATCACATCTTTCCAATAATCAAGGTTCCAGTTCAGATGCTCTTTGAAACACTATATACGTATTTTGGCCATTTTGCAAAGCACAAGTCCCTTAATATTGACATCAATGCCAAAATACGTATATAGTGCTCCAGAGAGCATCTAAACTGGAACCTTGATAATTGGAAAGATGTGATTTGGTCTGACGAATCGTCTTTCACTTTGTTTCCCTCCACAGGAATAGTTTATGCTTGGCGACGACTCACAAAAAACATTTCATTCTGACATCTTGGTTTCATTTGAAAAACTCCCGAAAAATTATTCTGCTTGAAATATGAAATCTTCTCCACCTCTGTTTAAACCGACTGTTATTTACTCACCTGCGGATTTACTTTTTTGGCGAATAATTCGTGCCATTCCTCGCTGATCACAGTCTGAAAACTTATTTTTCCATCAACAGTTTCCAAGTTTAGAAGAAACACAATGTTCTTTTAAATACATGGCCATAATTTAAACAAGGTTCATCTTGCCACATCCAAAATTTTAGATGCTTCAGAGGAGACCCTTCTAGGCGAGCACCAATAATCATGTTTTGTTTTTGTGCAAATCGCTGAGTTTTAATAATTTAAATAATATTACACAACTAGTGCTTTATCTGTAACTATACCAATTATATATATCTAACAGTAACGCCTATAAAATCACTTTAAACTTGCATTAGAACTTCTTCAGATGTTGTTTCGTTTATTTTGCTTACCATCTGCAATTCCAGCAGTTACAAATTCAGTCCTGTTGTAGAGGACGAAATATTTAAATATTATCATTTAAAAGTACACTTAACTTGTGAAAAATTCCCAAATACTGAAAAAATGTAAAATGATGTAACATCTTTAAATTTTTAAATCCGAAACTCAACTAATACGATCTGTAACTAAGCATTTCTACTGAAAAGAAGTAATTTCTTTAAGAGGTAGCAAAAATAAGCTGACGACATCAACATAAAAAAGTTTTTTACGAACAATAATAGGTCATTTTAAAGTTGAATCGTATGAACTTTTGACCTTGCTTCGGATAAAATGTAAATATATATGGATCCTTTTTTTTTTTTTTTTTAAAGAATTGTTTCAATTTCATGTGAATCCATTTCGATACTAACTTTCTGTTCAAAATGTAAATATTTTGAAAATAATTCCTCTTTAAGTCATATCTGATTTATCAAAGTAATCTATCTATATACAAGGTGTGGCTATTAAATAACGAGACTGACACTGTTAAACATTTTATTTTGATGTCATACATATTTACTTATTATCAACTTCAATATACATCCCTTCTCTGTCCCTACAACGATCCATGCGAATCTTCCAGAGTTCCAAACAGCGCTATCAGTTTTATTTTATCAACTCCTTAAAGATACATGCCGTTTCTCTTTTACAGCTTCAACGGACTCAAATCTTGTTCCTTTTAATGCAGTTTTCACCAAAGCACACGGGTAGAAGTCGCATGGGGCAAGATCCAGCGAACAAGGTGGATGGTCTAACACTGGGATACTGTACTTGGCTACAAACCTCTTGACAGACAATGCAGATAAATTGTCCTACAATTTGGGTCGTGTTTTTTTCCCTTTTTCTTTCCCGGAGTTCAGCAAGAACATGAAGATAGTAATATTAATTAATAGTTTGACTCTCAGGAATCCAGTGAAGGAAAACAATCCTACGAATATCGAAAAAACTATCATCATTACTTTGAATTTTGATTTGCTCATTCGAGCTTTTTTGGCTCTCGGTGAAGATGGGCTCTTCCAGTGCTTGGATTGGTGCTTCGTTTCAGGATCATTAGTAAAAACCCACAATTCGTCACACGTTAGTATCCTTTCCAATAACTTCGGGTCAGTTTCAGTGGCATTCATAGTATCTGTACAAATATTTTTAAGAGCTTTTTGCTGTTCAAACGTGAGAATTTTAAAAACCATTTTGGCTCATATTTTTTGCATGTTAAAATTGTTATATAAAATTTGCGGTACGGATTCTTTGCCAATTGCTATAGTCTCAGCAATCGCACGAATACTTAACTGAAGGTCAGGTTGAACCAGGTTACCGATTTTTTTTTCGTTATTGTCAACCGTTTTTGACGACCCGGGCTTAAATTATCTTCAGTGTCTTCTCGGCCATTTTGTAAACGCTTAAACCCCTTAAAAACACATGGACGCGATGAGCATTCATTGCCATACACTTCTTTCAATAAATTATAAGTTTCAGTTCCGGTTTTTCCAAGTTTCATGTGAAATTTCACATTTCGTTGCTCTATTGTTACACATCATTTTTCAGGAGAAACAAAAAATAACTATAATGCGAACGAAGGCTATGGTTATACGGATTTGTTTATAGAAATGAAGCACTGCATTCAAAAGAGAAGTCTTCACTCTTAACAGCGGTCTGCAGTTAGTGTTTGGAACATGCGTACTCCTTCTATAGCGGAGTCAGTCTCGTTATTTAATATCCACACCTGATATTCATTGATTGAAGACTTGACTTTCGAGAATTTTTCAAAACTCGATTTATTATTGTAATCTGCATGTCATCGAGTTGAATCCTTAATTCAGATGCTACTTTCACAGAAGAATCAAATAAAATTTGTGTAATAAACATTTACTTAAGACTTTTTCCTGTGCAGGAAATAAAGCATCGTAATCCTGAGACATAGATATATATTCTACTATTAGATTAAAAAAAAAAAATTACAACAGTAGTTCATTGTTTTTAACATGAGAATAGATTCTACTGTTCCTGACAAACGGCAAACGGATTGTTCATTTTTTCAGAAAATCTTTGACAACTTTCTGAGTCCGAAATAAACTGAATATAAGAAAAAAGCCCTCAAATTGGATTTTTTAAAATTTGTTCATAGTTTTTAATCCAGGGTATATAAAGTATTAGAGTTTTTTTTTTTTTTTTTAATCTCATATTCTAATCATAAGTTAAATTTATAGTAACAGTAAATTATATTTTTCCGAAAATATTTTAAATGAACTTGGGGGGTAAGAATTTTTTTTTTTTTTTTTTTTTTGTTCCTAACTTTATTGAAATTTCACATATCCTGTTATTTTTCTGGTTTCTCTAATATTATTTTCTCATCTGTTCTCTATTTTAGCTAATTGTCATAGATATCAGATACAAACAGAGCCGTTTTCGTCTTTTGAAGATAAGAATTGCTCTTCACAAAACAAATTTATCTAATTGTTGAGTAGAAAAGTCGACAGATGGCACTTGGCATCTTTTTTGTAGAAAAGGCAGGTGATCGCTATACTTAATGGAGGCAGACGATATTTAATTTTTATTTAAAAAAATTCTATGAGGGGAAAAAAACTGTAATAAATTCAGAGTGGAAGATTTCTAGAAATGGTTGCTGCTTAAAACATTTGAATGCGAATGATTGTTCTTAGAAAGGCAAATAGAATTACTTTGGATATTAAATCCTACTTTTAAGGTAAATTGTAAAAGGTAATAAATTAAATGATTTTGACAAACACTTTAAATTTTTGTTAGTAAATCTGTTAACCAATTACAATGAAATAGTTGTCAAAAACGCTTTAAATTTTGAAGTGTTTTATTTAATGTACTTTATTTTTGAAAAATAATAATAATAACATATATTTAAATGACAGATAAAGATCGAATGCAAATAGTTCAGTTTCAAAAACTAAAATGTAGTCCTTTGAAAAACTGTATTTAAAATGAAACAGATATATTTTCAAAACCCTCTTTTACAGAAAACTTAATGAAATTTCGAAGCACTTATTAAGCATTTAGAAGATTTTTCGATTTTTAGAGTGGATTTAGAAGGGAAAATATACTTCTTGAAAATGCCTTGCACTTTACTCTACACTTTAAAATTATTATGCAAGAAATTGAATACTTTAAATAACTTAATAATGATTATGCTCATGCTTTTATTAAAATTCAAATAATGAATCATATAAACATGGGGGGATTACAACTTTAATATCGCACTGTTTCTAAAACCATTATCTCTTGGAATCCAAAGAAATGAAATTTTTACAATTCTCAGCTCAGTACTTTAATTTTGAAATCATTACCACATAAAAATGCTAAGAGTTTTTCTTGGTATATTCAAAGAAAAATAATGTTATCTTCCGCTAAAAATTCTTATCTTCCGCTTTCAAATATTTGAATGAAAAATATATAATTCCTAATATATATTCCATTTTTATACTCTCTTGTAATTTCGGAGGAAACCTTTTTCGAAAATTGACAAATATTTCATTTACGACAAATCATTCAATCACCAAAATTATATTTAAGAAAAACAATAATAATCCTCTAAGATTTCTGAAGCGTGATTCCATTTGATATATATCTATATATTTGTTTTTAATTTATAAAATCTTAGATATAATCGAGTTAGATGTCCTCTTAAGATAGTCTTACTAAACTTTTAAAAAAATATATGGTGCAGTAATTTATATCATCAGTTTCTGAATAACTCGTGAAAATATCTCATACAGTCAATGCATATTTTGGGCACAGAAACAGAGAAATAATAATGTATCACAATATTAAAAATTACTGGCGTTTAAACGTTTGCACTTCCCAGGGGCTTGCATTCTTTAGGTAAGCATGGAAGTAATAACGCAGAGGTACTCAAGAGATCTTTTTCTTTCGTATAAGGTTTATTGTCTTTAGTAAACATAGATGGTGAGCCCCCGGTATACTCTAGCTATTTTTCTCTGGTTTCGCCCCTTCTTCTTGTCAACCAATTTTTGCCTATTTCCAATTTTTTCAAACGTCTAGATCACAGTTTCACATTGTTTGACAAATTTTTTCCAGACCTAGGTCTTGCTCCAATAAATAAATTCTCACGCTTTCATTCCAACGTTTGAACATATTGTTATTCCATTTATAAATAGGTTATATTTAACTTAAATTTGCCAAAGAGTATAGAACAAAAAAAATTTACCTCACGATTTCTCCATTGATACAAGTAATATAATCGCTAAGAGATTGGTAGAAAATTTGTAATTAAAAAGGTCTTCCAATACATTGCGAGAAAGATGAACGTAAGAATTCTACCAAATACATAAAATATTTTATTTTGAAATCTAGTTGCTTTCTAGTTAGTTCAAAACCCAAGCCTGGAAGAAAGCTCACCTGTATGTCTCGTAAAGGTAGGATGAATAAAAGTTTAATAATACCAGAGACCGTATTACAAAAATGGCGCTCTTTATATGAAAGTGAAGACCTTATATATTTATTTGTTTGAAATTCTTGAGTTCATTTATCCAATCAAATTTATTGTCACAGTACCTAGTTTAAGATCTGAAAAATTAAAATGAATAGAAGTCATAATCCCTATCCTTCTCTTAACTGAGGAATCAATTTACTTCCTAATACAGACTTGCATGGGTTATAAGTACTCGCATATGTTATGAATATAACTGAACAGTATTTTCATCCAACAGAACATTTCTAACTTTCCTTCATCAATTCCATTTTTTTTCTGTATTCTCCCTTTAAATATATATATATATATTGATGATCTATATATATAACTCTATATATATAGATTATATATATATATATATATATATATATATATATATATATATAACTCTTTGATGATCGCCTGAGGTAGTTTTTGCCAAATTTGCTCCAATTGTCGGGCGCGGTCATCAACATTCCCTGGTAGATGCAAACGCCTTCCCATCATATCCTAGACATGTTTGTTTGGAGAGAGATCTAGCTGGCCAAGGAAGTGTTTGACAAGCTGTATGACAGTTCATAGCCGTATGGGGTCTGGCATTATCTTGCTGAAAAATAAGGCCAGGGTATTGCAAAATGAACGGTCTGAGAATGTCGTCGAAGTTCTGCTGTGCTGTAAGTGTGCCTCTAATGACGACCAAAGAGGTCCAGCTATCAAGGGAAATGACACCCCAGACCATAACTTCTGGTTGAGGGTCTGTGTGGCTTGCAGTAGGGAAAGCAGGATCGGCAGTCCTGGGCGTCTCCAGACACGGCTTCGATGATCGTCAGGACACAGTTGGAAGTGAGATTCGTCGCTAAACACTATACGTCAGCATCATTCCAACCTAATAGAACCAAGCACCACTATAATCTCTCTCGACAGTGTGCAGGCGTGAGTGGCAGGTGGCGTAGCGGTCGGTACGAGCGTAGATTTTGCTCCATCAGCCATCAGTGAATGGTCATGGTGGACACTCATGTGCGGGTCGCACGTCTGATGGTTGATAACGATGAATCAGGCGTTGTGAAAGCTGATCTGACAATCACTCTGTCCTCCCGATTTGCTGTGGCCCTAGATCAATGGCTACCATCATGAAGCTAAAATCTTTCATTGTGTCCACCCATTCTTGCCATTATCATCTAATCGCCGCATCGCTTTGACCCATATGACGAGCGATTCTCCAATTTGCCCAACCTGCCTCTTTCAGTTAAATGATACGACCTCTTTCAAACCCTGACAGTTGCTCGTAATGAGCTCGAATCCTGCGGAGAGGCTTTTTTACAGTCGTTGAAATGTATCTTAAATTGCAATGCGACAGATAATTTGACCATCAGATTGAGAATCGCTTCTAATATACACCTGCTGAGTGTGCAGTTCCGATGCGCTGTAGCTCCCGCTATTCATTCATTGGACACTATTGTTCACAAAGAAGACGTCTTTAGCTATTGTAGATGTGATTCATTTTCAATATGAAGATGATTTTCTTTTTTTATTTCATTTCATTTTTCACATTCTTCGGTTAAGCTGAATTTTCGATATCCCGAACTGTCTCTGGTCTCAGTTAATGTGGCGTAATCAGGTTTTACTCTTTTGCTGCAGGACATAAAATTAAACCCACATTTGAATGTTATACCAATACACCCAATTTTTTCAAATGATTACTCAATGCCATAAGAAAATCATTAGAACTTTGACACAAAATTTATTTATTCTATAAAATAAAATGAAAATATGTATCGCATTTGTAATATTTGGAAGTACTCTCCACTCTTCTTACAGTTTTTTTTAATTGAATATTGGACTCATCCCCTTTTGAAGTACGTGCCATATTATTGGGAATAAAAATTATTGGAAAATAACTGAAAGAAATATAACGAAGATTTTTTTTTTATCTCCTTTAAACACACTGGATATGTAATAAATTTCAAAAGAACACTGAAAACTAAAGAAAATTACAATAGGTAATGGACATGATTCGGAGATAAGAAAGTAATTAAAATTAATTTTATTTTTTAATGAAGTAGTATCAAATACAGAATACCGGTCCATGTATTCTAAAACGAATCATTTTCTTTAAAAAAAACGTTTGGTCCTGATCAGGAAATCCACATCATTTGTGTGTGAAGGTCTTTGACTGAACAAGTTTAGAACCTGCAACAGATTTTATGGTTCTAATATTAGGGAGAACGGTAACGCTTGCGATTTTGCTAATAAAAACCAATATTTTTTGCTTCAAAACTGTCATCGACAGTTTTTCATTGGTAGAATTAAAATCAGAATGAATCTGTTGTTTATTAACAATCGTATAGTCGATTTTAAAAGTTTATTGTTGGACATTTGATGATAACCAAACATCCGCTCTTCGGCAGGAAAAGTTATGACGAAGAGTTTTTGAAGTGAAAAAGGCGTCATCATCAAAATTTTCAAAGAACTTATTGAACGACTCTCATGTATGCATATATATATGGGGGGGGGGGTTGTGAGGGGTGTAATTAAAACTAGTAAAAATATATAATTATTAAATTAAGAAACTTAATGTAACAACAAATTTTCATTTCTTTAAATTTCTGCAGGAAGAATATTAAGAAGTACAAGAATACTAATAAACATGTAAATAATGATTAATAAACCCATAGCAATATAAAATTTAACAATATTTAGCAAATAATAATATTTAACATACATGTAATTTTAAAATATATTTACTAAAATGATATTAATAGATAAATCACTACTAAACCTACGAGATATAAGTCAAAATAGTAGAAAAATAAGGTAGAAAAGCAAAAAATGGAGATTAAAAAATTCAAAATGCTGTCTCAGGCATTTGGCTGAGAAATACGTGTTTATGCTGTGGCGGCGTAGTATTCTTATTCGCCTCTTATGCCACAACTAAACCAAATATACTAACACTAAAGAGTCAGTAAATTATACAAGAAGACGTTAGAAAAATCTCACCCACAATGTTTATTCCACAGACTCTCACTATAATGACAAATGAACACCGGCTCTCCAAGGTAACACCCTAGATATATTCGCTCGTCTCACTAATACTGAATTAGGATTGTCTTACCACAACTTTCCCGGTTGAAGTTGACTTGATTTTTGACTTTGTCACGATCCCCCTCACCCGTAGCCACTCTTGATCTCGCCTACCACCTGTAAGGCATATACTCAACGCTAGTGACACTCAACCTCTATCGTGTGAATCTCGCTTTGTTTATATACTTTCCTATCTACAGCACTTCACTTTATTTCTACCTGCCTCTAATTTAACTAATCACGTTTCATTTTGGTAGGGAAGAAATTGCTTAGTTTGTGCAATCAATCTTAATTGAAGTCCCCAAGATTAGTGAAGAGAAAACCGCGAATATCCCAACATCACAATGTTAGTATTATGGATCCAACCATCTCATTTCAATAATTGCTTCATAATAAAATAGTATAAAACCAAATACAACCAAAAAACACAACTTAAAAAAAGTAATTCAACCGAAGAAATAAAAGAAAGAATTAGCACAGGAATCAAAATTCCTTTTAGCCAAATTAAAATAATCTATTAAAAATAATCTAAACATATTAATACACTTTATTAAATTCTTATAACTTAAATAGAGTTAAAAAAAAACTATAACCTACAAGAAGCATGTGTCATCTTAAGCGACCCATCCAATATAGCACGAGAAATGCTTTTTACCGCCAAACTACATTTGATTGATTGATTTTAAGAAGCAAAGTTCATATTACTTATTTGTATTAATCATACTACTTTTAAAATTTCTGAATAAACCTTTAAGCAGAGAAGAAAAATAATAATATTAAAATATGTATTCTAAATTTTTAAAGTAATGAATGAACGTTCTTATAAAAAATTAAAACACAAGAATTCGTAATAAAAATAATTGATCTGAAAAATATCCCACCTTCTGGTATCTAGGTTTCTAATGAAGAAAACTTAAAAATTAACTAAACCAAGATTTATAATTACAAAAATATAAATATATTGTAGATAATAACTATTTTAATAAAGTACATATGTAAATATACAAATATATAACCTAAATATACACTCATATGTACGAAATACATATACATTTATACATATTCAATTAATTCTTATCATTTTTAAACGTTCATTTAAAAATAACTCTAGAAAAGTATCTTATTAATATGAAAATTAAAGCTGTCTCTCTTGTCGTAAATATTTGTAATATTTTTTTATCTTTAATTTTCAATGATATGTTTAAATTTTTTGTTTCATATTTACTATCGTTAGTTTGAATTAAATTTAAATATGTATGGTAAAATGATAATTTAGGTTTATCTTCAGAAAATTTGTCATAATTCAAAATAAGTAGATCAGGATATATTTATAAATAATAAAATTATTTTTATCTATATAATTATGCTGAAAGTAATTTAAGTAAATACTAGCCAAACTATTACTCGTAAGTCCTCCTTACTCTGTAAAAAAAAATTATAGTTATATTTAATGAAGCTTTCTCTCAACTTGCAATAATAACTCTAAAGAATTAAATTTATCATTAGGAAAAAAATTCTTAGCATTATAATTCAAATAAATAATGAATAGTACATTAACTAAATCATCTTTGTCTATTGCAATTGAAGATGTCTTCTAAATCATAAATATATATTGCAAATGTTTTTATCTTTCATATCCATAGTTAATCTAAACTGCTTTTAATGATTACAGTTTTATTAAATTTATAAAGAGTGTATTGTGTGTGTGTGTGTGTGTGTGTGTGTGTGTGTGTGTGTGTGTGTGTGTGTGTGTGTGTGTGTGTGTGTGTGTGTGTGTGTGTGTGTGTGTGTGTGTGTGTGTGTGTGTGTGTGTGTGTGCATAATATATTTTGTATTAATTTATCTGTGCTCCTATAATATAAGTATTTTAACCATTTGTGACTGTTTTAAATTTAATTGGGTCTTTATGAAATTTTGGAGTTATAAAGAGTTCAGGAAATTTTTATTTATTTATTTGTAATCCCATTTTTTATAAATAGCTATAGTTCCATTATTAATTTCTAGGCCATTAAAAGTATTATTTCAAATAAGCATTATTATCTTCTATATGTTTATTAATTATTAAAGAATAATAATATTTGCACATGATAGCGTAATTACTTAGGAATTCGTCAACATAACATATTATAAAGTCTTTTTGAAACTCTGTAATTTGTTTGTTTGTTTTTATTTCATGCATTTTAATGCTATCTTAATTTTTAAAGTTTATGTTATTAATATTTTTAATGTAATACTTGTATTCGCATAAAATGCTACTACAAGCGTTTCTTCAACCAAAATCAAAGGAGAGCAACAGAAAAATCTTCAAAAAGTAACTGTGAAAAATATTCATCAAAAAATAGCGAAATAAAGTGTTTCATTTACAATAAGCCTCACCTTGCAAAAAATTGTCTACAAAGGCAAAAAAACACCCCTAGAATTAATCAATCTAATTAGCATGCGAGTATGTTACACGACGAAAATGGTGATGATGATAATTTAATGTTAAGAATCGCAACTAATTTTGTATCATATATCCCACAAAATAAATTAAAGTTATGCTTTTTATCGTAAATGATTAAAAAAAATTGAGAGTTTTTTGAAAGATAGGGAGGTGCAATTGTATTGTTTTAAAAAAGTTTTTCTTCCCAAGTAAAAGTTCGATCGATGAGCTGACATTAAATTAATGTTTCGGTAAAATAGAAAAAGCTGATATTGCGTGTTTTAATTTCTCTTTACCAAAGTCATCGATTATTATGAGGAGTAAAGCAGCACTAAGTAATCCTTTGCGAATGAATGGTTTAATACCCTCATCAATTTATTCTATGTTTATGGTAGGTTCAAAGAATGGAAATTAAAAGTAAAATTGTCAAAACGGGTTCAATGAAAATTATTTGTGTTCGTGCAAGAGAAACGGAGGTAAAACATCAATCAAGTCAAAATAAAACTGATGGTTTTTCTAAGTTTTCATTACAGGAAGGATTATCATTAGTTATAAAGAAAAAGACTATTTATTTGATTCAACACACATTACAAACTCCAAACTACTTTCAAATGTAAATTCCCAAGAAAAACAATTACAGTCCTCATAAAACAGACACTGTTGATTAACGAATGAAAAACAAGAAGGCCTACGACAAGAACAGAAAGAAATCTACGAAATATCAAGTTAGTTAGTGTCGCCATTCAGAGGGCACAGTTCGACGGTGTTCTCGACTTCAAACGCAAATTTTACCCATATAAAATAAAGACTGTTGGTCCGCCTGACAAATACGAAGTGGAGAAGATAGGAAATCATGAGGGATCATAGCGAACCACTACTGCCGCTGATCATATGAAACCTTTTGGGCAGTGGATTTCTAAACCAGTACCTGTAAACTACTTTTTCTGAATTTAATTTTCATTTCGTTTTGTGTGCTTTTTTAGGTAAGTGCAGACACATAGATCCCTATCGAGTACGACAGTAGGATCAGGAAGGCTGGTTGTAGGTCCAAAGCGTGGGTATAGAACGGGATCCGACTCACCGCTAGGGAGCGCTGCTATCTGCAGCAACATTCCGTTATGCTAGAGGAAACTGAGATCTCGGCGCGCCCCCCCCCGTCATGATTGAGCATCAGCGAATACACGGCGTGTCTCGAGTTAGGTATAGCAAAGCTACCATCTTACTTTTTACACATCAGTGCAGGGGCACACAATCAATTTATATCAAAACTGACTATTTAAATAAACTTTGTCTTAGTTGTATTGTAACACCCGGTCGACATCTTGTGCCATCACTAATATCTAATATTAAACACTACGACACCAATAATTACAGAACCACCAAAACAGCTTTCAACATTTATTAATATATATCTACTATGACATTAATAATAGTGCTCTCTAGGTTAAGTTTATTAACACTTTAATTCAACCCACCAATAATAATCTAACAGCTTCTTACCAACTGTAACTCTGAATCTGGAACAACTGCTGAAAACACTAGAACAATTCTCAATCCGAGTAGTTTACACTCGGACCTCAACACTAATCTATAAATCTGCCTTTCAATACTATAGCATTTAGATTCCACCTCCTCTCATTACAACGCCTCTCTGATCCTCCTTCAGATACTCTACTCCTTCAGATGGAGTTTATATACTACTTAATTTAACCGCTTCACTTCATTCCTAACTGCTTTGCATATTACATTCTTCATCACGTTTCATTTTTGGTTGGGCAAAGGTTGTTTAGCGAAAGCAATCAATCTCAATTGAAAGTCCCCAAGGTTAGTGAAGAGAAACCGCGAATAGCCCAATGTCACAGTATTGCAAATATCATATATGCTGATCTTAATTAACTGTATTTAATTATCTGTCTGCATAGTGATTGCTGTAAATAAACTGCTTCATGTGGAAATGAAGTGCTCATTAGTTAAAACACTCGGAATATTACACGCACACATACACACACACACAGACATAGAGAGAGAGGGGGGTTCGAAACTCATAGGCAAAATTTATGGGGTAATAGAAAAGATCTAAGCATCAGCAATTTTCCTCCTTCAATGCATCGACGCGGAGAAGCGGTGAACCCCTAGACGGTGCTGTAATGGAAAGAAATAAAGCGCGAGTTTTCTTACACATCATCCTTTCTTCCGTGGATCTCAACTGACGGGGTCTTTTACTGATTACTGTACGTCGTCGTACTCCTGAAAGACACGATAAAAATGACGATGGTTAAGAAAACTCGCGCATTATTTCTTTCCATTTCAGCGCCATCTAGCGTTTCATCACTTGCTCTCCGCTAGTGCATTGAAAATGAAAAAAAAAAATGGTGAAAATTGCTTGTTTCGAGGTTTTCTATCACCCCTTAAATTTTTGCCAACGAGTTTTGAAACATCTTGTATATAAAAATTCCTCAGCTATCTGTCTCTCTCTCTGGCTAATATGGTTTTATCATTAGTGCAAGATGGTGAAATAAACTGAATCAAGCAAAACCCTGATCTTATTTAGTGAAACCTTATTTCTGGAAACTGTGCTCCTTTTTATATTTCATCTTTTTCTGTCACTTGTTTTCTATAAAGTATTCTCTGTCTTTTCCGAAGTTATTAATAACTGAACTTTGATCGAGAAAAACAATTTTAAATTGCAGTCTATTTTTAAAATTTAGCATGGATTAGATTTCTTCCACCACTAAGTTGTAACAACACAAAATCAATATCATTCTTTAATATTTTAAGAATATCTATTTTTGTAAAAATGGTACTAAATTTCCACTTTATTTTAATAGGAAACTCTTATTCGATTATTCTAATCATTCTTCAATTAAGTTTCGATTTTATTTTCCATCGTCGTAAACAAACACACAATTATATAACTATTTGTGTCTATATATGAAATAATAGTCATTAAAATCGGACTATATCGTCATACGATTCTGTTATTCTGCTTACATATTTTTTGAAACATTCTATATTTATTATTGCCTTATTTATACTCCTAATGATTTTAAAGATTGTGATATTAAACAATCAATAAAATCATTAACTTAATGTGACTATATATATCAAAAGAACTCTTTGATTTTTCTTATTCAATTTGATACACTTATTTTTGTATTAGGATATATGATGTATTTATAAAATTACATTAGATCCTATTGATTCATCTGTATTATTTTCATAAAACGCCTTGGTGTACTTATCATAAATCTTCCTATTTTTAGATTATTATTCTAGTGAGGAGAGTTTTTCATGTTCTTAAGCTTTTGTTTCATATTACTCTCAATCTAAACTTAGAATAATTATTTACCTAAATTCTCTAAAAATGTTTCGCAAAATCCCTATCCAGCATATTTATCTGTTTAATTTTATCTATTAATTCATGCTATTATTTCTTAGTATAAATATAATTTATTAATTAAATAAAATTTTCAAATAATGAGTAATATTTGTGTCAATGTTGCATTTTAGTCAATATGACAAATGGTGTCTTTTAATTGTTTTATCAAATGCTGCCTCTTGATATACATTCTCTTGTAGTATTTAAATGTAATTTACTACGGTCACTTGAAGTTTATCCTTCTTTAATGTGTATTAATCATCAGCTTCCTTTAACACTTTGTAATTATTATTATTGATGAATTCTAATTTCGACATCTATTTTCTGTTTATTTTGCTTAAGATTCGATATATGTTATTAGGAATACCAATTAAATATTTCCGAAAGTCGAAAATTTCCTTAGAATAAGTTAGGGTTTTGAACGGGAGTAAGATGTCATATTTGTGTGTTTACTTGTGGGGGGGGGGGGAAACGGTGTGATGGTAAAATGTGAGTGTATTAAAGACCTGACTTCTTTCGTCCTGAAACAACTCTTAAACATAGCGTGCGATGACTTGTAATTTTTTCTTTAATTATCTCGATTAATTAAAGAAAAAATATTATTAGTTGCATATAAAATTACTTATAAAAGGCAAAAAAAATTATTCTTTCTGATATTCTTTTTTTTTTATTATTTATTAAATTAATTTTTGAAACAAAACTTGAAATGAATCCTCGTAAATTTCATCTCAAAATTTTTCACATTAAATATGTTTTGAACTATTTGAACTAAATTGTGTAAGTCTTTAATTATCTGGGCAATAATTGAAAAAAATACTCGAATGTAGAGATTTTATATAGAGAAATGGCAAAATAAAACTAGCCGATCTAGAAAGGATTGGAAAATGGTTTTACATTTCCTCTGTTACAATAGCAAGCAGAGTTTTTTTTTTTTATTCAATGTTATGCCCTTTATCAAAATTTTTATAACTCTGTTGTAAAGGTAATATAATTTAAGCATCAAGACTAATTCACAATATTTGACTTAAAAATAATTATCAAAGCCTAATTTTGTTGTAAATATTTTTTTAAAATCTTTGGAGTTTTCTAAATACTCAGATAGCCTTAGTAACTTGATAAACAACGTACGTAATATATTCTTAAATGTTTAGTTAAGCAATTATTTGGAATTATTTCGTTTTATTCTTCTGAAAAGACTCTAATTTTAAATTAATCATCTGTGTTTGGGGAAGGAAATGAGAAAATGAAAGTACATAACATAATCGATAACGATCGTAATAAATAACAATATACAACTGAAAAATATTTTAAATATGCGTTGTTTTTCTGATATTATGCCTATAAACAAACTGCGTATTATATCTTAATTTCATAACAATATATAGTACATTAACCAGTTTTTCAAACTAGTTTCTGTCACTAGAGTAAAATTTCAAAACAATGTGTAACAAAAGGAAATTTCAATTTTGAGTACATTAATAAAATTAGGTTTGAATAAAAAGAAACTTTTTAATTGCTTACATTTATTTAAAATTTTAATGAAAAAAAAGTTACATTCATAGTCGAAGACACTATTTTAAAGTACTTCAATATACATTCTTTGACCTTACAGCACTTTTAAAGTTCTGTTATTGACTACCCATTATTTATCAATAAGCCTTAGAAAGTAAAATTGCAACCATCTATTTTCTAAATAAAGACGCAATTTTAATGAGAATTTTACTCACGAAAGCGTACGTTTACTGATGGGTTGTACACTTGAAGGTCACTACTTTGTAATCCGTATCAATTTCCGCGTTTCGTTCGTTCACATTCCTCGGTAACTATCATGATGTTTTCTTGCAAAATTCGGTGAAATTCAAAAACAGACAGTTAAAATGAGTAATACCCAAGGTTTGAATAGTAAAATAAAGTGGCGATCGTCGGGAGACTTAAGAAAGTACAGTCTCAAGTGCAGATTGCTTGAGACTTTAATGTAACACCCAGCGTTGTGTGCAACTTATGGAGTCAATTTAATGATACTGGTAGAAAGAAGACCTGAGAAAAGGTTGACAAAGCCCCACCAGGAGTAATAATAATCGAAATTTGTCAATTACAACGAGTCGTAAATAAAAGCAACAGCTTCTCAATTGTCTCGCGAGTTTCATGGGGCCACAGAAACCCCAGTTTCAATTGTTATTGTTTCCAGAAGGTTACATGAGAAAAGTCTGCTTGCATAACGCTCATTTCTGCTCACAGAAGAATACATTTAGCCTATTGTGGACAGCATCGACATAGGAGCTGGAATCAGAAGGAGAAACCATTCTATTCACTGATGTGTCCACATTCAGCCTAACCACTGATTCTCAAAATACCTTCATCTGGATGGAGCAAGGGACGTATCCACCAGATGTGGAGTATTTGTTATGGGGTGCATAACCTTCTCGGGCCTTAATCTCCAGAATTTATAGATGAATTCGCTGAGACTGAACCTAAGTTTTCACACTTGTCCAGGAGTTAAAATTTTTAAAAATGATAAGTTAACGAGCAGTAGTAATATTATTATGAAAATTTATTAAAGTTATGTAATTACTATCTGTAGATTTGAATGCTTAATAGTTTGTTAGTGTTTGGTAAATGAACTTTTAATAAAAAAAATTTAATAAATTGGTGGTAGTAGATATTGGATTATCCTGCTTGTTCATGAAGTCTTGTGTTTTCGTAGGATGTCGCAAGTTTCAGGATTTTTGTGTTGTTTTGGGAGTTTTGGGAGGTGTAGAATTTTTTGGATAATTTTTTAATGTATGTTTTAAGAGAAGGATATTTGAGGGATTTTCTAATATCATTATTGAGCATATACCAGCTAGCTTTAACAATCATTCTAAGGACTATTGTTTGAGATTTTTCAAGGATGTCTAGAGCTGTATTACCAAAGTGGAACCAGACTGGACAAGCTTAGGTCAGGATTGGTCTTATCATCAGGGTATAGATCAGCAGTTTATTACGTCTACTTAATTTAGATTTGCGAGAGATAAGGAGAAACATATCATGGTCTACAGTTTTGTACTGTTTTTCAACTAGTGTTACATGTTGTTTAAAAGTGAGCTTTTTATCTAACAT
The DNA here is from genome assembly GCA_019974015.1 of Nephila pilipes. NCBI lineage: Eukaryota > Metazoa > Arthropoda > Arachnida > Araneae > Nephilidae > Nephila > Nephila pilipes. The sequence goes on along the minus strand of BMAW01128705.1, from coordinate 639,826 downwards.
TACTCCTAGGTATCTTATGGACCAGGACCAGAGGAGTTTATTATTTGACAAATATATATTTGGTTCAATTTTATTGTTGTTTCTGGAAAAGAAAACGGCCTCTGTTATGGAAACGTTCAGGGCTATTTTCTATGGGGAGTACCATTCTTTTAGTTCCGATAGGTGTCTGTTTAAGGCATGACCTATAGCTTTTGGGCTAGTGTGTCGTCCTAGTACCGCAGTATCATCTGCGTACATGCAGAGAATTGTGTTGTGGTATATTGGTAATTCATGTTACAGTTGAATAAAGTCGGAGACAAAATTCCGCCTTGAGGGACTCCGGCTTCGATACATCTGGGGGTTTGAATAGATTCCATTAAGAGTGACTGAAAAATTTCTATTGTTTAAATATGAATTTAATAATCTAATCAGGAAGGGCTCTTTAAATTTAATTAGTTTGTAAATCAGTCCTGTGTACCAAACTCGGTCAAAGGCTTTCTAGATATCCAGGAAAACCGCTCCTGTATATTGCTTGTTGTAGAATCCTATATTCCACCACTCGGATGAGTTGGTGTGATGTGGACAGTTTTGGTACGAAGCCATGCTGTTTGTGGTTTATGATATCGTGCTTTTTCAGATGTTGGATTAGTCTGTTGTGAATAATTTTCTCAGCAATTTTGCTGAGAACTGGTAATAATGATATTGGCCTATAATTTTCTTGTAGAATAGGATCTTTTCCTGGTTTGAGTATCGGGATAATTGCTGCGGTTTTCCAGGAATCCGGGAAGTGGCCGAGATCTGGCATGTTTTGTATTATATTCCCAAGTTGAAAAATGCAGGAATGAGGAAGGTTTTTAACCATTTTATTGGTTATTCCTCCTCTTCCTGGTTCTTTTTTAATTTTTATGGCACTGATATATTGTGCAATTTCAGAGGCTTGTGGAGGGGGGGGATGCTATGGAAGTTATTTTCGTTGGCTGGAAATACGTGTCCTCCAACTTCCAAGGAGCCAATAGGGAAATGGAGATTTGATTGTCTGGGCTGACATCTTGTTGAACCAGCATAAACCAGACCTCCAGACTTTCAAATAGGCTATGTGACTGTTGTGAGGTATAGAGATGAAATCTTGTAAACATATGTTTACGCTTTCAAGTATGCAGGTGGTCCTGATTTCCTTTTATGGATGATAACGCTCGTCTGCATAAGGCTCATACGATGACGAATTTCTAGAAAGTAAGAATATTCTTGAATGGATTGATCAGCAAGATCTTCAGACCTTAATCCCATACAGCCTGTTTGGGATGTTCTTGGGGAGGTAGCTGCAATTGCCATTCCCTTCCATAGCCATCCAAGACCTGAAAATAACGTTTATAGAGGAGTGAGAGCAATTGCACGGTACTCATAAACTGTCACATTTCCAGCATAAATTCACATTGAGAAAGCTATGTAAATGTAAGAGAAGGGATCATACTCCCAATTAATCTATTTTTTGGTGCCATCTTTTAGACTTTCCTGTGGTGACAAGCTCTACACACGATCATGCGTGTGTCCCGTGACTGGTATATGGAGAGTTTTTTTTATACTACATCAAACTATGTATATACCTTATTTAATTAAAATTTGTCAAATTCTTCTGGAAATAATCAACCAAAAGTGAAAAAATATTGTAGATAAAACTTGGATCATGTTTTGATTATCATCTTATTCTTATCTTCTTTGCCTAAAAACTTAAATTTGTCTGCTTAATCTTACGTATAACATGTCAAATTTTGTTATTTCAAAACGCACTCGTTACAAATTTAATGATACATTAAAAATTTCTCCATATTTATTCAGCTTTCTTGTTTCTTGATATACTTATGAACTACTGAAATTACGTATCAATTTTTTTGTTTCCTGATGGTTCTTCTGAAGTGTTCGTATCATCCAGACGAAAGGTTTTCGAAAACTCTGATAAGTATTTTGAGAACAGAATTTGAACTTGTTAATAAGAAATTCTTAACAGCTAAATTTTTTTTCCTGAAAATTTATTTTCAATCTCTTTCATGTATGCATCTGATAGAACACTTAATTACTTCGTCAATCAAATGAATACTTATCATGTTTAGAAATGTTTTTAATTTCAGTGGAAATGCCGTTGATGCTTAGAGTGGGTCCTTGAATTGTTCTTCCATTACGTTTTGAAAAAACTGGACACTGTAATTTTTTCTACTTCACAAACTTGTCCTTGCCAATACAATAGGTATTTTCATTACATTATTATTTACACAATCATCCAATTCAAAATCCCTATTGTAATTCTCTTTTCAGATGATTTCATCGTTTAAATCTCTGCTTCATTCAATTTTTTTATTCTTTCATCACACACACATTATCTCCCTTTCCCCTTTTCATTTAATATTCTTATTATATGTTCTGTAATCTCTTCATTATTTTCAAGATATTTTATTATGCTTGATTACGATTTAAACAACTAAACTTTGAACAAAAAATAAAACATTAAAAAGAATTATAAGGACATGTATACTCTAAAAAGTATAACACTATTTTTTTTTTCGTTGATGCAAATATAAGAGATAAGAATCTTGTACCGAAATTCCGGTCATCTTCAAAATGAAGGGTGGCTTCAAGTCAATGAATATAAAAGAAGGTTACGAAGACTTACTTTGATTAAAATTTAGCATTAAAAGGAAAAAATCTTGTGACGACTGTTGATCATTATTTAATTCAACTACCACTCTTCCTCTCAATTAAATAATTAATAATCACTAAACTTCAATTGAAGATACGCTAGAACAACATAAAATATTTTATTCATCAATGAAGCACAGAATAGGTCGCTCTCTCTAGAATCCTAATTAACTCAAAAATCCTAGATTATGAATTAAATATGAAATCTTAGCTTACCAAATCACTCGCTTTGATTTCAATAATTTCACATAAAAATCTGATCCTTATCTTAACAATTTAACTAGAATTCGCTTCAATCCACAAAACTAATTAATATGCTTCAATCCAAATTATTTACTACTCTGTACTCTATCTCCCATTATTTCCTTTAATTCTGTTTAATTTATATATCATTCCCTTAACTTCACTTCCATCATTATCTAATTTACCTAATAACATTTCATTTCGGTTCTACAGAAATCGTAATTTTATGTAATTCAAATTATTATAAAGTCCACGAGGTCAGTGAAGAGAAAATTGCGAATAGCCATACGTCACACTCTGACCAATGAAATTTTAAAGGGAAAGATGAACTGTGTCGAGTACTGCTCCCAAACGCCCTCAACGCAAACAAAGAGGGTGCAGCGGCTCTCGTCAACAACAATGCCAGAAGTTAAAAGACCTTACTCAACCGGCCCGAAGGAATATCTTTTCGGCCTGATTGGTAGGACCATCAACTTCGGACTCCTTGGTTCCAGGGTTCGAAACAATACTGCCGCATCAAAGTCATCAACTCTCTCCCCTTCCTCGGGGTCGGAATACCACTCGCGACCGAAAGGGGATCACACTCAAGTGGCGGCTGGGGCGATAGTAATATCTTGTTATAATTTTTTGTTGTAATGTAAAGATAGGACTCTAAAAAAAGCACTCGGGGATACAAACGTATCCGACATAGTCGCACAGACGACAAAAATAACAAAAAATTTTTTAAAGAAAAAAAGACAACAATTTTTTATTATATTTCAAATGAGTCGTCTCTCCTTTTATTTAAGTATATTGCGTGATTTTAAGTTCATACCACATTCAATGCTAGTAGTATTGTCCCTTTCAGTAAATTAATCACAACTAAAGAATAATGTCGAGAAGATGTCAATCGACAAACTGACCCCTTCGAATATTCGCCAGACTTATTTTTGCCGAATGAGGATACGGTCAAGCTGAATTAAGAGATCGACAAATGAGTTATAAAATGAATTAGTAAAAAATACTAATAGAATAAATGGTATATTTGTTTATAAAATTAATAAATAAACGAGATCTATTAAAAGAAAATACATTAAATAAAGCGATGAGCAATTAACGGTAAAAGTTATTTTGTCCTGGTTAAATCACTGAACAGGCTTTATCATTATGGTGAATCTCTTAACGTATATAAATTTAACAGAATTTGGACCCATATATATTCATAAAACGCAAATTTGTCTTTCACTTAGAATCTATTCAAACCTTCTCCATTTCAAATGAAATATTTCTGAATTAATTATGAGTAAAAACAGAAAGAGAATTGGGAAATTCCTCTATAATATCCTGTTGGTAAATCCTTCAAAGTATGATTATCTTCTTCCTTTTGGAAAAACTTTTATGTGTTAAATACTATAAATGCTTCGTCGCTTTATGACATGTGAAAATACGGTTAGACACTTGTAACACTTTCCTTATTTTGGCTTACAACACTCTCGACAATCAGTTTTCTCATTCATGGACTGTCCGATCACTAACATTTTATTTTTGACTCCATTGAGGAGGAGGATACTGATTATTACCATTGTAAGGCACAAAATTTGTTTTTCGTATTTTTATAACTTAAAATCTGGCAACTGCCAATATATTAAGACAATCCTCTCCTTGTAAGCAAAGGAGGAATATTAATAGTGAAAAAAATTTTGAAATTCGGTCACATTTTTTTCTCTATTAACGCCTAAACATATAAACAAATACCACTAGATTTAATGCTCACGTAAAATGCAACTGTACCAAAATTTCGTCATTTTGAATGACATGGTAGAGAACTATCGCTGAAAGTTATGCTTTAGTCTTTAAAGATGTCGACAAGAAGGAGAAAAGGAGTATTTTAAATACAATATTCTGAAAGAATTTGTCTTTTTAATCTCTTAAAATTATAAATATTTTAAGCGCTCCAGAATTTACAGAATATCAACGAAGAGAGATTTTTATTTATTTATGAGTTATTATTTATAGCAATTGTACTGTCTGGCTACTGTTGGCAATGGGTTGCAAAGCGTCTTGGCGTAGTGCTCCGCTTGCGTGGAAGAGTTGTCGTCGGTAAAGACAGACGGGCTTTGGCCTTCTGAAAAGATAGTGTTCTGTGAACAACTTTGATTTTAGGGTAACATACCGCTCTTATTTGAGAGTATAGTTTCCTTTTTTATGTATGTATATATGTATATATGTATATATATATATATATATATATATATATATATATATATACATATATATATATATATATATATATATATGTATATATATATGTATATATATATATATATATATATATATATATATATATATATATATTATACATATATAATATATATATATAACCAATAAAGTAGATAAAAATAAACCAACTATTACAGAAATAAAATGTATGAAATTCGAAAAGTTTAAGAAACTAAAAACAAAAATTTTTTTGAAAACATAAAAATGGAAAATATTATACTGATGTTGTAACAGGTTTTAGACTTTAAGCTAGGTTATTCTAGAATTACAGGCCTCACTATCCCCTTCAACAAAATATATTATTAAAAGGTGATTATACAACCAAAAATAAAGGATGAAAACTATCCTGATAACTAAAATCCAAAAATTTAAATTAAAATGGAAAACACACAAAAAACCTAAAAAATCTTTGACGACCCAAATCGAAAATATCAAAATGTAATTTATAAATAAAAAAAAAAACTTTAAAGAAACATCAAAATTTTTCAAGTGTAACTTTCTACGTGTATCAAAATTACATACATGGAAAACAAAGAAATAAACATAAAATTAGAAATTTACAAAAAAGAAACAAAAGGAATTTAGAAAAAAAATTTACTAACATATAAATAACCCATGAATGCTTAGTTTCAAGTCATACAAATACTTGAAAAAGCATAAAAAATCAGTCAAAAATAGCCTAGTAGCAAAACGCCAATCTATCTTCCCACGGGAAGAAAACAATTTTCAAACATCGAAAAATGCAAACACTAAATTCTAGAAATGACCATTTTTAAACGTTGTCAATTTGCTAAACTAAATTCTAGAAAAAATCAGTCGGTTGTCAAAGGCTAGCACAATTTACATGGAAAACTGAAATTAAAAATTACAAATAAAAAAACTTATAAAATAAGAAATTTACAAAAAGAAATCCTAAAAGACAGAAATAATTAATAGCGAAATTTAAAAATTCAAAAAATCAAAATAAAGCACTGTCATCCTTCAAACTATTACATCTGAAAACTACAGTTTTGAGCAGGAAATACTATGTTATTCTTGTAAAAATTAATATTATATTTAGTTATTTGTTAATCTTGATAGGTTTATGAATATTTAAATAATTTTTACGTAATCATTGATCCCGAAAATTATTATTAGCTTATAAAAACGCACAAATTTGTAAATAAACTTATTTTCTCTAATGTGACAGAAAATAGCATTTTTAAATACATGTAGCCACTTAAGGGATGTCAAAGAAAGATCTTATTGTATTTAAAAAGTAGTTTGGTTGTAAATATTGTATAATGCTTCTTTTAGTAATCAAATAGATTTAAGTTCTTTATCTGAGAATAAATTTATTTAAAATTGCTTTTTAAAACTAACAACCACTTTGAAAGCGCTTTTGTTACGTATCAAACTTCAATTTTAACATTACTGTATTTATATCATGCGAGTATTAGATTTTTGTAAGTTGTTTCATGTATTTATGCAATTTCGGTTTTCATTATTTTTTTAAATAAATAGCTATAAGTTCCTATTCTAAAAATAAAAGAATTCTAGCTTTTTTTATTAAATTGCATACATTGTTACGTGAATGAAGCTCTATTCCTTATTTCACGAGACTGTGTGGTGTGGGTGCATTAAACTGTTTCACATGTCTTCTGAATAAAAGGAGCGTTTTTTGACTGGAGAGTAAAATTTTTAACGCTTCGTTTTGCAATTTAAGAAGTGCGTAACTAGAAATAATTTCCAGAAACTTTACTTTTGGATTTAGGTTTGAGAGAAGTGGTTACTGTTTTTGTTTGATAACATGAGTAGAAACTTCCAAAGATAAGAGCACTTAGGGAATACAGCAAACCGTTTCATGCATCATCCGGACGAGAAGACATCTCAGCATATTTTTAACGTTGAAAGAAAGAGGACTGTTCTGTGTTTAAAAGCTTTCATTAATTTACAGTTACATTAAAAATTTTACTGGTCAAGGTCTAAATCTTCCTTTAATTCAGTAGGTCGCTCTACAGGCAATAAAATATTAAAGTACAGTTCGACCGTGGAATTAGTGACCTTCGCCTATTGTATACACGCTTCAACTGGACAGAAACAAGGATAAGGTTGAAGCGCAGACGTTCAGAGGAAAAACTTAAAGTTTGGAATCAAATAAAATTAACAGTTACGTAAAAGCATTTATATTAATTGAATCAAATTCTATGTCACAAATTGAAGCTCAAGTAATTAACATAAAAACTTCAAAATAAATTCATCACATTTTATATATATATATAATTTTATCATTCTTAAGCTACAACAAAAATATGATTTATACCTTTATACTATTTATTTATTTTTTGATACTATTTTATTAAAAATATTAAAGACTATTGAGAGACAAATTAATTTATCTCTCTTTCTGTCTCTTTTATTCTCTATTTCTGTATCTCTTATTCTCTCTTTCTGCCTCCTTCTCTCTCTCTCTCTCTCTCTCTCTCTCTGTCGTTCTCTTTATCTCTCATTTCTGTCCTTCTCACTCTTTTTTCCTTTTTCTCTTTCTCTCTTTTTTCATTTTTCTCTCTCTTTTCTCTTTCTTTATTTTCTCATATTCCTTACTTCAGTCAATGGATTACATAAAACAAATAAAATCTTTTGCTGCAGAAATATATAAATTGAGGAATTCAAATAATATGAGATTCAGTTCATTTGAATCCAAAATTATTTTGCTATGATGGATGCAAGAGCTCCATCCAAGATCACCCATTCCTGAGACAACGAAACGTCCTTAGAGTATTTTGGAGCGAATTAAAATTTGAATATGTGTTTGTGCTTACTGGAAAGTTGTGAAGATCAAGAATTGAGAATGAAAGACTATTTTGCTTAAATTAGCAAAATCACTGTCGCTCGCATTGCAAAATAGAAAAATCCGTTAAATCCAGACGCACATAATTATAGTTTAATACATTAATGAAAGGTTGTATTATCCGCAGGTCTCAATATATATATATATATATATATATATATATATATATATATATATATTTAAATTTGCAACCTCTATTTTGCAATTAAATTTCTTAACCCACACAGTTATTTAGTTCTTGATTTAATTCATAAACTAGAAATAAAAAAAGCTATCTTATCGTATTTTCAAAAAAGAGTGGTCAAGAAAAGTTTTTTGAGTGTAAAATAATTGCTTTGTTAAGATATAGCCATAGTGGTATAATCAACACTTATTAAGTTTTCAAAAATGCTTAAATGAAAAGAACAGAAACGACGTTATATCTTATTAAGACGTTAAATTTTTCTCATATATTTCAAAGACGTAAATTGTTATACTAGTTAATTTGGGATATATCCTCGACCACATCTACCTTAATACCAATGTTGTACGCAGAATTTTTTTGAGGAGAATGACAGTCAAAATTTTTGTTCTTGGATTGTAGATGAAAAACATGAATATATAATGCTTTCAAAAATCAATTTACTAATTTTAGAAGGAAATACATATAATATGTATGCTACTGTAAGTATAAATATTTTCTTTATGGGTTTAAAGGTCTCGCTAGACTCGCTTTTCACTCATTTTGGTCTTAATCTTCCTCGGGGATTACAGTTGCACTGTTATTTTATTTAGTACCCATCTAGCGGAAATATAAGTCATAACGGAATCATTCAATAACATAACACCATGCAATATTGATGTGGAAACTACTAGACTAACCAATGAAGTTGCAGGGAAACTTCTAGAACTTTAGTGTTATGTAAGATCATGCAACGTTTCCAGGAAATGGAATAGAGACAGTATTACATTTTCTTTGGCTGACTCGCATTTCGCTTCTGTTTTTTACAATACTGCTTGTATTTATCTTGCTTCGCTGCTTTTTATTATGTGTCAATAGTTGTAAACAAAAATAACTGTTAATTTATAAATGGGTTAAAAATTTTCCGAAGATACAATTATATATATATATATATATATATACCCAACTCTTTTTTTACTCGGTAGATACGTTCCTCAGAAAACCATGCAAAAAAAATTCTTGTAAAAAAATACATGCAGCGTATGGTAAATCTGGGGATATGTTCCACAACTTTAAAAATTCGTGCAAGATAAAAAAAAAAACTCTAAATATTTTCCCAAAAAACCGTACAAAAAAAGTAATAATCCATATTACATATACATATTGATAATCCCTATTACATATTTATAAAGCGAAAATAATTCATTTTTATTACAAAAAAAATTAAAATTAGTGTACAGTGACAATTCAATCTATAGGTACATACCACATATAAAAATTCAAATTCAAATTAAGGATAAAACTACTAATTAACAACTATGCATCGCTACTTGATAATAAGCGTGCACGTTTATTACGAACTGGATCAAAAATGCTATCATCAGTAGATGTGTCAGATATGTCTAGCACAACTGTCGGCTTTGATTCAAAGAAAAATTTGTTTGTTATAAAGGCCTCTGTTGTTGTTGTTTTTTGTCGCTGTTACAAAATCTGTAATTAGCGGCTTTTTGGTTTCTCAAGTTGCTTATATAATTCTTGATATCTACTCAAAACTTAAGATTTCGTTGAAATTTTAATGCACGCTCTTTGTCAGGATCATGAGTAAGAAAATGTTGTAGAAAATTTCCAGCCAACGCGTATTAAATAAGCTGTTAATAGATGAACCTCATCTTCAACTTCGTCATTATCGACTTGTTTATTATCCTAAACTGTCATAAATTCAATCAAATCGTCCTCATCCAAAGCTGTCATGATGTCAGCCGTTTGCACGTTGTTTAAGCCTTCACCACCGATTGCATTTGATTAGAGTTTAAATTTCAGAATATACAGCTGATTTTTGTTCTACGAAACTTCCATTTTTGACTCATGCTAGCAAAAAAATTTTCGAACATTCATTTAAAGTCGATTCGCGCAACTGTTTGATAGCAAAAGAAGCATGTGTGATACAATCCATAATCGTAAACTTTCTCCATGCTTCCACAACAGTCAAATTTCTTTCTTCCACAGAGTCTAAAATATATTTAAACGTTTGCTTTATATAGTACATTTTAAATGCTGGAATAATACCCTGATGGAGTGGCTGAATCAAAGAGGTGGTATTAGGCGGTAAAAACAGCATTGGAGTACTTGGAGAAAAAATTTGGGGGGATTCGTGTTGGAACAAAATTTCGTGTAAAAAAGTGTATTGGTGAACCGTGTTATTTCAAAATCGTGTAAAAAAAGAATTGGATGTATATATATATATATATATATATATATATATATATATAGACATATGATAAGAATTTAAAAATTTTAACATCAATAAAATATTCCGAATGCATGGTTGAATGAGCAGTAATTATTTTTCATAATAAGATTATTTATTCATTACGATGAGAGAGAGAGACAACATATGGCTGGAGTCGCAGCACTGCCATTTCAATAACAACAGAAAAGAGCAGAAGTACGAAGAGGCATAAGAGGAGAGAATATGCAGTCGATCTTATTTCTAGGGATATCAGGAGATTTTCTCCTAGTCATGTGAACTCACGTGGTAAAAAAATGAAGGGATTCTGAGGGAGTTTCTCTCATGGCTATCAGTCTAGAAGGATTATTTCTGACAGATGTATAACTATGGGAAAGTGGATTAAACAGATTTTATAAGCGTTTGATCTAATTAGTAAAAGAATAATTAAGAATTGGATCAAGAAATGGAAATGAATGCTTTACTTTTGAATTAGAGAATGCGAAAAATTAGGAACTCAAATGAGTTTTATGTGGGATCATTCCGAATTAAAGCTGAATCCTTACACACACACACACACATATATATATATAGGTGAGATTAAATATTTGAAGAATTAAGACACATGTTTAATTAAAAAAGGACAAAATATATAGGAAAGTAAAAACAATAAGATTGTATTGAAAATAAAAGTGATAACAGGGCCAGTCTGGTCTTTGCTTTCAGTTCATAAAGTCGCTCGTAGACATCACATTGGGTGTTTATCACTTTCTATGTTTTTCCGCATGTGGTGGCTGCACTCTCTTCGCTTTGCTTCTCTCTGCAGCGTCTGTCACGTGGTGTGGACTGCGCTTGAGGTTAGCTGGCTTGCTCTAGAACAGAGGTCTTCAACTTGGGTTCCTCAGAACTTAGACAGGGATTCTGCAAAAGATCTCTATTTGCTTAATCCACGCCCACAATTTTTGTAGAACTTTCAATATATGAAAGATTGAATTTTTAATGGCAGTTTGTTTCTAAAAATAAATATAAATAAATATTTTATAGATAAAACAAAATCTTAAATTTCATAAAAATCACTAGCTTCAAATACATTAATCGAGACGCATTAGGTCACATATTTGACTCAGAAGAAGAATCGTCACTTATTTGGCCACTTATTTCACTATTTTCTAGTATAAAGTAAAATTGACGCCACTCTTTTAAAGTTGAAATTTTGGGCAGATTGCATTTTGAAAGTTAATATTGAATGCTTATCTAATTTGCATAATAATTTAGTAGACGGTAGCGCTAACCCCGATAAAAATGTAAAATTTAGTTTGTTCCAACATTTATCAGGTCTGGAAAAAACATTTCTTGAATATTCCCTGTTCAAAAAGAAAAATTATCTTGGATCCAAAATTCTTCTCAAGACTGTGACACCTCCAAACTCCCAATAAAAGAAAGAGAACAAATTGATATATCGACCAACACTCAATTGAAACTAAATTTTAGTCAAGTAGATATTATGCATTTTTGTATTGACATTAGATAAGAATTACCAGAAATTGCCAAAAGAGCTGTGAAACATCTAATGTCATATGTTTCAACCTATGCATGCGAAAAATTATTTTCTTTGTACGTTGCGACGAAACAAAATACAGAAACAGAGTGGATGCTGAAGATAACATTAGGTTGCAGATTTCGGCAATTATCTCAGACGTAAAATATTTTGCAATAAAAAACAATCAATGCTAAGTTTTTTTTTTCTTTTTATTAATTTATTATAATTTAAATTATTGTTGATTTTGTTTATTATTCATAGAATATATTTCAGAAAACCAAAATAAAAAATACCTGTTAGTTACCATAGCATTCTTTATCTTATTAAGACGTATCTATTGCGATAAAATAGGGATACAGTAATAATTTTGTAAATTTGAGTATGACAAAGCTTTGATATTCTATTTTTTCTTCTCATTGATCAAGAGGTTCCTTCAAGAAAATAGTACGCTCAAAGGGTTCCCCAACGCTTAAAAGGTTGAATAACCCTGCTCTATGGGTTAATTGCCCTTTCATCCAGGTGATAATTACCCCACGACCGTCTTGGACTGCTAGGCGTCCGCGGTTGGGTTGAGATGCATCAAGTACACAATAAATCAAAAAAGACACTACAAAAAACAAACAGAAAAGGGAAAAAGGAAAAAAAAATTGTTCATGATGTTGATGGTGAATGTTCATCTTGTGCACCACTGTTTCATTTTATCTATGGCAGTTGATGTTATGTTTGGACCTTCATGATCCCCTAATTTTCGTACTTCGTAACAATCATTAGGGTGGATTTTTGTAATCTCATAGGGTCCGAAGAACTTGGATCAAAGTTTCAAAACGGTTCCAAATTGGGTGAGTTGTATTACCACTTGGTTACTTAGTTTATTTAAAGGCAGGTTTACGACGTTTATCATATTGCCGCATATTTTCTTCCTGTAAACGGAAGAGGTTCTGTTTAGCTTCAATACGTAACGCGTCTTTTTCATCAAGAACTCTTTGTTGGTGTTTCTCGTTAAGAAGTTATTTAATATGTAGATCCTCTTTTTGAATCATTTTGACACCAAGTTCAAAAGGTTGGAATTTTGGGATGCGTGTGGTGGTACAATTTAAAATTCGTTATAATCTTGGGACATACTTAAACCATTTGTCAAGTTCGTCGATACTTAGTTAAAACTGGGATAATTTGTTTCATGAACTCGCTCAACCTGACCATCACCACTCGGTACACCTGTTATGAAAATGGATTCTATCAACTGTTGTTGGTAATAACTTTCAAATTCGGAAGATGAAAATGCACTAACTTTATCTGTGAGGATTTCTGAAGGACTGCCAAATGAAGTTTGTAAAAGGGATAATTTTTTCAAAGGCGTCTGTGTGTGTGTGGAAGATGTAAATTTTACGGGATAAATCCACATAAATTTGGGAAAGGCGTCAACTATTGTAAAAAGATACTTATAACATTTTTTTTGTCGAAGGCAAAGGTCTTAAAAAGTCGCAAAGGTAGCATTCAAGAGGTGCATCTCTTTTTGGAATTGAATGAAGAAGTCCTTCTAGTTTACCAGATTTTCGAAATGATATGTTTCAAGAGCTTGAATTTGAAAAGGTTCTTTGTATTAATTTTTTAAGGTATCCAATTACGTTAAAAACTTGAATTTGAAAGAAAACATTGAATTTTTTTTATCCATTAAACTATTTGAAAATATCTCTTTTTAAAGCTACCTTCTATTTGTAACTACAATATATAGAAATCAAGTTACAAGCACTTTAGTATCAGACCATTTCCAAAAAAAATAGCCAGAAGTAGCTATTTTGAAACCGGAAGTTAAAAGTCTTTTTCCTCCTAAATATTCCTTTTTTTCTTCTATTCTTAAGAATATTTATTGCATCGATTTTTAAAAACTTCAAATATATGTTAAGTTCATTTTGAAATCTGATCCGTTTTTGAGTTAATTTCCAAAATGTCAGTGGCAATGCGCTTTATGTTAATATTTTACTGAGGCACCATTGTCTGAATTGCGTTCCATTTTTGCTTTTTAATTATCATTTCGCTTATCATAACTCTAATAGCTGCAAATTATTATAGCTTTTCAGATTTATATATATATATATATTTAAACCATGGTTAGCTCGAAAAATAAATGTCAATGTAAGAAAAGGAAATTCCATGGCAATTGTCATTCTGCTTGTAAGACAACTGAGACAGTCAACACAAGCAGTGAACGTAAAATTGGATCTATGGGGAAAATAATGAAGGAAAATTTCGCAACCAGGAAATAAATACACTTGATAATAGAATTTACAGTGTAGAAATAATTTCAAGTGTCAATGAAATGCTGAGTTGCCCATTGTGTTTATCACAATGCTTAGAAATTAAAGAAGAGTTCAGTTTTGGTTTTCTTTCCAATATGCTGTTGAAATGTACAAGCTGCAGTTTTGATCATGGCTTTTCATCAACTAAAAAAGGAGAGAAGATGAATGAGATCAATTTTAAGTTTGTACCAGGTATACGGTTAATAGGAAAGAACCATAATGCTTCAAAAAAACTAAGTGCTGCATTAGATATACCATATTTATCAAAGTCAGCTTTCAGGAACTGTAAAAAGAAATTGTTCAAAGTTGTATCAACCATTGCGCAGGATTCTATGAATACTGCGGCTTCTGAAATAAAAGAAATAAATTATCAGGAGCAGGATTTGACAAATTTCGGTGTATCTTATGATAGTACTTGGCAACATCGAGGACGTACATCATTAAATGAGTGTGTAGCAGCTTTATCCTTTAATAATGGTAAAGCTATAGATATAAAAAATTATGTCAAAGAATTGTCACATATATGCTCGAAACAAGAGATTGAATGTATCCCGTGATCACATTTGTTCACATTATCAATGTGGGTCATCATCTAGCTATAATATGTTGGTGCATTTCGTACCTTCGAACTTTCTTGCCATTTCAGGCAACAGAAGTATTCGTCCTTTTACTGTGACGGTGACTCAAAAGGTTACACAGCAGAGAAAAATGTACTTGGAAAAAATAGTGTCATCAAATATGAGTGCATAGGGTACATTAGAAAATAGTCAGTAAGGATTAGATGGGAAAGTAAAACTTACCTGGGAATTTATTGACAAACTGCAAAATTACAATGATATTGCTATTTGAAGCATTGTTGGTGATTTGATGGGTATGCAAAGCCCTGTAGTAGCAGCCTTTTATCACAGTTGTTTAGGAGTGGATCAGCCAATGCGTGGCCAGTGCCCGAATGGATAATTTAGTTGGTGTAAATACCAACGTGCTATTGCTTGGGGAACAAAAAGAATAAATTATTTATTCTTCAAAATATATATCAAAGCGTTCAAAATAATATTTTTGTTCAAGAAAATAGAAGATGTAAATTCAACTTCAATTTAGTATCAAATAAGCAAAGTTGTCTTCAAAGAGCTTTAGCTTCATCAAAAATATGTATCAAACAAAAATTGTACATCAATTAAAATGCTCAGCAATCAAATAATTTCGAAATATTTCATCAATTTTCGTATAGTAATATAATATTTCGTATAGTTTCAAAAAAAAGAAAATTTCAGTAAACATTATCATTTTCCTGAATTATCAACGTTTTTCTTTTTTTAAATTATTTATATTGAAGTTGTACTCACAGTTTAATGTATCTGTAGGTTTCGCATCGGCTTAGGAACCGACATCACAGCATAACAGGCCCACAGTTGAATATCAATAATGCAAAGACTCGATTAATCCTTAAATAATATAACTCAGAGCAATTCACGGTTTTTTTCAATCATAAGTCTTGGGTATTATTTTAATCTAAGGCCAGACTCGACCAGCTGATCCCCACGAGGGATGAAATATTTACTAAATTAAGGCTATTCTCTTAAATTCAAACGTTTAGTTAAAAAGAAAAAGGACTAAACATAAATTGGAAGGTACAAACAATAAGATAGGATTAAAATGAAAAAGAAGGGATTAACTGGGCCAAAGTCTGCCCTTTGATTTTAATTTATAAAGTCTCTCGCAGATATCACATTCAGCTTCGGTTGATCGCTACATTCTTTCGCAAGTGATAGGGACTGCGCTAGTGGTGAACCGGCTTATGTTGAAATAAATATTTACTCACTTTCCTTACTGATTAATGCTATCATTTCAAGTCATAATACTTGAAAAAGCATAACAAATGAGCAAATTTAAATACTTTATTTTTCAATTTTTTTTTTTTTTTTTTTTTTTTGTGGCCGTGGCAACCTAGTGGTCATGATTGCGGACTCGTGGCTGGCGGTTTTCGCCAAGTCGCGGGCTCGAGCCTTGATGCCACTAAAGACCGCCGTGTAGCCGGGGCTGATGCACGTTAAATCTGTCACAGCCCGTCCTCCCATTGGCGTGGTGTGGAAGTTAGGAGAGGGAGGTACTAGCTCAGGTGTCCTCCACGTCGCTTATCCGAGGTTCCAAATTACAAGGTCAGTCGCCAATAGCCTTTGTGTTGCTTCTAGTTCGACGTTAATAAAAATCACTCACTCACTCAATTTTTTGCTTTTTCTTCAAAATTTTTGGTTTTTTTTTAAATTTCTCAATTACTGCAACTCTTTTTTACTTTTCTGGTTTTTGTCTATATATATTTACTTTCATTTAATTTTAATTTATAACTCTTCTTTAGAGAAATTATGCTTAATGTATTATCATGCACTTTTCAGTTTCTAATTTTTATCTTTCTACCTTTCATTCGATTCATATCTTATTTCTTAATTGTTCAATTGTGATTTTTATATTTTTATAATGTTAACTTTTAATTAACTTCTTAGTTTATTTGCGAATTTAAAAAAAAAATTCCTCAATTTAATACAAATTTTAAATATATATATGTATATATATATATACAAGGGAATCAAATATCTTGCAATGAAAAGCGATTGACATAATGAAAATATGAGATAGAAAAATAAGTGCTTCTTTTTTAGCTTATTAAATAATAAGAGCTATATAGTAATAACGTATAACTAATATGTATATGTATTGTTAATATGCTAAATCATAATAACACGTTAAAATATTTTTCATACATGGAAAACTTGAAGTAAAATTTACTTTTTAAAAAATACGTAACATAGAGACTATGTTTTTTTTTTTTTATCACGAATGCGAATAATAAACTAAATATAAACGTAAAATTCTATAGGTTTGATTCTAACTTAATTCAGGAAAAATTATGGATCCTGGATGGAGTTAAATTATGGATGGAGTTTAAATAATTATGAATGGAATGGATAACTTTCATATTTGTTCACTGAAACGATGTAATGTATATTTTCTTAGTGTACGTGTAATGTTCTCGGACAGAGATGAAAAAAATTATTTTAAGATATATTGCATACATTTATGAGAAAATAAAACGCGAGATTTCAACTAAAATAATAACATGAAGTATATAAATTTATTCTTATTCAGATGTACAGATATTATGATATTCTTCCACCGGTACATACATGGCGTGGCTATTAAATAACGAGACTGACGTTGAAAGACATTTTATTTTTATCTCAAACATATTTACTTAACACCTAAAGTACACCCCTTCTCTGTCCCTACAACATTGTATGCGAATCTTCCATTGTTCAAAACAATGCTGGAAGTCTTCTTCTGTCAGCTTCTTCAGAACGCGTATCGCTTTCTCTTCTACAGCTTCAGAGGATTCAAATCTTCTTCCTTTTAATGCGTATTTCACCTTAGGAAACCGATAGAAATTGCATGGCTCAAGATCCGGGGAATAAAGCGTATGGTCTAACACTGGGATGTTGTACTTCTCCAGAAACCTCTTGACAGACAACGTGGAATGAGCCGGCGCATTTTCTTAGTAGAAAAATTTGCCTTACGGATTCTTTGTCATTTCCCAAAGTATCAGCAATCGCAAGAATACTTAAATGACGGTTGGATCGAACCAGATTACTGATTTTTTCGAAATTGTCATCCGTTTTTGAAGTGAAAGGGTGACCCGGGCGTGAATCTTCTTCAGTATCTTCTCGACCATCTTGAAAATGTTTAAACCACTCAAAAACATGTGCACGCGATAAACATTCATTGCCATACACTTCTTTCAATAAATTATAAGTTTCAGAAGCAATTTTTCGAAGTTTCATGTGAAATTTCACAACAATTTGCAGCTCGCTTATCATTTTTCAGGAAAAAACAAAAAGTAACTCTAATGCGATCGAAGTCTCCAGCTATACGGATTTGCTTACAGAAGCGAGAAGCTCTGCATTCGAAGAAGAAGCTTCACCTATACAGCTGTTGGGTAGCTGGTATTTGGCGCATGCGTACTTTTCATGTAGCAGCGTCAGTCTCGTTATTTAATAGCCACACCTCGTTTTCTCTTGGTTATAAGAACATGTACATAAACTCCAGATTATAAGAGTCTCTCCCATAAATGGTAAATACTTCGGAAACATTCAAATAGGATGTCAGACGAAGCAAATAATAAAAGCGCATGAAATATAAAATTGTGATCATAAAAATCTTCCAATTATAAATTCCGTATACTCGTGCTCAACCTGCATCTACACACACAAATTACTCATCATATATGAAAGAAAGGAAAAAGGAAAACCTTGAAACTCATCATTATTATTTTAACACACTGATATCTAATTATATTTCATAAAGGTTTTGTTTAAAAATAATTAGCTAGTTAAAGGCTATTTCGCTTTCATTAAAAAAAGTTAAATTATAATCATTGCTAAATCTTTTCTTTTGAATCTGTTCCGACTAAATTTCCTTAAAGCCAAGTATATATATCAACTAATTCTCCTATAGGCACATGTACGCGTTTTCCTTATTGCATCATCGTGAGTTTTAATATTTGATTTTCTATGCTCTGGAAGAATATTTATTTCGTGAATTTAAAGAATAATAAGGAAATCTTGATTTCGTTAGAATCATTTGCTCTCAAAAATTTCACAAACATAAAAAGAAAATTAATACGCTTTTACTTTCATCTATTATAAAGTAATTTTTTTTAAAAACATAAAATCAAGTTGAAACAAATGCTCTTTTCAATTTACCATTAACAATTAAGAATTACTTTAAATTCTAGATGATTTCAAAAATTCATTATTAACACAAAAGAAGAGAGTAAATTTTAGTTATTTCCGTCTAACCAAGTCATAAGTGAATATTTTTTAATACTTAGCTTTTATTAGCCACCCGAGGGGCTATTGTTTTATTTGGATCACATTTGGCGACCCAGACCACTTTTTAATTTTTTTTATCGTTTACTTCAGTTTTAATTACATTTAGCTTAAATATATTCAATTTAATAATTGATCGTTTCTTTTAATTTTAATATCGGAAAAGTTTACTATTGCCCTTTTCTCGATATTTCATCGTTTACTTTAATTCTTAAATTTAGTTGAGTAATTTATTAATAATTATAAAAAAGCGCACCTTGGGTGGCTAAATTTGTTCTTTGCAAAACTTTGTATCAAACTTTTTCATTTTTAGAGTTATGTTTTCTGTTTCAGGATGCTTGTTAAATTCTAATTAATTATGTAGTAAAAAGTATTCTCAGGATTAAACTCTACCTTGATATTCAAATTAATACTCAAACGAAAAAAAAATATTTGATCAAAATTTTGCCATGCATGATTTCATTTCTACACATTCTGTCAACTATTTACACATGCTGTGAGATTAATGTAAATAACTAAATAGTTAATTTGCAATATTATTTAGGTTATTAGCAACAGAGCTTATGTAGCAATGGAACTTGTTGCTCGGTTTGCTTAATCATTACCAATTAAGAAAAGCATTAAATTTTTGACGATTCCAAAAATTCATCATTAACACAAATGAAGAGATAAAAATTTTATTTCTTTCCATCTAAACAAGTGACAAGTGAATGTTTTTTTTTAATTAATGCTTCGTTTTTATTAGTGTTTTGTTTTCTGTTTCAAGATGCTTGTTAAATTCTAATAAATTATTTGATGAAAAATTATAGTAATTTATTTACACTGATATTAAAATTAATATTCAAACATAAAGAAATTAATTAACCAAAATTCTAATATACAAGATTTCTAAGCGTTCTATTAACTATTTACTCAGGATGTTAGATATATGTAAATAATTAAATAGAGTGCTTAAAATATTATTTAGATTATTAGCAATGGAACTTGTGCATAATTTATAATTGAAATCACTTAGTGATGGCAATATCTGAGCCAAAATATCTCTCTAGACTATACTCCCCGCCTCGCAAATTCTGTTATAGTTTTCGTTGAAACGTACGTACATCAAGTTAAACGTATGAAGATCACACGTATTCGTGCATCAAGTTTAGACGTAAACTTGGCTTTTGATGAAAATTAAAATATACGCGCAGCAACAAAGTTCAATAACTAAGCCAGGCAATTCAGCCTAAGAGGGATCTGTCTAGATGTGTATTAAAATTTGAGTATTCCTAAATAGCTTCCTTTAGTATAGTAATTATATTTTTTTTTATCTTAATGTAATTTTAAAAATAATATTTTATCGAATTTTAAAACAAATGTTTGGCACAGCCTAGCCTGATTTGGCTCCGGCATAAAAAAAAAAAAAAAAAAAAACTCAAATGTCACCCACTAGTGTAATGATAATAATTATAAGTAATCATATTATTATCATTCTAAATATTATTATAATTATAATTCTCTTTTTCTTTTTAATAAACTTTTAAAATTATTGAAACTTTCTTTTCCTTTTTAATAAACTTTTACATTAAAGAACATCTAATGAAGTGACGAGTTTCATTTAGCGAATTGTTATGAAAGAGGTTATTTAGTTCCTTCTTTTCCCACATTCATTTGTTTGTTGGAATATTATGCAGTCTCTCTCTCTCTCCTTCCGGTTTTCTGTCCTTCAGTTACCTTTCTCTATCAGTTTTCCTTCTTGTTGTGTTAGCCATCTGTTAAAATAAGAGTTATTTAACGGTTGAGATAGACGGTAAATAGCAAAAGATAAACACCTCTAGTACAATTAGTTTCTCATGATATGAAAAGAGCGATAGTAAATCTTTATTTACACTTGACGCTTTCATTTAGTAGCAGCAGACAACACCTTCGAATATCGATTGATAAGATTAAAACGCAGTGTTGGCAATTTATCACTTGTAGTTAAAGGGCTTTCACAAACGTTTGTCGAGTTCACATTTCAGTCTGGGTTATATGACTTGCTTCACATATCTATAATGGGAAGAAAAAGGTTTGCGAAACCGGATGTGTTTCATGAAATATCTATGAGGAAAAATACAGATTATATATTTTTAATTGCTTTATTAAGAGATTAGTGCTATCTTAATAAAGTAATTAACAAGTAATATATAGATAAAAAAAATTAAGTCCATTCCTACTTAGGTCAAAAAGAAAAATTTTATTTTAGTTACTTTTTATTAAATAATTACAATTAATATAAATATGTATATACATATGACAGAATCACAATATTAAGTGGCAAAAGAAATTTTTTCCAGCGATCTGCACGCTTCGTCACTTCCTGAATTTATATTTAGGTATTTATTCCTAAATTTATTTCCTACTAAATATCTTATATAAGAGAAATTATTTTCTCCCATATAAAACTAAAATTAATTATTTGAAAATCAAATAAAAAAATTTTTATGCTTCTACGAGATTCGATCGGAAGATTCTACACTGACGCTCTACTAACTTTGCTATTGCAAGACAAATAACATAGTAGAAGCAATGGCTTGTTTCTTAATTTATCCGATAAATTAAATGGTTGGAATGCAGTTTAGTCCAACCACCCTTGGTGACAGGAATTATGTGGCGGGATTTTGCCAAATGTTGCTACCCTAGTCCACTTCGCGGACTTAACGCTTAGCCAAAAAAAAAAAAATCACCAAGTTTGGCAATTTTTGAAATCATGCCAAGTTATTGGGCTAAACTGCATTTTCACCAATTAAATTTAATTAATGAATTAATATTTGAAAAAACTGTATTAATATCAAGTGTCATCCTCTACAAGTTTAAAAAAATGTATTTGAATTTGAGTGGATGAATAAAAAGTATTTTATTAACAATTGAAAATTTGAACAAGATATATAAATATATATAGGGAGAGTGTGAACTAATAGTAGGAATATAAAAATAGATAAAGCTAAGAGCTAAATGAAAAATAATTTCTAATTCTATTCATCATTTTAAAAGTGTTTCCTCCTACAGATTGATTAAAGTTGTATTTTTGAACACTTTAAATGAAAAAAAGCTGAAACTTTTAACACAAAATGAAACTAATTTTAACAAAAAAATTGTCTCAGTTATAGGAGCAATCGTAAACTTAAATTTTGAAGAAAATGTTCGTTCTATAAAAACATATTTCTGTACTTTTTTTCAAAAAGTGATTTAAGATCAAAAAGTTGATTGATTGTTTTTCATATTAAAGTTTTCAAAAAATCAATATTGAATAAATTTACTTTGCATTTATTTTCTAATTTAAATATACACAAAAACGGTACAACAAGGCGATGCTTTTAAAAAATATACTGAACTTTTAGGTGACTTAAATTAATAATTAGTTTTTTATATTCATTTTATATATTCGTTTTTATATAGTATTCATTATTAAACCTCTTGTGTGAAAATTTTTTGAGTTATCCAACCAGAATGAATTAAATTAAAATAAAGTATTAGTGAATTTCTTTTTCTTATTCACAAAAAATTGTAAAGAAATTTTTCGTTTTAAAATTCCCCTACTTCATAATACAACCATAGAAAAGTTAGGATCATTTCATAAAAAATCGGACTTATATCGACTAACTGCTAAACAGCCTCGATTTTTAAGCAAGTTGGTAATCGTAATGGGAATCAGAAATAATATATAAATAAGAGATACCCTTAGGACCACACATTTTGTTGCTTAAAAGGATGTTTTTTTTTTTTTTTTTTCTTCTTCTACAATTCTAAAAATGTAATTTAACTAGAATTTCAGGATGTATCACGCTTTAATTAAATTATATATAAATAAGCAAGTTTGTCACAGATTTAATCTGGGGGCCGCGGTAGCCTAGTGGTCAAGGTCGTGGTCTAGCGGTCGGCGGTTTTCGTTCAGTCGCAGGTTCGATCCTTGGCCGCCAAAGACCCGCCGTGTAGCCGGGGCTGATGCACGTTAAATCTGTTCGGGGCTCAAAGTCCTCCCGTTGGCGTGGTGTGGATGTTAGGAGAGGGGGGTGCCAGCTCAGGTGTCGTCCTCGTCACTTGACCGTGGTTCTAAATTACGAGGTCCGTCGCCAATAGCCCTCGTGTTGCTTCTAGTGAGACGTTAATAAAAACTAAACTAAAAACTAAAACACAGATTTAATCTGAAATCGAAATTAATGAAAAATGAAAATTCTTTATTAAAAAGTTTAATTATCGCATTAATGTGTGGAATGAATAATAGAAATTAGTACTTACAGAAATTTATTGAAAATAATGCTTTACATAGGTTTCTTTGAAAATCTGTGCATTGCAAACTTTTTTTCCCCACATGGATATTAAAGTCACTGATGTCATCAGTACTTTAGGGTTACCAACAGTCATCATGATGTTTTGTTTTTTTTAATTGGGAGATGTATTTTGAAGCATCTGCATAGTTTTTATATCACACTTTTCATCTGGTTCTTCTTCGTCATCCTCACTGCTTACCAAGCTATTTTTGCCAAAGCCATCATTACTACAAGAGAAATAAAAGATTATGTGAGGTCAAAGGTGTCTTCAATTCAAAAGTATGTATCGTTTTCTAAATATTCTTGCATTTGAGCATTGCCCCTGATTTTGACAAGTTCAACCAATTCATTTTCAACTGTAGTATTTTCACTAAGAGCACTCAAAACAGGAATTTCAAAGCCTGCTTTCTTAAAAAGACCGCTTTCCATTGATTCCTGTCTCGGATTTCCTTACAAATAGTTAAAACTGTTTTCTTTCCCATACTGAGAACTGTTGCAAGAATAACTGGATTTAGAATTCTATGGAATGAAAGGGATAATCATTTTGATTGCTCCATAATTTGCTTTTTCCGAATGTATTGTTCCTATTTCCCTTCTGAAAAATAGTTTTCAAAAAAGAGAGATTACTTTTTTTTTTTCATTTTATTGCTCTCTTGTCACAAAACTAGAGTATTTCCCTCTCTCTTTCTCTCTCTCTAATTTTACTTATTTCTCCACCTCTACCTTATTTTTGAAACTTCTTAAAGTTTTCTATAAATAGATTGTCCCTTGACAAGAGGTAAATACATTAAGATCCCCATTCGAAGGGACAAACAGAATTGTCCCTTAAGTAGAGTAAATTAGCTCTATATGTATACACACACATTATATATATATAAACTATTAATTATTAATTTGGTGACGATATAATCAATATTGAGCTACAGCTACCGACGGGGTAGTGACGATAGACTTGAACTTAGGTCAGTTGACGAAGGAAGGTAAATATTGTATAACTCAGGAAAACATTCTCGAAAACATTCTCAAAAATAACAGAGAAAAGACATGAAAAATCAATATTGAACTAATCAAACCACATAAATAAATATTTATGAGTAAAAGTGCGGGAGTTAGAGATTATCAAGTCTGTAGATTGGATAAGGGCTGCAAAATGACATCACATTTAAATTACACAATGGACTACTCAGAATTTCGAGGCAATTATAATTGCAGAAACGTGATAAAACGACTTTCATCGCAATGCTTTGAAAACTGAATGAATTAGGTATGCTTTTTTAAAAATCCTTCTGAAAAATTGAACTTTTTATTTGAAA
The DNA here is from genome assembly GCA_019974015.1 of Nephila pilipes. Taxonomy (NCBI): domain Eukaryota; kingdom Metazoa; phylum Arthropoda; class Arachnida; order Araneae; family Nephilidae; genus Nephila; species Nephila pilipes. The sequence goes on along the minus strand of BMAW01128705.1, from coordinate 615,118 downwards.
CCGCATAATTATTTCAATTTACTTGATAATTTCTATTTTGGGATAGTTAATGAATGGATCAGAGTAATTTCATTCCGAACAGAACAATTAGAAGTGGAATAGATCTCTCCTTTTTACATGAGTTAATAAATAATAAATATTATGTTAAAATTTTGAAATAATAATCTAAAGAAGTTGCACATGTATTTTTTCTTATTTACTTGATTAGAGGAAATCGTGTGTGTGTGTGTGTGTGTGTGTGATGCATTAATAAAATAGGGAAGAGCATGAGGGAAGCCACCATGATATAGAGGGGGAGGGAAAGAGTGTGTGTGGGGGGG